>OZ005748.1:11942579-12258234 GCA_963930835.1 Spongia lamella
CTGGAACAGGAGAACACTTGTCCGTCTTTAGAACTGCAAATACGTCACAATCATGATTTTGCCCCCACCCAAACATGCATGCATCACCTACAGAAGATTGGGAGGCCAAGAGAACTCCTGAAGCAACAAATTAATTGGAAGGTATGCTTTATTGCTGTATGAACCAGGGGACTAAATATGACCTTCAAAATAAAGAGCTTTGCATGAAGTGTGCGATAATAACAATTAAACGATAATTATCGATATCTAAATATTATCACGATAACGATAATGGCTGATAACATATCGATACTATCACAATGTACATTAGTGTGTTTACTGAGATTCTTTAATTAAGTTTTTTGTCACTTAGAGGTGACCAGGAAGTCATACCTTATGCAAACACTGAGGTTTAACACTTAAACAAGCACCAGCCTACCTCTATAGACTTATTAAAAGCAGTTACCTGATACTTTTGCCGACAGTTCATACATTGAGGTAAAACTTCATGTTGACAACATTATCGAGATAATATCATTTATCGAGATAATGTAATGAATAGTATCAGGAGTTATCGAGATAAAACTTTTTCCATTATCGCACAGCCCTAATACATTGTTTATATTCTAACGTGACTCAATAGCCACATGTAAACACGAGATAGTATTAGACGCATGAGTTACACAGCATACTGTACTTTTTGGTATATAAACAAATGTACTGGATTTGAACAAATCTTCAAAGGTTAGATTTAACATGTTGATAATTAAGCTACCATGGGTATATTGGCAATGCAGGCCCCTTACATGTGTAGTTAAAAGGTGCACTTACAGTTGTCAGCTGCACAAGACCATTGCATGTATGCCTTACAGCTTTGTTATTAGAAAAATATTAATATATTTTTGTATGTAACTTTAATCAAAGAGTAAACATGTATGTGAACTCTTCCTTTAATGCATGTACTATCACTGTTAGTGAATATCTGTGACAAAATAAGTAAACCTGCCTATATTGTGAGAAACATTTGTCAAAGCTTAAAATTGACATTTGTTTATGCTCTAATGCTTATATACATTTTTTGTTTTAGCGAATGGTGTTAAGTATCCCTAAGCAGCACATTAACCAGGTAAGAAGGTGGTAGTGTGTGTGTAGCTGTGTGCTTATGGTAGGCACCGTTCACTATACATTACTGCAGCATACCATAAGGACTTCTAAAACTCTTCACAGTAAAGGCCAAAAAGGCACCAAGAAGATGCCTCGGAAACAATCAAGGAAGAAGATCAGGAATGCAGCATCCATTATCGATGGGATACTGAAAGAAAATGGACTAAGAGTAGCAAGGGATGTCAGCGCCACAGAGATGCCAAATGTTGATGGGCCATCCACTAGTTACTCTGTAAGCCTATAACCAGTTCAAATATGCACATATTTTTCATAGCAATCCATATGTACTATATGCATATATATGTGTATGGTACTGTATAGCCTGAGGATAAAAAAATTGCTGATTTGTGATTGCCGAATCAGATAATTGTATTGAATTGCAAGAAATCGGACAACTGCTCTGGTACGCAGTAATCCTAAAAGGGCAGCCCTCTCAGCACGAAAGCGCGCGCCCAGGTTTAGAAAATAACCACACGGGTGTGCGCCACATCCCACGTAGACCTGGCGATTGCCACGACCATCGGCCTGGAGGACAAAAATTTCAAGGTTTCAAAAATCCATGAAATCAGTGAAAATTTTTACCCTCCAAATATTTAGGCTATACGGTATACATCATACAAGTATGGTATGAAATATGTGTATGGTATATGATTAACAGCAAACTATGTTATAATAGGATGTTGGTGTCAAACGGCTACCTGTGGGGGCAAGCTGTGATTCTAAAAAAGGCAAGAAACCAGTTGGAGCGACATCCAACAAGAGGCTGTCCAGTAGCAGGGAGAAAGAACAAGCATCAATCAATCATAGGACATGGGAAATATCTGAGAAGAGACAATTAGTGGCCGAGGCCATCCAGAAGGGTATCAGAGCAACAGCACGACACCACAATATGTCGTTTTCGACATTACGTGGGTGGACCAAACAAGATTTTAGCAATGTACCTGGAAACAGGAAAAGGCTACCCGGAGGTGGAAGGCCTTTAAAGTGAGTAAAGAGTCAACAATTTTGTGAAAAGTACTAGCAAAGACAACTTTAAAACACAAAAATATATCCAGCCGCTATATTAATTCCCTAAAATTGAAGTATAAAATGTTTGGATAAATGTTTTGCAATTTTATTTTTCGATATGCAGATATGATCAGTCTATTGATTTAGCTCTAAGGGAGTGGGTTCTGCAGAAAACAGGTGTGGATGGACACACAACACGTGATGAATTAAAAAGGAAGGCAATGGAAATGATTTTACCCCACAATCCAGACTTCCGGGCCTCCTCCGGATGGCTTATAAGATTCCTGACTCGTCATAAATTAACCCTAGACTGTGCAGCTCGAAACAACAGTAAGCAAATAATATTAGAACTAGATTATTGTATAGCAGGTACATACTATACTATCCAATTTTTGTGAACAGCTTTAGAAATAATTTTTGCTATCTGTGAATGGTCTTGTCAAAAAGACCAAGGAAGAGTTTAGTGGAAATGTTTGTGAATGCCGTGTCCCCATTCACAAATTTTGCAAAAATCTGGACCTCGCACATAAAACCTGCTGTACAAAAATGCATAGTTTTAACATTTTTGTTCTGTAGGGAAGAAGAACTCTTCTCAAGTTGAATTTCAAGGTGAGTTAGATCATTTTGATACGCTGCTAGCTTTTATGTATGTGAATTTTAGCTCCAGTTTCTATTAAAGTTAAACAAGAAGGTATGCTAACTACATATTTATTCCTTACTGCTTTAATATATATTTTTCAGGTCCAGATTCTTCTCAACATGGTAAGGTACTCTGTAGTAATTGCTAAAGTTGTCATGCATTGAACTGAAAAAATGCTAAAATTAAGACTAAAAGTGTATTTGTTTTGACGTTGCCTTTTCCATTATCATTTTTAGTTCCAGATTTTCTAGCCCCAGAAGGTACACGACAAAGTAAGCAACTCAATATGCTATCAGTTGTGGTTAACGTTATGAATGATTTTTAGCACTACCATCCAAAAAATCTAAATCCTCTAAAAAGACTACCACTTTACAAGGTAATTGTATACTTTGAAATCTCACTGAACCAGTCATATCACCACGTAAAATTTGATCTACTTTTTAGAATTTAACTTTTTGTCTAAATGTAGTGGGCTATCTTAACAAAAATTTCATATATGCAACAATACATAAGGAATTCAGTAAAACTTACAGATTTGGGAATAGCTCAAATAGAATAAGAGATGTATATGAATTAGGGTGATAAGACTGGTTTTCGCAGAGCTGGTCATATTTATGATCACATTAACAACGGTAGTCTAGTAGTAGCATAGCTGATAGGTAAAAATAAAAGCATACTAGGCTGATCCCTAATCTTTATGTGACAATCCACACAACCCAGATTCCTGTCAGGGTTGTACTCATAATCACCAATTGGCTTTCTTCCTTATACATAATTTATTTTTATTACCGGTATTTTCAAGGATGAAATTTTTAATTTTATCCTCATATTACTATTATTCCAGGTGCTTACTGATATCAGTGATCTTGGTAGGGTTGGGCAATAACAAAAATTCCATGTCACGATATATCATGAGAGTAATTATCACGATAATCGATATTATCATGATAATAATTATTAGTTTAGCCAAGAGTGACAGTACTACAAGCACTAAAGTTGTGAATGTAGGTTTATAAAATATGAATGTTTATGAACACTAAATCTCACAATAATCACGATATTGACGATAATATTGTCCTGCCGATATTACAATACTGAAAATTTCTCTTCGATATCGATTATCGTGACACTTTATACATATCACAATATATGGTAATATCATAATATTGCCCAACTTTAGGTCTTGGTGTAAATTAACAAGGTGAATCCACAAAAATTTTCTCATAAAATAGTCATTTGAGAGACATTTAGTTTAACAGTGGAAATTTACATAACTGCTCCAAATATGTTATACATAGTTATAACCCAGTATGAGTATGATATCTTTGTCCGAGGACGAGTGTTAATAACAAAGATATCATACGAATGTAACTGGGTTATAACTGGCTTATTTCCCAAAGGACTATACCAATTAATGCTTCCTTTGTAGGACAGCAGCAATGGCTTCTGGTTATTTTCACCTATCAAAGCTTCCTTTGTACATTAACAAGCTTTCTTTTAAACTTTTTCTTGGGTGATATCTTCTTATCGGTCCTAGGACAATAAGTGGATATCAGCCTGTGGTTAGTGATATCAGATTTATCACCCTACAAATCTCTTTGATGTATGGCTTCACTGGGAAATAATTAGCTATAGTTAAAGTTGTTAAGTCACTAAACTAAAACCATCCAAGTTATTATAATTATCATTTGCCTAAAGTTTTGTAGGAGTAAATTACAGGTTTCTAAGAGGGCAATTTGTCCCCCCGAAATGGTTTTGCTCAATGATAAACTTACACTTAGTCACCAGCTGCACTCAATGATCAGTTGAGTCCTGCCCCCTTGGTATTTTTGAAAATCTCGATTTGCCCCCCTGAATTTATTTTCTGTGAACTTTCCTACTGCACGGTATTGTGATTCTAAAAGTATGTGTAGTTATAAAATGCATGTACTATAATAATAATGTAGGTAAAAGGCAAAGAACTACTACTGCTACTGCTCCCACTGCAAAGAGAAAAAAATCTTAACCACTGTTAACTCACTGTAAAGGACATGATTGTAAACATGAAAATGTATGATTTTGTTATAATTGCACTTAGAAATCTTAACACAGTTTTAATACTAATGATCACTCAATAGTCCATGTGATACTATACGAGGATGGGGTGGTAATAATCCGTCGAGCCAGATTTTCATTGAGGGAACTTATATTATTAGGCCTGTGCGATAATGGAAAAACTTGGCAATATATCTCGATGATGAACTACAAACTATCTCAATAAATAATGGCAGGGCATTGTATGGAGTTGCACCGATATGATTTTTAACCAAACCGATAAAACACAACCGATCCAATATAACCATATAATTATTTTAAGTCACCTAAAATTTTACTGAAGTAACGTTAGAAGTTAAGTATGCCACATGTTAAAGTTAAGCTTACATCATCTGTTAGGTTATAAGTAGATTTTAACACTAGCTATAGGCTGCTACATGTACAGTTGCTTTCTGCATGGCCACCATTAAAATTTAATTGGCAATACATGTACACTTGTGACTCTCAGTGCTATATAGGAATTTGATACAGATACCGATATACAAAAAACTAGCTGATATAGGGTAATTCTGATAGCCGATCTGATTATCTGTGCAACTCTAGCATTGCATACATTTTCTACTTTTAATTTAAATTGCTCTTTATATGTACTATATATAATTATATTCCTGCATGTTTTGTTTAATGTACATTAACATCGGAAATTTACTAAGTATCCAGAAATTTATCATGATAACAAAAACAATAATCTGTATCATGATAATGAATGATAATTTAGACTATCTCAAGCACTAGAGCTTATAGATTTTTGATTGATATGTAAAACTGATAAAACACAGCCAATAGATATAACCTATTTCATTTTAAAGTCACCAATGGACCAATGCAAGCTAAATCGTAAGTCGTCAAAAATTCAACTGAAGTGAGGTTGGAAGTATCCCACAAGTCAAAGCTTTCTTCATGTTTTGTAAGTACTGTACATATATAATATTATAATTTGCTCTCCCATTGTAATTACTCTAATAGAACATACAGCTATCAATCATGTCCAAAATTTAAAAATTTGCTAGTTGTTTTTCATGGTTTCATCCCACGAAAATTTTGAACCATACAGTGTATATAAACAATTAATTACCCTAATAGAACAAACACAATATAACACTTTGTAACATAGCATTTCAAGTAGATATCACAGTCTACGATCAGGCTCCCAATAAAAGTCAAACTTTACATCACAACGCAGACCAGCAAGCCAATCATCTACTGCTTTAAAGCCCCGTCTAATTACATGCTCGTCGTAACTTGATGGAGGTAAAAGACTTCTCAACAGTTTCTGGATGGATTCATATTTTGTGTCCCCCAATAGCGTGAGGTATAGAGCCAATCCTCTAAAAGAAAGTTGACAATATTTCAGCTTTGGTAGAGCTTTACACAGCAAGTCATGTAGAGCACACAAATCCTCTCCATACACATCAACCAGCTCAGTAACATCAAGATACTTCAAGTTAAGCAGACTCTGTATACTGTAAAATATATCAGACAATCTTGCCGAACCCTTGCTTCCATCCCTTATACTCAATATAACCAGAGCGTGGCATTTCTGAAACGTTTCTTGCAACAGTGTATTGTTCCTTGCCACTCTCACACCTGACATGTCTAGTTCTAATAATGAGTTACAATTGTGGACTATTATTTTAGATATTTCATTATTAAACTCTAGCTTGGATTTTGACACATTTGGAGCATTTATGTGAAGAGACTGCAGTTTTCCAAATGGTTGATAAGCACAGTTGAAGAGACTTGTAAAATTGTAAGTTAAAATGCGCATCCTTCGACAGGCAACTGGTGGTATGCTGGTGTGTACATTTGAATGGTCATGATCAATTAAAAGAACTTCATCCAGGATGGTAAATCTCTTTTGAAAAGCTGCTACAAACTCAGCAAATTCTACCACAGATTTTGAGGATGTTACGTCACACCACAATGACGTGATGTTCTCAAATGCCTTCAGTGAGTTAATCACTGTTTTATTATAGTCACACAATTTAACATGTGTTGACTGTATAGCACAGGGGGAAGTATTAAAGTACGACAGTAGTGGGCCAGATGGCCCACAATATAAATTCACCAGTATCAATATTTTTTCTCTAGTAACAGTCACTCTGTCAGTTAAACAACAATCCGACTCTTCGACTGGTGGCACACCACGACACAGCTTTTTTAATGAATCTAAAGAACCTAAAAATACAGTAGATAATATAATTATTGAGTCTATGAACTGTCAAAAAACCTGCATTTGACTTATACAATTGTCTATGCTATGACAAAGGGGACAAATTCAATAAATTAGAGATCAAGACTCACGATAGTGAGTCGCGAGGCCAAGAAGAAGCGCAGCAACAGGACCACTGAGTGAGTTATTTACACGTAGCACCGCCCTCAAATTCACAAACGCTCTAGCTAAGCCGCCATTAAAGCTATCACTTAGTTATTACTGACCCACAACGTTCTTACTATATAGAATCAATAAACCGAGAATGGAGGAAATCGGTGCCACCATTTCTAAGTACCAGCCATTGTGAGTTTTATGGTGCCTGTTGTGCTACTACGCACGACGAGCCATCCTTTCCCGCCTGATTTGCCCATTTACCAGAGAATTAGTACCTTCATTGTTTGAAGAATCAATAACTCGAAGTTCATCGAGATCAGCTCAGCCAATCTTCTGATACAGCCTTATAAAGTCCTTCCTTTCACCACAAAATTTTTTATGCGTAGTCGTTTTTTTCTTTCTTTCTTGTTTCACACACTTTTTTCGTGGGCTTGCGGGAGTTTGCATGAACCCCAGAAGTTTTTTACAAACTATCATTTTGTACATTCACTTGTTTGTCTAATAACTCACTCATTTCTTTATGGATTTCAGCCAAATTTGTATCAGCACTTCTCCCATGTATGCTCTACCTGTCATACTATTTTCAGTCTGAAGTAAACACTTGAATGTATTTGAGAAGGGCTATTATACTGCAGGTTGATAGTTGCCATAACTTGGCCCCTTTTCATATGATTTGCATAAACTTTCAGATACACAATCTATATTGATGTATCACTCTGTAGTGAAAGTTTAAAAAAATTGCGGTTCTGAGTTTTTCAAAATGAAGCTTTAAAGTTTAATTTACAATATTGTATGCTAAGTTATGCCCATGCAGTACTTCTCTGCTGCTTGCTAGTAATAACATGTGTTTATACTTCCAAAAAAGTAGTGATATGCTAAACAAAAACACCCGGGTGTAAAAAAAGTACGAGGCCAATCAGAAGCAGCATTGCAAATAGGTATGTGCGACCAAAAACTTTGATATCAGTTGAGGCCAAGAAGTTACTTATCAAAAATCCTTTTCACTACTTGAATGACATACAATAGTTTATAGCATATTTTCACAACTATGATTGGCTTTGTCACTTGGCCACCTTTATTAATAATGATGGTGTGAAAAAGGTGGCCAAGTGACAAAGCCAATC
This sequence comes from Spongia lamella, assembly GCA_963930835.1. Classification (NCBI taxonomy): domain Eukaryota; kingdom Metazoa; phylum Porifera; class Demospongiae; order Dictyoceratida; family Spongiidae; genus Spongia; species Spongia lamella. Next base: position 11,950,918 of record OZ005748.1, read on the forward strand.
ATAGTTGTGAAAATATGCTATAAACTATTGTATGTCATTCAAGTAGTTAAAAAGATTTTGATAAGTAACTTCTTGGCCTCAACTGATATCACATTTTTTGGTCGCACATACCTATTTGCAATGCTGCTTCTGATTGGCCTCGCACTTTTTTTTTACACCCAGGGTGTTTTTGTTTAGCATTTTAACTTATCAATAGTATCCACTATATGGTAAGAAGCATTATTAAAACAGCATTGAGCTGATGCCTTTTTCTGAGTGGTGCCCAGGAAGCCATGCTCGAGGAGTCCATAACTATTCCAAATCACATTTATGGCTCTAGCAATCTATAGGAATCACTAATGAATCACATCGAGATTCTTGATTCAGGAATCATAACTGCTACACAAATTTAGTAATTCTCTGTATTAATCACGTGATATGCATACCCATATTTGGTAAACAGGAATCAATTATGTAATCTTGAGATTTCAGAGGATTCTGAATCATGTCGACAAAAATTCAGAGTTGCAGACAGCCATACTTTATACAAATACGGTTGATTATAAATTCCTGCTCCCAATCGATAAGCGCCCTACGACAAAAGGGTCCGGCTACACAAGCCCACACCAGTACTACTGTAGCTACTTACATGATGTATACTCATCATATCCATGTGTCACCATTCTCAGATCAACGATCAACTGTTTATTTCCTGATGTGTTGTGGTCTACTGAATGACAGTGATATGCTCTCAGGTAGAGTCCAATGGCTATACTATCAACTATACATGAGTCGAGGTAACGTTGAAGATGGTAGGGAGTATAGTACCATGAGTGATTTCTTAGTAAATATGATTCACTAATTTCGAACGCCATGCTTCTACCACCGTTGGCACCAATCTCCGTATAATCAACATATTTATCAAAGTCAAAGCTCAATGTCTCCAATGGCCAATATCTCACTAGGCCTTGAATCCAGGATGTGTTCTTACGAATGAAGGCTTGATACAGTAGATGATGTAACCGCGTGGGCGGTAATTGAGTACAAGCACGTTGAGTGATGGTGGACTTGAGCATCGCCTCGACGCAGAGTAAAAATAATGATTTTACAGCCATGGTAAAAGTAAATCACTCTGAAGTTTGTTTCCACTGCCTCCACACTATAGTCTCGTAATCCGTAATCCAGACCTCTGTTTCTTTCATATTAGGGCGCCAGAGCAAGAAAGCCGGGGCTCGAAGAAAGCAGAAATTTGATTCGCGAAAATTTATTACCTATATAAGTATGCTCATGTTGGGCTATGCGCAGCAAGAAGAGATGTTCTACAAGTCACCAGCAATCCAATCCAGCAGCAACATCTCATCAAGATCCTTCCACCATACGATATTCCAACCGCACGAAACGGCCAACCAACAGACTCATTGAAGATCCTAACTGGCACTAACTAACTGTCATTGTAGCATTTGCATATACCCCATCCACAAATACTTGCTTGGGGGGGGGGGGGGGGGGGAGATGTAGGAAATAGTTATATTCGTAATATAGTCGTACATGTAATTGGATAGGTTAGGCTTTTATTGTAATGATCACGAGATATGATTAAGAGTAGTTGTCACGTTTCGTACACATATGATGCTTTAAAGTCCTTACTAAGTGTATGGTTGTTATGACTTAATGGACATGAAAGACTTCCCAACAATTTCTGGATGGATTCACATTTTGTGTCCCCCCATAGTGTGACGTGTAGAACCATTCTTTTAAAACCAAGGCAACAAAATTTCAGCTTTGGCACAGCTTTATACAGCAAGTCATGTAGAGCACACAAATCCTCTCCAAACACACTAACCCTCTCGGTAACATCAAGATATTCTAAGTTAAGCAGACTCTGTATGCTATATAAAAATCTCATGCAATCTGGCAGAACCCATGCAAAGATCCTCTGTTTGTATATACCCCTTACACTCAATATAAGCATTTCTGAAATGTTTCTTGCAACAGTGTATTGTTCCTTGGCAGTCTCACACCTGACATGTCTGATGAGTCACAATTGTGTTCTATTATTTTAAATATTTCATTATTAAACTCATAGAGATTTTGACACATTTTCAGCTTCTATGTAAAGAGATTGCAGTTGATAAGCATACTTGTATAATCATTGTAAGTTTCAAATCGCATCCTTCGACAGGCAACTGGTGGTATGCTGGTGTGTACATTTGAAAACTTATGATCAATACCTGGTCCAGTAAAAAAGTAACTTCATCCAGGATGCCAAATCTCTTTTGTAAAGCTGTTACAAACTCAGCAAATTCTATCACAGATTTTGAGGATTTTACGTTACACTGTAATGATGTGATGTTCTCAAATGCTTTCAGTATTGTTTTATGCTAAACAAAAACACCTTGGGTGTAAAAAAGTGCGAGGCCAATCAGAAGCAGCATTGCAAACAGGTGCGACCAAAAACTTTGATATCAGTGGAGGCCAAGAAGTTACTTATCAAAATCTTTTTCACTACTTGAATGACATACAATAGTTTATAGCATATTTTCACAACTATGATTGGCTTTGTCACTTGGCCACCTTTATTAATAATGATGGTGTGAAAAAGGTGGCCAAGTGACAAAGCCAATCATAGTTGTGAAAATATGCTATAAACTATTGTATGTCATTCAAGTAGTGAAAAAGATTTTGATAAGTAACTTCTTGGCCTCCACTGATATCAAAGTTTTTGGTCGCACCTGTTTGCAATGCTGCTTCTGATTGGCCTCGCACTTTTTTACACCCAAGGTGTTTTTGTTTAGCATATCACCACTTTTTTGGAAGTATAAACAGATGTTATTACTAGCAAGCAGCAGAGAAGTATTGCATGGGCATAACTTGTACTTGCCTAGCACACAATATTGCAAATTAAACTTTGAAGCTTAATTTTGAAAAACTCAAGCCCGAGATTTTTTTTTAACTTTCACTACAGAGTGATACATCAATATAGATTGTATATCTGAAAGTTTATGCAAATCATATGAAAGGGGTCCAAGTTATGACAACTATCAACCTGCAGTGTAATAGTCCTTCTCAAATACATTCAAGTGTTTACTTCGTACTGATAATAGTATGACAGATAGAGCATACATAGGAGAAGTGCTGATACAAATTTGGCTGAAATCCATGAAGAAATGAGTGAGTTATTAGACAAACAAGGGAATGTATAAAAAGAGAGTTTGAAAAAACTTTCGGGGTTCACGAAAGCTCCCGCAAGCCCCCGAAAAAGTGTGCGATGAAAGAAAGAAGAAAAAAACGACTGCCGTGTCAAAAAATTTTTGTGAAAGGAAGGACTTTGTAAGGCCGTATCTGAAGACTGGCTGAGCCGATTTCGATGTACTTCGGGTTATTGATTCTTCAAACAATTAAGGTACTAATTCTCTAATTAACGAGCGAAAAGGGGCGGGGCAGATGGTTCGTCGTGCGTTGTCGCAAAACGGGCGCCATAAAACTTGCAATGGCTGATACTCAGGAATGGAGGCACCTATTTACTTCATTGTTTGTATATTGATTCTATATAGTAAGAACGTACTAGGTCTGTAATAACTAAGCGGTAGCTTTTATGGCGGCTTAGTTACAGCGTCTGTGAATTTTTGGCGGTGCTACCTGTAAATAACTCACTCATTCGTCGCGTACTGCTGCTTCTTCTTGGCCTCGCGACTCACTATCGTGAGTCTTGATTAGAGCAAAAAACATGTGTTGACTGTATAGCACAGGGGGAAGTATTGAAGTACGACAGCAGTGGGTCATCTGGCCCACAATATAAATTCACCAGTATCAATATTTTTTCACTAGTAACAGTCACTCTGTCAGTTAAACAACAATCCGACTCTTCGACTGGTGGTACACCATGACACAGCTTTTTTAATAAAGGAACTAAAAAATTATTTGCATGTTGTCCAGAATAAATGACAGATTGCCATACAATATATAACTAGATATTAATAGTCTTTATGTATTACTTAAAGCACTTTGTATGAAATATTCAGCTTGAGTTGAGAGTCCAGTGACAAATATAGCATAGGCGAAGCTGAGTGCTATATTTGTCACGACATCTCCTGTTAGCTATTTCAGTTGAATTTATTTCAGTTGAACTTTAGCTATTTCAGTTGAATTTTTGACAACTTAGCTATGATGTTTGGTCCAATAGTGATGAAATAGATTATATCGATCAACTGTGTGTTTTATCAGTTTTAAAACTTTATTTATGTCAGTCAAAAATCGAATTGGTATACACCTCTTTAAGAAGATGATGAGCGTGTCTGATTGATAGTTCTCATTGTAATTAGAACATAGATACAGCAATCAGGTATTCCTATAAACAATTATATAGTACCCTAATAGAACATACACTTTAATGCTGTTGGACACATAATATAACACTTTATAAGACCATACATTTCAGTAAAAACACTTGAACATACTACAACAGTCTATCAGTAACTACAACAGTCTATCAGTAACCCCAACTAGGTTCATCATCATCAAAATATCGATCATATTCAAAAATGTCAAACTCTACATCACAACGCAATTCAGTAAGCCATTTACATAATGTTCTAAAACGACCACCTTGAAAACTTCCCAACAGTTTCTGGAAGGATTCATATTTTGTATCCTTGCCGTGTAGATACATATCCCCAAAACCAAGGCAACAAAATTCCAGCTTTGGTAGAGCTTTATACAGCAAGTCATGTAGAGCACACAAATCCTCTCCAGACATACTAACATTCTCGGTAACATCAAGACATTTCAAGTTAGGCAGACTCTGTATGCTATAAAATATCTCATGCATTCTTACAGAACTTTCAGATCCCTTGCTCATATCCCTTATACTCAACATAACCAGAGCGTGGCATTTCTGAAACGTTTCTTGCAACAGTGTGTTGTTCCTTGCTACTCCCACACCAGACATCCTTAGTTCTAATAATGAGTTACAATTGTGGACTACTATTTTATATATTTCATTATTAAACTCTAGCTTGGATCTTGACACATCTTGAGCATCTATGTGAAGAGACTGCAGTTTTCCAAATGGTTGATAAGCACAGTTGAAGAGACTTGTAAAATTGTCAGTTAAAATGTGTATCCTTCGACAGGCGATTGGTGGTATGCTGGTGTGTATATTTGAATGGCTATCATCATTTAAAATAACTTCATCCAGGATGGCAAATCTCTTTTGTAAAGCCGTTGCAAACTCAGCAAATTCTACCACAGATTTTGAGGATTTTAGGATACAAAGCAATGACGTGATGTTCTCAAATGCTTTCAGTGAGTTAATCACTGTTTTATTATAGTCACACAATTTAACATGTGTTGACTGTATAGCACAGGGGGAAGTATTAAAGTACGACAGCAGTGGGTCATCTGGCCCACAATATACATTCACCAGTATCAATATTTTTCACCAGTGACAGTCACTTTGTCAGTTAAACAACAATCTGACTCTTCAACTGGTGGCACACCATGACACAGCTTCTTTAACATCTCTAATAAACCTAAAACTATTATTTGCATTGTTTGTATGTTGTCCAGATTAACATGACATACCATACAGTAGATATTACTATATTGACAGTCTTTAAGTATTACTTAAAGCACTACTGCCAGTTTGTATGAAATATACAGCTCAAGGTGAGAGTCGAGTAATGAATGGTTTCTTTGATGAAAATTCAATGAGCTACCATTCTATAACTACTTTTTGTTCTATAACTTACCCAACCCTCACCCACGCGGTAGTGAGTCACATGGCCAAGAAAAACCGCCCATGCAACAAATACCGCGAAAGTCCTTTACACGTAGCAAAAGTGTTAAAAATGGAAAACAAAAACAAACAACTCAAATAGCTTTTTTATTTCTGCTATCCACACTTAACAATCTCTACAGATTTCATTCATGGAGTTTATCACAAAGATACAGCATAGTGTTACCAATGCATTTCAGTCAGGTTTTGAGTAAAGCTTATTGTTAGGTGTGGTTGTGAAGCACATTAAACTCACGAAAGCCATACATTTTCAAAGTGATCCCTGATATTTAACAACACGACCATTTTTGTTGCAGGGCACTTATTCATTGGAGATTATAAGCACCCACTCTAATTGATGAATGCCCTGTGATGGCTACGTATACATGAGCCTATACCAGTACTACTGTAGCTAAATAGTTAGCAGAGCTGTTTACGTGACCTATCGTGTGTGTTTCCCACCATTCTCAGATCAACAATCAACTGTTTATTTCCCTTGTGGTCTACTGAATGACAGTGATATGCTCTCAGGTACAGTCCAATAACTATACTTTCAAGTAAATAATGATCCAGGTACTGCTGAGGCCAGTCACGACTGTAGTACCATGAGTGATTTCTCAGTAAATATGATTCTATTCTAAATCTACCGGCAAGCTGAGTATGATCAACATATTTATCAAAGTCAAAGCTCAACGTCTCCAATGGCCAATATCTCACTAGGCCTTGAATCCAGGTTTGAGTCCAGGTTGTGTTCCTAATGACAGCTCGATACAATAGATAACGAAGCAACGTGGGCGGTAACTGAGCACAAGTACGTTGAGTGATGGTAGACTTAAGCATCGCCTCGACGCAGAGTAAAAATAATGATTTTACAATCATGATATAGTAAAAACCACTCTGGGGAACTTTCCTCACGTAAACTTCTTTTATATTCGGGCGCCTTGCACGTGCTATAAACCACAACAGGCTATGCGCATGTGCAAATTTTAATCTACATTAATTTTGTGATGGATGGCTCGATGGATGGTACTAGTACTAGCAAGAAGAGATGTGGACCCTCGATGTGGACGCCCTCGGATGTGGATGTGCCAGTCTACTTGCTTGGTTACGTATTTGTAATAGACTAAAGCTTTGCAACAAGATTTTTAACCAGGTGAATTCGTTTGAAACCTAGGAGAAGAAGATAGATGATTTATCGCAATTATCCAATGAGTAGGCACTTTCTCAATGCATAAAATTTCTGTAAGTTCCTCTTCTGCTCTTTGTCAAGTGTATGGACTATAGAGGTTTTGTTTTACTGGATTTCAACCAGACGATTCTGTTACGGAGTCTCCCCTGGAATTTGTTGCCTCCAGGCTCAGTGGTATTAAAGGAGAATAGACGCATATGTCATCTATAAATATAGTATTTTGTTGATTCTGTTTGTTTCCTATCCACCAAATCCTCTTGATTAATTATTTCTTGACAAATTCCATAATGATTTCTTGTCTTCTTGATGTGGTGACGTTGCTAAAAATGATGGACAGAAAACAAAGTATTAATAAATGTTCAACTAATGCTATGGTTTACATGTTAGATTTCTATGGTCGTGATTTGAGGAAGTGTGGGGTACTGAATTTGTCATGGGTTAGTGCTGGCGAAGAAGGAGAAATTGCTGAAGTAAGTAAAGTTTATAAAATTTACAGTAGCAATTTGCTGTTGCCTTATTGGTGTTGTATAGGTGCTAGTGTTATTGTTGTGCATGGCAGTCAAACACAGTGACAACGAAAATTTTATTGATGCCGTCCTTTCTCTTCTGGATGATGTACAATTTGATCTCAAATATTTTATTGAGGGTACATTGGAACAAGTTGATAATGGAACGTTTGCCTTGGAGGACTTCATCCTTGGTGAGGCCCCTATACCGTATAACAGGAAACTTTGACGAATCCTCACTTCAACAGCTTTGACAAAATAAACTTTGACGAATTGCTTGACATCTCTCTATTGCTTAACATTATAAAGGCGCTTATTTGGCTATATTGATTTGGCAAATCCACTCTGATTCGTCAAATTCATCAACTTTTACCTTCGTAAAAGTTTCCCGTTGTACGGTAGTCACTGTTCAAACATCAATATTATGAACAATAATAGATATTGATGTGACACGCAGTATCACTTGTACTCCAATGAGTAGTTTGTCAACTACTAAGTCTCACTATATTGCTTCACTGGCACTACAGAGCTGGTTATGTTCACCATGTAAAAGTGACAAAGCCACTCCAAAGATATCAAACAACCAGTTACATAGTGTAGACCTTTCTCTTGACCTTGATATTCCTGTTTCATGGCCATCATTTTGGTAATCAAATATCTGTGATGTTCAATGGGGCAAAGGGTAAGGGACATTTATTTTAAGAACTGTGTAGAGATTTTGTTTGTTAATTTTTATTTGAACTTATTTTCATACAATTTTTATTCATTTAGCCGATAATTGAATTATACGCTGTTCATGTTGCCAATAAGCCAATTTCCCGATTACTCGGTGCATCATGTCACAGTAGGAGTAATGTGCATGCGCACAGGGTTTCCCTCAGGGGGAATCATTCTCCTTCTCCCCTTGGCTTTATATGAACATAATTATCATACGAGCATAATTTATACCTGGCAGACATACATCGTGATAGAAAGTCAAGGGGACATGTCCTAGATACCCTAGTTTCTCGCTATCACTTGCCCTTCCCTCCTATTGTTTCTCGTACCAAGATCCAGAAGTCCTGGTGATTATTGCAGAATATAATTTCTGTAATTAATTAATGCCCACCAACCTCTTGTAGCTTTTTGAGTCTTTGGAAATTAAGGAGCTAAAACATCAGCTGAAATTGATGGAGAAGAAACTGGAGATTGAACGGTCACTTGTAACAGACTATGAGGGTGAAATTGAGTTACTGAGTGAAGAGAAAAACAATTTAAGTGAGTAGAATCAGTGAATACATCATTGTTACGTACTACAATTGACAAGCTGCAACTGCTGCTGTTTACACTACAGTTATTAAAGTAGCAGAGAAAGATGAAAAGATTCATCAACTAGAGGGCAAATGTGAGAAGCTGGAATGGTTGGAAGACGTCGAGACAAAGCTCATAAAGGCAGAGGGAGAAGTTAAGAAGTAGGGTGCTGTTTTTATCAATTGGGTTGTCATGGTACATTGTGTGTGTATAGGTTAAAACAGCAGCTGGAGGTGACAAGAGAAGAGAATATCAAGAAGAATGAGCTACAACAAAGGAGAGCAGATCAACACGAAGAGTTAAAGGAGCTTTATCGGGTAATCTATTAGTCAGTCTTCATCACGTCAATTGTTTGTTAATAACTTGATAGGCAAATAATTTGTTTCAAGTGAAGTTACAGAAATACCAACATCACATTCAAGAGTTGGAGTTGGAGTGTAAAAGTCAACAATTACAATCTACTCGTAGTTCAAAGTGATGTAATGAAGCATTGCAGAAGGTTGACTTATTGGAAAAGGAAAACAGAGATCTCCAGGATGCTCTGACAAAGGAGAAAGCAAAAGTTTGTAATCAAAATGCTGAACTGCAAAAGATGTTGGAACCCGTACCACAAGATGAAAACGGTAGTAGTTGTTTAGAAGAGCTAAAAACTTGCAATTCGTTTCAACCACCACATCTCAAAGAATCCATTTGCAATTCATTTCAACCACTACATCTCAAAGAATCCACTCTACAAGATGAAAACAGTAGTAGTTGTTTAGAAGAACTAAAAGCCTGCAATTCATTTCGACCACTACATCTCAAAGAATCCATTCTACCAGATGAACACAGTAGTACTTGCAATTCATTTCGACCACCACGTCTCAAAGAACTTGTTCTACAAGATAAAAACAGTAGTTATTTAGAAGAGCTAAAAACTCGCAATTCATTTTGACCACCACATCTCAAAGAACTTGTTCTACAAGATAAAAACAGTGGTAGTTGTTTAGAAGAGCTAAAAACTCGCAATTCATTTCGAGCACCACAACTCAAAGAACCTATCCTACAAGATAAAAATAGTAGTAGTCGTTTGGCAGAGCTAAAAGCTCGCAATTCGTTTCGACCACCACATCTCAAGTTGTGTTATCCAGTTGAGCTTCAGTTCCAATGTGGAACCCCCAAGTCATCCGAGATACAATTGAAACGTGCTGATGAGAAGAAAAGTAGTTTCTTTGAAATTTTGCCACCTCGCAAACGGAAAATGGCACATCATCAATAACATTTTCTTCTAATGACACTAAGAGCTGTTAGGCATTGTATTTTCTACTACGGTACTGTACCTTGTAAAAGACAAACCATTCCAAAGAGAAAAGGAAGCAACAATAATATTCTTAATTACCATCACCTCTATAGAGGACGTGATGAAAAATCACCCATTAGCTAGCAACCACTTCATACTAAATTATTAGTACAACAATTTTTGTTGGTTTTTCATTTATTTGTGATTTTGTATTGTGATTGATCATTCAACATTCTTAATCAGTAATTTTTATGAAAATTAATACTGTATGTATTACTTAAAGCACCAGTTTGTATGAAATATACAGCTCGAGGTGAGTCAAGTGGCAAATATAGCACCAGGCAAAGCTATATTTGTTATGAGACCCTTACCAAGAGCTGTATATTTCATATGTACAAACAAAGCAGCAGTGCTTTAAGTGTTTTATTGTATTTTACACTACTGATGTGTGAATAAAACAAATGAATGGTTTTCTTTGATGAAAAGTGTCAATGAGCTATGTACCATTCTATAACTACTCTATTGTTCTATAACTATATACCCAACCACAGTGCTATAATATAACTACCTGCTGCCACTTTATGGCATATATATAGCACTGTTAAACCCTTTGATCCGCCCACGAAAAATACAATAAAGTGGGTTATTGTTGTGAGGTCAAAATATTTGCAATGCTGTAAAAATCTCTCCCAGAAGAAATATTTGAGGAGGCTTTTGGATTTCCGTATTCTGTATCATGTGTGCAACAAAACCTATAATGTACTAGTTTTATCACTATGGCGTCAATTTTGCGGTCAAATTTTACCATGGACACCATGATTCGTGGCCACCATGAAACATATTGCATAATCTACGAAAGGAATATTCTTATGTTAAAATAGACATTATCTCAAAGCATCAAAGATTTTTTTACGATAAAAATATTGAACGAAAGCATTAATTAAGATCTTTAGCAACCAGCAGGAATTTTTGTGAATCCAAATGGTGTTCACAAATTTCACAAATATTTGGACCTCACAACAATAACCTGCTATATGGTATTAGTGAAACACTGAAAAATTGAATACCCATAAATCAGAAATTCATACCAAACTTGCTGAAGATGGGCCAGGGTGTTAATATCTTACACAAAACCATTCCTCAAGGGTATATATACATGCTTATAGAGATAGGTGTTCCATCATGTGCTTGTGGTCAATAACAGTATAAACTCTCCAATTGTACAGTTTTCATTTAGTATTACTATCATTTGTGACTGGCCCTATGAACAAATTTTTACATGCAAATTTTGACCCATTTTTTAGACATTTAAAATGTCGTTCTTTAACCGTTTCTTGTAGTGTGCAGAACCGGTCATACTTTAATAGAACAAACACTTACATATGTATCTAAATAGACACATGACAACACCTTTTACATCCCACCACTATATGACCCCATGGCACACAGCATTTTCAAATTTCAATTAACATACAATAGCTAAATTACATGCCTATAACAAATCAAACTGTACATTACAGCACAGACCAGCTAGCCAATCGTGTACTATTTTGTTACTTTTCCATCCAAATGCAACAGTGTGACAATCCGGTGAAGGTTGTTTACCAGATAATAGAGTGTCCAACAGTTCCTGGATGGGTTCGTATTTTGTGTCCCCCAGTAACGTGAAGTATACAACCAATCGTTCAAAAGAAAGGCAACAATCTTTCAGCTTTGGTAGAGCTTTATACAGTAAGTCATGTAGAGCACACAAATCCTCTCCATACACATTAACAGTGTCGGAAACATCAAGATATTCCAAGTTAAGCAGACCCTGTATGCTATAAAATATCTCATGCAATTTTGCAGAACTCAAAGACCTCTTGTTTGCATCCCTTATACTCAATATAACCAGAGCATGGCATTTCTGAAACGTTTCTTGCAACAGTGTATTGTTCCTTTGCACTCTCACACCTGACATCCGTAGATCTAATAATGAGTTACAATTGTGGACTATTATTTTAGATATGTCACTATTGAATTCTAACCTATCCTGAGCATCTATATGAAGAGATTGTAGTTTACCAAACGGATGATAAGCACAGTTAAAGAGCTTTGTAAAATGGTAAGTTGTAAAATGCATCCTTTGACAGGCGATTACCGGCATGCTAAAGTCCACACTGGAATGATCGTCATCTTTTGTATAATCAATTACAACAAATTCATTCAAGTAAAAAAATTTCTGTTGTAAAACTGTTAAAATCTCATGAAAATCTGCTATAAACTTTGATGATTTAAAGACACAAAATAATGATGTGACTTTCTTAAACATTTGTAGTAGAGGAATCACTGTTTTGGTTTCATTGATTAATTCAACGTAACTTGATTGTATGGCACAGGGGTAGGTATTGAAGCATGACAGCATTGGATCGTCTGGGCTGCAGAATACGTTCAGTAGTATTAATATTTTTTCACTGGTAACAGTAATTCTGTCAAAATCACAGCCGGCTAGGTAATCTGATGCTCTCAGTGGTGGTATGCCACCACACAGCTTTCTTAGCGGGTGTGAATTGCGGTCGTTATCTACAAAAAATTCCCAGATTACTATATAGCAGGTACTATTGACACTTATACTTTACATTTTTTCACAAATTGGTGAAATTTTTGCACCTGACAAATTTTACAAGCTAAAATAGCTATATGGCTAACAAGCAATAAAAACACACAAACACATTATAAATGTGTACCATACAAATTTTCGAGGGATGTAATTTTTGCATTTTGAGCAGCCAAAGTGTCGTCCACAAAATTTTAATCTCAAAATTTCACTGGCAAGAGCTATTTGGTTGAGATATTGAAGAGACATGAAATGGATAGCGAGTTAGGTTTTTTCGTGAAAAGTATATTGTGAGGCGAGTTATGCAGGTTCAATGTAAAGCCCCACCTCCCCCCTCCCGGGCATAGGTGGGGATTTGTACAACTTGTTGTTCAAAGGACACACCCCTGGGGCAATTATTTTTTTACAATGCCCCTCTCTAGATACACCCAATACCCTGGGGCAATGTGGAGATTTGTATTTATATTATGCTATTTGAGTTCCATTACAACTTTACAAAATCCCCACTAGTGGGGAGTATATTTCTGACAAAAGGCGCACAAATCCCAAACTATGCGCGGGAGGGGGGAGTGGGGGCTTGACATTGATAGATGCATTATGGAGGCACATGAAAGTCGGACGCCATGTTTTTTCGTGTCGATCCCTACTATTAAGTACTACCGTACTTAATGATGATCGTACAAGAATGAAACGAGGTGGCGACCATCTCAGTACTGAAGGTTAAAACTTGCCATTGTTGCTTGCATCTGTCAAACAGACTAAAATCCGTTTGTAATGCACCTATCAATGTCAAGCCCCACTCCCCCCTCCCGCGCATAGGTCGGGATTTGTGCGTCTTCTGTCAGAAATATACTCCCCACTAGTGGGGATTTTGTAATTGTACTGGAATTCAAATAGCATAATATACATACAAATCTCCACATTGCCCCAGGATATTGAGTGCATCTAGAGAGGGGTATTGTAAAAATAATTGCCCCTGGGGTGTGTCCTTTGAACAACAAGTTGTACAAATCCCCACCTATGCCCGGGAGGGGGGAGGTGGGGCTTAACATTGATAGGTGCATAACACTATAACAAAACTGTACCTTTGTTAAACTTCGTGAAAAACCTAACAATACGATCAGTAGAGAGATTTGAAAATTTCGAAATCTACCAGAATTTCGTCTGACTGCCAGCCTGCCGTAAGACCCACTAGCACTAGGAGCATGACTCCAGATTTCTAACCTCGTTTCTCACACAACAAAGGAAATCGTGTCCGATTTATGCGCCTATCAATTGTTGGCCCCACTATCCCCCCCTGGGGCACTGGGTGGGGATGGGTCGGGATTTGACAAAGTCGGTGATCAAATGCTTCACCCTTTGGGCAGGTCAGGCAATCAAATCCCTACCTAATCCTTGTTCCCTACAGGGGATTATGTGGGGATTTGACAACTTCAAGGGTCAAATTCCCCACCCTTGGGGCACGTCTTCCATTCAAAACCGAGGAAAATCCCCCTGCCTTTCCCCTATGTAGCCCCAGGGGGGGATAGTGGGGGAAACAATTGATAGGCGCATTACTAAACTGCTGTTCCGCTGAAGATTCATCCACTGCGCCTTAGTGTTTCTTTTCATCCCCTATCTTCCTTTTTCTTCTAGAAAGGCGAGAAAATAAAGAAGGTGTCGATAAACTTGCACCTTCAGCTTTTACGTCACCAAAACTGCCACTTACACACGTGACATAATTAGTAATGCGCCCGCCGTTAAGTATTATGAACAGACTGCGTGTACTTCATTACATCGTGAACTTGCCGATATATAACTTAGACAACACATTTTCGATATATTCGAATGTATTTCACTACAATGCAACTGCTCCGCCATGTTAACGCTGTTGTTAACATGCGCCTGTAAAAACAATTAAGTAATGTTTTGGCGCCTGGAAGGCGATTACTTTTGCAAGTATGCTATAAAAAGCAAACAAACTAGAATATTTAATAATTAAGGTGAGTAAGGATCACTCTTGCAATGCTAGCTAAAAAAAGTAAGGAAACAAGGAAAAGATTCAAGTGGCATGAGAGAACACTAAAGATTCTAGCATGAGATAATTTATAAAAGTTTCATCCCTACTTTTGGTTCATTTTCAGTATTAAGAGTAAGCCAATTGTAGGGATTAAACTTTTATAAATTATCTCGTGCTAGAATCTTTAGTGTTCTCTCATGCCACTTGAAAATCTTTTCCTTGTTTCCTTACTTTTTTTAGCTAGCATTGCAAGAGTGATCCTTACTCACCTTTAATTTTTAAATATTTTTATATTAGAGTGTGGCAATTTTGACATATCAAACTAGGACTTCTTGATCAAACGTTGGCACATGATGCAATTACGCAGCTTAGAATATACGTAATGGAATATCAATGGTCTCTGTGGCGGACCCCTTGACTGAAGGAGAGGTTGGGTGTCCACTTATGCAAAAGTCATGTATACATGTAATTACATGGTAGCGTCCAGACCATATACAGACATTCGTGGTCCAAACACATATACAGCTCAATCCTATAGGCTCCTTCCTCACAAATTTTGTTGAAATTTAATTTTTGTATATATGATAACTTAAACCTGACTATCAGTAAAACAGCCTATGTATTTCAAATCTATGTTTAATCCCAGATCTTGATGAAGATTGATTTCACCTTCAAATGTCAGACCCTTCATACAATATAGACAGCAACGACCAAACATAACGCCTAGTCTCACAATGTCAGAATACTTTTTCCCTTACACACTGTCACAATATTAGGAAGTTATGAACCACAGATGTACTTACGTATTGTGGGTGACAATCTCACCATTCTCAGATCAACAATCAACTTTTTATTTCCTGATGTGTTGTGGTCTACTGAACGACAGTGATATGCTCTCAGATACAATCCAATGGCTATACTATCAACCACACATGATGATTGGAGCTTCATTATTTGTGGATAATCGGGGGTATGGAACCACAAGTGATTTCTTCGTAAATATGACTCGCTTCTATCCCTAATCTCCGTATAATCAATATATTTATCAAAGTCAAAGCTCAATGTCTCAAATGGCCAATATCTCACTAGGCCTTGAATCCAGGATGTGTTTTTAAGAATGACGGCTTGATACAGTAGATAATGTAACATCGTGGGCGGTAACATTTTACAAGCATTTTGAATGATGGTAGCATCAAGAATCGCTTTAACGCAGATTAATAACAATGATACTACGGCCATGACTAGCGCGCCCTACTAGAATATTTATAATTTATAATACGCGCGCACCATAAACTCTGGCGCCTCTTTGGTTATTACAAGTGTTTAACCGAAGGTTAACTAGCGGATAAACACCTGCGAGTCACGTTGAGTACGGAGGTAAGCGTTAAATAGGTAGTAATAATTTACGGAGTCCGTAGACGTTCGGAGATGAATTCTTGCGGCTCGCCCGCAAGCGGGCCCTTTCAAATATCTACGCTCGCGCTCATTTACCTTGGATACTCGTAGACGAGCGTTGCGAATTGTCGTTGTCAATATGGACGAGGTTACGCCGTCTTCAGCTGCAACTTCTGCTTCCGGAACGTCCACTCTTCCTCCCGGTGTCCTGTCGCAGATGGCGGGGGAGGTTGCAGCTATCCTGCGAGGCCCTCCCACTTCCACTTCCAACCCGCGCTATCCTCTTCGGACTCAGCCACAGTCACCACCGGTTCAGGTATAGCTACATAGCTCAGTCGTCATAGCCATAGTTCAGCTATTTAGTTGCTGCCTGCATGCCAGTAGCTAGCTACGTATTCGGGTACATGGTATGTGGTGAACCGTCGTAGTTACCCCATGGATTAGCTAGTAGATAATTAGCTAGACTAAGTAGTTCTATCCCACTGCTTATAGGGCTATAAGCCTTCTTACAGGTGGCCACTTAGTGAGATAGTATGTTTGGCCCCGGCGGGATATTCGGGCATGGGAGGAACTCACTTTAATTGTAGTTCCTACATTTACTGCTATAGTCCATTGTCGCATAATAGTATAATAATGTATCCAGTTTAAGTAGTTTTGACCAGCTAGTTATTTAGTTAATTCTCCACAGTCCTTCCCTTGGTTAATTCCAGACCATGTTTATAATTATTTACTTGGGTCCAGCTGGCCTGGCTAATCCGTCCCATGCATGCAGTATCATTTGTCAGTGACCCTTAGCAAGTGCCCACTTGCATGGTCCATGTGTCCAGTGGTTGCTCAGCCTGGCGGTTCATGCTGGCATGGCCAACTCATCCAAGTGTCACATGATTTGTCATGCATTGACCATTAGCACGAGTGCTTGGTCCGTGTATTCAGTGGTTGCCCAGCCTGGCTACTCGTGCTGGCCTGGCCAACTTATCCAAGTGTCATCTGTCATTGACCATTAGCACGCTTGCTTGGTCCGTGTGTTTCAGTGGTTGCCCAGCCTGGCTATTCATGCTGGCCTGGCCAACTTATCCAAGTGTCATCTGTCATTGACCATTAACACGCTTGCTTGGTCCGTGTGTTTCAGTGGTTGCCCAGCCTGGCTATTCATGCTGGCCTGGCCAACTTATCCAAGTGTCATCTGTCATTGACCATTAGCACGCTTGCTTGGTCCGCGTGTTTCAGTGCTTGCCCAGCCTGGCTATTCATGCTGGCCTGGCCAACTCATCCAAGTGTCATTTTTCATTGACCATTAGCACGCTTGCTTGGTCCATGTGTTTCAGTGGTTGCCCAGCCTGGCTATTCATGCTGGCCTGGCCAACTCATCCAAGTGTCATTTTTCATTGACCATTAGCACGCTTGCTTGGTCCATGTGTTTCAGTGGTTGCCCAGCCTGGCTATCTATGCTGGCCTGGCCAACTCATCCAAATGTCATCCGTCATTGACCATTAGCACGCTTGTTTGGTCCGTGTGCTCAGTGGTTGCCCAGCCTGGCAATTCATGCTGGCCTGGTAGCTACGTGTGTTCCCCCCAGAGGTGCTCTTTTACATAATTGCATATTACCCAATCTCCCCCTATATACTCTGTGACCTTGTTACAGGTTCCTCATCCATCCCTTCATGGCCCCAACTTCCAGTGGACCCTACCCTTTCACTATCAGGCCTACCACCTGTGGTTCTTTCCACAAGGGAGTTTGATAAAAATCTCCCGGCAGTTCAGAGCCCTTCTACTTTAGTAGTGGTGGCAGAAGGAATCCCTCCTGTCTCCTGTAAGCTGGTGGACAAAATAAAGAAATGGGAGTACATTGATTTGGCCACCTTGTTAGATGACTATTCCACTTCGGATCAGGTGGCTCTACTTAATGGGCAGTTGACAGTAGCGAGCTCCAATTCTCAGCGACGCAGACAGGCTAATGCCATTTCAGACGTCCTCACCTGGCTTCAGGCCTTCTCTATTTTCACAGCAATTTTGGTGTCCTCTGATTCCACAACGAAGGAGGAAGCCGCTGGTTTGGCAGCTCATTCATACCTCATCATTCAACTATCCAAAGACCTGAGTGGCCTTATGTGGCATAAATACGATCAAAGCTATCGGGAATGGGCAGCTGCTAAAGGGATCCGCAAGTGAGGAGAAATGAACTTCTCGATTTATGGCCGCTGCTTAGTGTCCCTTCAGTTTCATCCTTCCAGTTTTTATAATCCGGCAAACTCCTCTGGTTCTGCACGGAAAAGAAAGGCCAATGCCAATGTCTGCTTCCGGTGGAACGAGGGTGCTCCATGTTCCGGCTCCACTTGCCGCTTCTCACATCAATGTGGTTCCTGTGATGGGAACCATAGGGAAGTCAACCGTCCTAGGCGTCCCAAGCGTCCCTAAAACAAATAATATCACATTAATTCTCTGAACTTTTAAGTCTATATATGTATGTATATAATACGTATAGCTATACACTTACCCCTTGCTGCTACAAAACATACCATGCTTACTGTATTTACACCATCGTATGTATACCCTTCTATAATTATTAAAATGGCTTATAATAGTAACTAGTAGTGGCTCTAAAGTAGAGGGGGTCTTTCGCTCCACCTAAAAGGTGTGAATTTTGGTTAGACCTCTCTCTCTCTTCCTGCAGACCATACAGATTCAGATTCCCAGCTGCTCCCCTTCCTAATGGTATGATCATAAATGGTTCCTACCTCTACATGGATCATTTACTATCACTGGACTCGTTTGTTGATCCCAGCTCCCAGTTCACTTCCTCCCTAGCCTTGGAGGCTTGCTGTCCGTTGAATGTTTTTCAGTGGACCCAAGAGTTACGTCATCATTCAGACAAATCCTTCTCCTCCTACATCCTTCAAGGAATTGAGTTTGGTTTCAGAATTGGTTTTAACAGATCTCAGGTTCTCCACTCAGCCCCATTCAACCTACCTTCTCAGAACTCCTAAGTTATTTCAGACTATCTGCAGAGAGAGATATCCCTGAATAGAATGTGGAAGTACCCTTGCCATGTAAGTCCACCGGGAATCCATTACAGCCCAGTTAGAGTTATACCAAAGAAAAATAGGCCTGGGAAATGGCGCCTAATTGTTGATCTTTCCTCTCCCAGAGGTTTTAGTATTAATGATGGTATCTCCCCGGACTTATCAACTTTGTCCTACACATCAGTTGACCACTTAGCCTCTCTAGTACTATCACATGGCAGAGGAGCCCTTCTGGTAAAAGCAGACATCAAAGAAGCATACCACATGATTCCCATTCACCCAGATGATCAGCATCTCCTTGGTATCCATTGGAATGATTGTGTGTATATACCTTAGGCCGAGTTATTTTAACGATACACTAATTTTAGCGATTTTAGCGAGTGCCCTCACAAACGCTAAATTTTATACGCGTTAAAATATAAAATTATAATTAGCTATTGTTTAAATAGTGAATAATTTTTGTGAAATCGCTAAAATTGATAGCGCTAAATCCATGCTTACAAAAATCGCTAAAATTAGTGTATCGTTAAAATAACTCAGCCTAAGGTAGACAGGATGTTACCTTTCGGTCTTTGCTCCACTCCCAAGATTTTTACTGCGGTAGCTGATGCTCTTCAGTGGATTATGATCAATCATGGCATGAACCACCTTCTGCACTACTTAGATGATTTCATCCTAGTAGCTGATTCAGTGGACAGAGCAAGATCGGATAGGCACAACCTGATCAGTATTTTTGAGCGTCTAGATGTCCCTCTAGAACCATCAAAGCTTGAGGGACCTTAAACATGCTTATCTTTCTTGGGGATTGAAGTGGATACTGAATCATTACTTCTCCGTCTTCCTTCTGATAAACTCAATAAACTGAGATCAGAACTGTCTCATTGCATTCTCCATTGTTCCATCACTAAACGAGAATTGCAAAGTCTGGTAGGGCTGCTTCAATTTGCCACAAAGGTCATTCACCCAGGAAGACCTTTCCTGAGGTGTCTGTATGCTATGCAGGACATTGGATCTCATCCTGACCATCATATTCGTTTGAACACAGCAGCTAGAGCAGATATTTTATGGTGGCACATGTTTGCCTCCGAATGGAACAGTGTTTCCATGTTGTGGGATCTGCACAGATTGACACCTAATGTACATCTTTTTTCTGATGCCTCAGGCTCCTGGGGATGTGGAGCCTTTTGGGGTTCACAATGGTTTCACCTTCAGTGGCCTACAAGTCTTCAACTACTTCCTATTGCCATTAAGGAACTTGTCCCGGTTGTGATTGCAGCAGCCATATTTGGCCAACAATGGCATGGTAAACTTGTCCAATTTACAGTGGACAATATGGCTGTAGTTCACGTACTGAAAGCTACCTACTGCAAAGATCTCCACCTCATGCATCTGGTCCATATCCTAGTTTTTCTAGCTGCCCGCTTCAATTTTTGGTTTGTAGCTGAACACATTGCGGGTAAAGGCAACTCCCTAGCAGATGATTTATCCAGAAATAATTTACGCCACTTCTTTTCACAGGTTCCCCAAGCAAGGCACCATCAACCTCCAAGACTACCAGATTCCCTTATAGATCTCATAAGCAACAGCCAACTGGATTGGACATCTGCAGATTGGATCAAACCGTTCTCGGATATTATGAAGCAGCTCTAAGTCATTCCACCCACAAAACTTACAAAGCCGCAGGAAACAAATATTTATCTTTTTGTAATAATTTCTCTACTGATTTCACCCATCCCTACTTCAGAGAATACCTTGTGTTATTTTGCAGCACGCATAGCTCAGGAGGGATTGGCCCATTCAACCATCCGAACTTATTTGTCCGGAGTCAGGCAGATCCAGATAGCCAGAGGCTTCCCTGATCCTCAGATTGATCAGATGCCACGATTACGACAAGTGTTAAAGGGGGTAAAAGTCCAGGAAGGAAAACTTGGTAGAACTCCTCGTCCCCGTCTCCCCATCACGCCATCCATCTTACTTCAAATGAAGAAGGTGTGGATCACCAACACCCCTCCTTCAACAATGCAATGTTGTGGGCTGCTTCAACCACTACTTTCTTCTCGTTCTGTAGATCTGGGGAGGTCACGGTGGAGAGTGAATCCAATTATGATCCAACAGTACACCTTTCATATGCTGATTTAGCTGTAGACAATGCTGCAAACCCTACTACTATCTCCATTCAGATTAAATCCTCAAAAACAGACCAAACCAGAAAGGGGTTTAAGGCATATCTTGGTTCTACAGGGGACAATTTATGCCCAGTGGCGGCGGCACTAATGTCATATCTGTCATTAAGAGGTGACAAGCTCGGTCCCTTGTTTCAGTGGAAGGATCAGACACCACTAAGCAAGACCAAATTTGTGGAGCATGTTCGATCAGCCCTTACTTCAGCCAATCTCCCTGCTCATCTATTTGCGGGGCACAGTTTTAGAATAGGTGCAGCAACCACAGCAGCTACAGCCTGAGTGGAAGATTCCACCATTCAAACACTTGGCAGATGGCAAAGCTCATCTTATTTACTCTATGTCAGACTTGATCCTCGCCAAATGGCCTCCTTGTCATGCACCCTGGCAAGATGCTCTATCTAAGCTAGCTGTTGGACAACTCATACACATTGTATTTATACATTC
Source organism: Spongia lamella (assembly GCA_963930835.1). Classification (NCBI taxonomy): domain Eukaryota; kingdom Metazoa; phylum Porifera; class Demospongiae; order Dictyoceratida; family Spongiidae; genus Spongia; species Spongia lamella. The sequence goes on from OZ005748.1 coordinate 11,972,574, forward strand.
ACTATTAATATGTTTCCTGCATTGTATTAGTATCTAGTATTTTCATGGCATGTTCTCCACATACAGAGTTATTCTCACACACTCAGGGGTCACTATTAAATTCAGTGTTGGTGTCTTGGTAGGGCTCATCCAGACAGGTAGAGTTCTCATTCTCACATTGGACATACATATCCGTTACACAGGGAAGGTAAACGTAAATGCAAATATTTGCTTATTTGGGTGATGTAATAAGGACTGTTCGCTATGTGTCTTGCCAGAGTTAGGAGTTAAATGCTGTTTCTGCCTGAACCAGCTTATATGGAAGAATATCCCCGTTTAAGCCATCGGGCCACAATCACAACTAACACGTTGCACGTGACTTCGATCACGTGCCTAGGCCTATAATTTTAGTAAACCTTCGGGTTATTAGAATCGAGATTGTGGCTTTGTCCTCATCGAGACACATAGCACTAAGCAGTACCCATTATTCCATCACCCCTTATGTCATCTAGGTAGTCTCTGTACTCACCAACTAGGGTCTTTGTATCGTGCTTCTTAATTGGTTACCGAATCTAGTTAACAGGTATCTGCTAATGATATTTATGGTGTGAAGATGGTTCTGAATCAGAAGCAAATTTAAATTCATATGCTCACGTGCAAGAGTCACGTGCTTCTTTGAGCGAAGTTACGGGCGCTACAAGTAAAATAATATAGCACGCGTTATATATAAAAAGTAATTGTTTCAATGGGCTGGTCCAAAGTAAAGTCCCGTGAGGATGTGGAAACGTGTAGATAAAATGTATTTATCGTTTCTTATTCTGCTGGTATATTCGTGTCCTACTTTGAGCCTAGACTGTGAAAGTGGACCGAGTAAGTTATATATGTTTCGTAGTGTGAACTAAAATAATATAACGTTTAAATATCAAAAGTTGAATTGTCCACAATAGATAGCATTTATACATACGTCCTGTCGCGGAAGAATTTCGTGGTTGCATCAGACAAGATTTTGTATTGCGGTGTTACACATTTACGCAATGTCAGGCAATATTCACAATGTTTGAGGGTGAACACCGCAACAATTAGTGCTTAATCTGCACGAAGAGTTGTTTCTGAGACACAGCAATAACGAGCTTTTATGCTTTAGTTTGCAATTGTTTGGCCTTCCACCTGTTATATAATGTGTTTTACTGTATGTATTCTGCTTGTAGTCTAACAGGTGCATATGTAGTTGTTTGTATATCAACATAAGAATAATGCCTCCCATAATAGTAAGATTAAGAGCTCATGATATGCAAGAGAAGAATCCTGAATTCTTGATAAGTATGGGGAATTCCAGAATTAACAATGGTCTTGTAGAAGTTGTAGTTGTAAGAAAACAAATTGTTTTCTGTTTGTAGTATGTAGTGTCACAGCCTCCTGTAATATGATCTGGATACACTACATGTTATGAATGTTGTATAAATGTTTTGTAGCCTATACATGATGAAACATTTGAGGGGGAAAGCTTCTTTCATCGAAGAAAACCTTCACAGTTTTTGTGATTTTTACGAATGTTTTATACTGAATAGTTTACTATAGAATAGGCAATCATTATTTTTAAAAGCTGCTGCTGTGAAAGCTTTCCCGTGAATTTTCAATTTTATGCTAACCATGAAAGATTTCCCCCCTCGGATATTTTGTCATAAATTATGCGGTGTACTGCATGTAAGTGCAAAGGCAAAAGAAGGCAGCGGTAGGTCCAAGGCAGTCGTAGGGGTCTGGAAGTCCACCCTCTTTTCAGTACTTTATATAACAAAGTGGCCTATACCTTCTGAGGGGTTGGACCCACCACACCCCCTGATACATTTTGGTTAGTCCTTTTAGAACAATTTCTTGTATTTGCGTACAGTCAGCTTATTAAACTCCTATATTTAGATCACTTTGTTAGGTCTGACTAACAATGAGCCAAGCAATATCAAGTTGCTGTCACCATGGTATGCAGAGAGACAGATTTTTCACATGACCCCAAGAGTAGTTGTACAAGGAAAAGATAAGCAACTGTAAATGCGATAATTGCATTTCATAAAATTAATTGCTTTATGAAATGCACTTGTCTCATTTGCAGTCATTAAACACTTGCAACCCAGTAGAAAAGACATTTTACTGCATGTCACTGTTGTTGTAATTGATAATTTTGAGCAAACATAATGAAATGTTGATTAATCAATTGGTTATGGGTGGCCAACAATCAGTTATAAATATACTGTCCAGGTCACTGGCCTACTATTGAAAGGAAAATTTTTGACAAGTCAATAATTCCCCCATGTCAAAAATTGCGCTATACGGTATATCATAGTGATATTGTTCATGTTATAATGAATAATGAATAACTATTCCAAATATGCATATGGTTAGTAGAAATTTTGATCAGCTGATCAAGTCACCTACGTAGTAGACATATAAGTACTGGTGGTCATGAATGATGACAGCTATGTTACATATAAGGAATATTATTATACGTAGAGGAAACAATGGCAGATGTATTGCTTATATTAAAAGTTTTGGATATGGTCTTATATGGTTATTTTTCTCCATTTTTGTTTCAGATTGTCCAGCATCGATATCTTCAAACTACACTTTGGTGCTCAACATTTCAAGTAATGTTTTAGCGCAAAATGGTGGAATAAATCATGTTTTACAAAATGAGAATGTTATATTAACGGCTACTGCATACTCAAACGACAATTCATCCAATTTCACTGACATTATCAAGCAATCACCGTTTTATTTCAAATTTCAATACCGTAATAGTTCTTTAAATAAACATGGTGAATGGAGCTCAATAAAATGTTTGAAGGATAAAAGCTCGGCTACTGTGAAACACAGCTGGAATTTTGGTGGGAACATTGAGTGTTTAGTGGAACTGTTAACAGAAGACAATGAAACCCTAGCATGCAGTTCAATAAAATCTATTCAGATTGCAGGTAATATCCTATTGAATATATAATACTGTATTCTAATTATTTCACCATGATCGTATGAAATACAATTATCTTAGCGGTACTGCAGTGTGCAATAGACATACATTTGTCTGTGATGACAAAACTGCACTTCATCAAGATTGCGGTTTACCAGTTACCCATCAGTTATTTGGTATACATTGCATAAGTTCATATCACTAAAATATTGCATTCTGAGCTAACAGGGGCGACAGAAGCAACTTTTTGTAGGTCCGGCCAGATAGGTTTATAGCACAATATATACAGATGATTACAATAGTATTTCTGGGGAATCAACTTTTGGTTTACCCTAAATAATAAAAAAATCTTCCTAAAAAGTGGTCTGGCCAAAACCTGACCAGCCTGAGTGGTTCCGCCACGTATGGGTAAGTATAAAGTTTGACACATGGTAGGCCTGTACAATAATGGCAAAACTCGATAATGAGTTAAGTATAGAAAACATTCCGGATCCCAGCTGCATGGCTCCCTTGGCTCTCGCCTAGATTGCATGATGTATTGTTTGTACAGGGAACAGCTTTTCCAATGCAGCCATTACGATATTTTAAGTGGATTGTGTAAATGTTCGAACTTGATTACTTGAGTAATGTCACCAGGTGGTCTTTGCACCATTAGTACAGGCTTGTCTTGGGATGAGACTAGCTCATACATTGCTATAGAGTAATTACAGCCATAAACAAGTTGATGTTCTACCATCTAAAAACCAGGCGATGTGTAAGTTAAACCACTGTTAATCAACTGCTATTCAGTGTATTCTAATAGTAATTAATGACGTCACGAGTAAGTCATGTGAGCAAAGACTCATCACTTAGGAGCACATAGCAACGCATACAAATTTAATTCTTTCGTTTAAACCGATTTTATACTCCATTACTTTAGTGATAAAACTTTTAAAAAGTAGTACAAAGTTGTTTTAAGCCGAAATTCTTGCTGTAACACTATAGGCTAGTCTTGTATTATAAGCTCCGCAACCCGCACGGCATGCCTACTTTCAAAACTAAAGCGCTCCGTCTTGTTAGTAATGTACAGCTGTTCAAACGGCTTTTACTATGGAATGAACGGCTAACACTGCATTACCTTGTTCTTATTCGGCTGTTACTCATGACGCGCTTCGTTACTAAGGCCCCGCCCATCAGTAATATCGATAGCAAGTGTCATAGAAAAGCAGTAGGACTAATTTGATTGGTTATTCAGGCTTCATTTCACGTGAATAGTTTTTAATAGCCTGGGGGGGGGCGGACACACACACGCATACCGACGTTTTCACGAAAACGATTTCAAGAAACCAGGCGCGCGCCTGGTTTAATAAGGGGGTAGAGCTTTGGAAAAGGGATTTGAATGTGAATCATCCTTTGTTGAACTCGCTAAAACTGTTTACGATACATGTGAATAACCCACAACTGATAATTTGAAGGTAAAATGATAAATAGTGATGTATACGTTTTCGATAGAAAGTGTAGTTCAAGGTTATTGCGAATCATAAAGATCTTTGAAATGAAATATCCATAGACAAATGGCCAGACAAATGTTTTATCTTTTATGAATCTATAGTGTATGTTGTCAGAAAATGGCACCTGTATTAATTTTTGTTATAATCAAATGTAATATTGTAAGTCCTTTTATGGTCACACCAAGAGGAAAACAGAATGTCTAGCTCATCAACTATCATCACCAAATGCACTGTATAAAGTAATGACGTAATAGATGATAATCATTTGATGTGTGTGTTAAAAGTTTTGTACCCATATGAAAGAGTGTGTACATACGTAGTTCAGATTAGAGATTTATTTCATGTCACGACTATACATTTGGTGCAAATTTTCTATGCAAATTTTGGTTCTTTTTCTAGTGTTTGCTGTTTGATGCTAGCAATACGTCACCATACATAATTATGGTGTGAACCTATTATAATCTGAACATTAAACTTTTCCAGTAGTTCATAATGTATTTTCCTTATGTTCAAGAATGGTTACTGTTAAATTTGTAGACCTCAGTCATAAGTTAATTACTGTGCATGTAGGAAAAGATTTTGTTATTGTACATCATCATCATCATGATGCATTGTGTGCAAGTCATCACATTCTTTACCAGTTATGATGTTTACTTCTTCACATGTCTATAATTATAGTGTCTTTAATGTCAGTCGTCTAACACTGTACCACTAGTATCAGCTGATCATGCAGTAGATACTAGTTAGTTTGGAGGGTGGTCCCGGACCTGGCACTTGATTGTTATTGCTGTATAGCTTGGGTATATACTACCCCCAATCATCCCCTGATTGGAATCATAATTAGTTAAGCACATTGAATAACTCACACGTTTAATACTGACAGCTATATATATACCTACCTGCATTAGAGTTACGTATGCTGAAGTACATAACCATATAAATTACACCCTAATACTTTTTGGGGGATAATTAAGAACCCCTTTTTAAGGGTTCTTTAGCCCATAGGAATTAGTTTCTATCCCCCAAAAAACAACTCTTAAATCTTGAATATCCATTACATTTCCTACCTGATACATGCATTTAAACCACACCAAGTTCTGTGTCATACAAAACTGTAGCTATCACTTTTGAAAAACTGAACTAGTTCATCCCGCAGAGTGCGAACATAAATAAGGAAGGCTGAACTATTCCATTTGCCTAGCAAATGCATCACCGAATCCTCCATTCCTGCTTTTGAAGTTACTGTTATCCTAAGCTGTGTCCAGCAAACTCTGTGTAGGGTAGGCCCAATGTTTGCAGTATATCACGTGCAAACTGTTGGATTTTGTGAATGGAGATCTATCTGAGAATCTAAAGAATGGGCCTGGCTCAGAGCCACAAGTTGCCATATAATCCAATCCTGCTCCAACTGGACATAACGGGGAACACATCCACCCCATTTCCTAACTGGTCAGTTCTTGAGGTTTTTTCAACCTAATCCTCAGTGTTGTAGAGGAGTGTGTATCATCCACAGAGACATCACCCCAGGTCAAGTGTGTACTTGGATTGAATGATGTAGTACTTGGACCTGTGGTTTCTCTGCACTAAAGAAATTTGCAACATTTTGTTCCACATATTCAGTGACTACACCATTCTCACATGCAGTGTCTGAAGGTATCCTCTGTTATTTTTCTAGCATATATGGCATGTCAAGGCTTATCACCCCAGACTATAAAGTGTACTTGGCCGGAATACAGCACATACAGATATCTATAGGCCTTCCAGATCCTAAAGAATTCACATTAACACCTGCCTCGTCTTCGCATAGTTCAGATATTCAATGCTATGTTTCTGAACAGGACTCCAAGGTGATAAAAATAAGATTACCTACGTATAACTTCCACTGTCTTGTTAAAAATGCGTGACTGGCTTCCAGAGTCCAGATGTAAAGATGTTGTGGGCTGCCTCCATTATTTGCATTTTATTCATCAATCTGATTTCCAGATAGATATATAGTCAGCCCCAATTGTTGTTACTACCTGAGATATGTACTGATACCACTTTAAACTGATAGTGGGGTTCAATAAAGAAGTGTTCTCAGCAACTGCATAACAAACTTTTCTTTGCAGCTTCTGTTGTTCAATGCAGCAACTACTCCTATGTTATCACAACATGCCACTACCTCCCCACCCTTCCAGTTACAACCCCAAATTATGGTTGCTATTATTATTGGGGCGAGCCTTAGCGAGCCCCACCATATGGGATCAACAGTGAAATATGTCTTCTTGCTTGTTTGTTTGCTTGATACATCAAAATCGCTTTATATGGCTGAAAGCTATTTAAGTGCAAACCAACATTACATCAAACAGGTGGAGTACTAACCAGCATTACATAAAACACATGGAGTGCTAACCATAGCATGCAAACCATTAAATGCTAACGTATATACCATTCAAGTGCTAACCATAATTTATTAACCACAATGTGTGAATAAAACTTTCTAATCAAAGCTTAGCGTTTGTATTTGTAAGCAATAGTAAAGCTGATCATTTGATGTTAGGATTGCATATAGCATTGAATGGCTAGATAGATACATTGAAGTATCAGCTGCCTTGCCGCCCTATAGCCGGCTACATAATTTTCTACAATATAAAGATAGATAACTATTAGATGTTGTTTATAAAAGATATAGCTAAGAAACAAATCTTCCTTTATACTTTGTCAAAAGCCACGGCGCCTCACTATTTACTTTTCTTTATAATAGCCGATACCACCCATGACTTGCTTATTATGCATGCTTGTGATACCTTTTGTGATGAATTAATATTATTACATATGTTATTTGAATCCACTGTAATTACTTTACTGCTAGTATCCCAGTTTTCATGAAATACATAGCTAGCTACCAGTACAAATTTTAAGACCATCATGTAGATAGACTATAGCTGCATGCACTGTTGCTTGTACACTGAGACTGAACTGTACATGTTTTGTTCCCTGTGCTTATAATTATTACATGCAATGTCAAATTGCATGTGAAGGTCATCAATGGTAGCTAAGTGTATACATGCATCTATCATAGCACCAAGCTTGCCCCTCAATGCCGTGCATATTATTGGCACCATTTCCTTAACTGTGATGTAGCTACAGTGTCATGGTTTTGTCTCCATGACATGGATAACCAGTCATTTTCAAACCAGGCACCACACCCCCAAAGATCCAGAGGCATCAGATGGAACAATAACAATAACAATACAGGTTGCAGAATTGGATGGGATGAGCAACCCAGTACCATTCCAGCATAATGCAAACAACTTCCACCAGGCTAAATCAGATTGAATTTCAATTGATAAATGTATGTGATGATGTTGCTGTTTTGCCACTTTCAAAAGAGGGATCGTATTTCTTAAGAATGTACTTCCTGGACGAATGATGGTACGGGCATGTTGCCAAGTCCCAATAAGTGATTCTAACTCTCTGCGTGTACAGGATTTCCGTCATTCCCATTCAGCAAGGGTGGCTAATATTCTTTCAAGTTTCTCCCTTGGTAACCTTAGCTCCTGACAGTGGGTATCTCTAATTATGCCTAGAAAGGTAATGCATGTACCCGGTCCTTCTTGTTTCTCAGGTGCCAGAGGAACTCCTAAGTTGTTGCATACTCTTTTCAAGATCTGCAGATGTTCTGCACATTCTTCCAATAATGGTACTGCAAATTTTACATCCGCTTTTGAGATGCACCATTCTAAAGCATCTGCTATAGCATTAAATAATTTTGGTGCTGAGCGTAGTCCTAAGGGCAACATGGCATCTACATATACATCTTTTCAACACATACCCAACCAGGTACGATCACTAGGGGAAACTGGGATTAATCTGTAAGCTGATTTTATGTCAATTTTTGCTAATGAGTTTCTCCCCATACTTATAGCACGCCTGGCTACCTCTTCAATAGTAACATAGGACAATGAACACACACAAAACATACCAATCCACATCTTTTGAGAATGACAACTCAGTGATCAACCTTGTTGATGCTTCCTGGGTATTACTCTAAACCTGTTAAAGTGAACGGCTGGTACCATCGCCTTTGAGAAAGGACCAATAATGTTGTTGCCTGACTCTATCTCCTGATTAATATACTCTTCAATAACTTGTGGGTTTAAGATTGCTGAACACATGTTCTTAGTTGCCAAAATACAGTTGGCTGTTGTATTGACACCAATCCTGAAACCCTGTTGGATACCCTTCAATACGTACGTATGTAACAAAATCTTTATCTGGGTGACTACACAGATACTTCTCCCAGGCTGATGGCTATAATGGTGTGCTGATATGTGTGAGTCGCACATCCACAGGTTGACTTGTGCCTACTTTATGGTTAAGCCCATCAAGTCTTCAATATATATGTATGTATCTCCCATCAAGTCCTGAGGAATAGCAGCTTTATGGCTAGTTATAAACACATGTAGACTAGCTATGACTAAACTGGTTACAATAAAAAACATGTCAGAATAATTGTACAATAAACCAACTATACTACTGATTTAAGCCACACCATAGGTGGGCGGTCACGCCCTGAGGAATCATAATTCTAAAGTACTGACTATCCAGATCCCTTTGGTCTCCAAGACCAGCATCTTGGTGATGTCCTTGAAATCTTTGAAGGTGGGTGCAACCTAGATCACATGCAGTAATAATACTGCATGCCTCCAGTGATAGTACATTGGCTGACACGGTGATGGAGATTGTCCCATGCCGTCTGCCCAAGGCAGTGCTGTACTCCTCGTAAACACAGGCGATTAGACCACAGCAACAATACTGCATGCCCCCAGTAATAATCCAATTTGCAGTAACATTACTGCAGTGATAGCACATTGCAGTAACAATACTGCATGCCTCCAGTAATAGTACAATATGCAGTAACAACACTGCCTGCCTCCAGTGATAATACCATATGTAGTAACAATGCTGCATCCATGCAGCAGCAGTGAGCAGCAAGCAATGGCCATTACTACCACAATACTACCTTGCCAAACATTAGCTGTGACATCAAAAGGAGGTCAGGTGTTATGCTACAAAAATGTACTACCTTAGTCTGGGGGTTGGGCGGAATGTAGGTGTTGTTTACTAGGTAGCCACATGTGTATGCCAACAGTACCGATCATCCTCAGGTTCCTGTGGTGATTGTAGCCTGTGAGAGGGGTGGGCCAGTCTAATAGCTGGATCCGGTGACGTTTGTCGGCATACGTGAGGAGATTCGCCAGCGGTCCCATCAGCCCGAGATTGCTGTTTTTAATAACCCACTTTAGCTTTTCTATAATTACCGCTACTTACCCTAGTAGCTAATGTATAGCTTTATACTTACAGCTAGCTACGTATTAATAAAAACCTTCAAATGATCTACGATAATCATAATGTAGCAGCTAGCTAATTCGATGCTGCTCACCAATGTTTCAATGGCTGAAGTGGTAGTCGGTTGTGCTGTCTAGGTGGAAGAGCTGGTTCTGGTTTTCGAAGCCTCGTTCCTTCGGGTCGTCTGAGCAGCAATCATTTGCTGAATCCACTGCTGTTGGGCCGGACTAAATAGCGGGTATCTCGCTGGACGGCAGCGCTGAGGCTGACGTGATGGGGTTTCCGGACGATGAAAATCCTTCTGAGGACGAAGTCATTCTTGTAACAACAGATTTGCTATCGTGCTAAAGCTACACGCAACACTCCAGGGTTGGTTGTTTATCTGTGCAGTGCCATAATACGCATGCGCTAATTCTACTTCCTGCCTAGAGTGTATAATGCATGCGCCTGCTGCCCTAACCCTATTTCCTGCCAGGTCACGGGTCCTCCGTTTAATGTTACTCATTAAACTCCATAATTTTATATAGTGTCATTGTGACTGTCAAAGGTGTACACATTTTCTAGAGTAAATTTATTCCATATGAAACATGTAATCATGTTATATAATTACGTTATGTAGTTATTACCTCAAAAGTGGGTACCGTAATTCGGGAAAGTTTCACCGTTAAAAATTTTTCATTGGTGGTGTGCAACGATGAAAATTAAACACACAAATAGTTTTACCATTTAATAAATAGAGATGGGGAATTTACACACTCACAAGTTTGACTAAAGAATGTCGGCCTTCCAAGCATTCAGTTGTCTTTACCTATTCATCACAAGCGATAGTACCATCCAGGGTGGTGTCGATGAGTTTTACATGCAGAACAGAAGATGCATACGTCAGGCGTAAGAACTGCTTGTTTTGAGTCTTGGTGCTTGCTTTATATGCTTGGTGATTCTACCAAAGCTTGGAAAGTAACCTATAGCCTTGGCCCTTGTATTAGCCAATTAGCCGCTGATTGAGTTATATAGAGAGCCTCCAGGTCTGCTTTCAGTTGACAAGAGCTTATAACCATATTGTGTGAAATGATTGACAAAACCACAACTGAATACTGTATACAGTATAGTAATAAAATTTCACTCAGAAAAATATTTGTCGTTAAAAATTTTTTTGTCAACTATCTATGAAAACATTTTACTGTGAACTTTTATCACATGAAAATTCCTTCCAATGGTGAATTTTTCCCGAACTATGGTATTTGAATTTTTCAGATAGATTATTAAGCCTTGACACATATTTTGTCATTGATTTTAATAGTTGAAACTATTGAAGAATGCCTTGTTGAAGTGGCCACTTATCAAGAAAATCATGATACGGAGAAATCAGCATTTGCCATCGGAAACGTCACATTTATGAGCAACATCACTTTAAATTGGATAATTTCTGATTTCTACCTTTTGTACTATTCATTTGGAGACAAAACCAATTATACTCTCAAAAGAAATAGTCCTACAATATCTGCAAACCATACTCACAATTATACTGATGTATGTGACGAGTGCAATTATGAAGTTACTGTAATATCAGTGTCTTACGACTCACGCTACTGCAGATCCGAACGTACTAAAATATCCGTGATAAGTGAGTACAAGTTATTGGAGTGGTAAATACATAATTTTCTGTGTTATAGTGCCTGTTACGCCAAATAATTCAGACATTACAGTAAATTCTGGGAAGAAACTGTATAAACAACATCCAGCTAACCTGGGGATATCCACTGATGCAACGTAAGCAGTTTCCTTGTATTAAATGTGAAGATTTGGCATCTTTCTATATATAGGCTACCACTGAACGTGTGTTGGCATCTGTATCATCCCACTGAGAAATACAATATCAGTAATAATTGTCCCTTGTCACATAAAAAACATATAAATGGAACATATTGCCAGAAGGTAACCAGTCCTGGCTTATTTGATAATCACCTCGACTTTCCTGATTCTGGTATGTACACGTTGTTGGCATCTATTGAGAATAATGCCAATTGTATGACAAAGAACTACACTTTGAAAGTAGACACAGGTATGTAAGTCCAGATTAATAATTGGCAATGCTTGAATCCTTTTCTGTTTTAGTACCAGTGTCTGCGGGAGAAGTAGCCGGAGGAGTCATAGGGATTGTTGTGTCTTGTGTTGTAGTGGTCATGGTGATACTATGGGTGTTTCTGTACATACAATATCGCAGATACAAAAACAGGCACATTGAAACAGCCAAATTCAACTTTGTCGTCTTGCCGCCGATCAACACCGACTCCAGATGGGCCCGGTTTAAATTGGCATGTCGCAGAAGATGGTATAAATTTATTGGAAGAAGATTCAAAGAAGGTTTGGTGCCCACAATCGATGCAAGTGGCCACTACACATACAGTGACAGTTACAGTACTACAGTAAGTTATGGAACGCTGTTACAAAGTGAACGTTCTGAAAGTTGCAAAGATCATCAAGTATCGTTATTACACGATTACGTTAGCAACAGTGGATACCACGGCAACGAACATCATGATGATAGATAAAGAAGTAACTATTTTAAAAATTTATTATCAGATTGTACATAATATATGTATGTGAATGTTTGTAAATAATCTTATTGGTTCTTTGTCTGTAACTTAATTTATTGTTGTAGTGGGTTTTTTTACATACTGCTATGTCTTGTCATGTAACCATTATTTGGCATCTTAAGAGTACTTCAAAACTTTTCTATGCACATTTCCATAAGCAAATGGCTATGCTGCCACCAAAGAACATGTATAGTATGTGTTTACAGTCGTGTGTTACATCGAACCCAAATCCTTCGCCTACAACTGCATGCCATGTAGGTCCGAATTTCTTGTCCATCGTATCCTTGATCATTTTTGCTGCATTCTAATAAAAATATAGTTAAGGGAATGTGTGATTGAGTAAACTGACTTCATTATTGCTCCCGTGTTTCTCACAAGCAGTAACACACAACTCCATTGCTTCAATCTTCATTTCTTCATTCATATCGGAATGCTGCATTGAAATAATGAGCAGACAAATAAACTACATGTTCAATGATACCGTATTATCTAGCATATTTTCTAGGGCTGTGATAAAACTTCAGAACCTTTGAAAGTAGAACAATCTTTGAAGAGAAATTTATCTTTGTAGCCATGGTTACCAAAGCAATCATCAGTTCAGTAGCCTTGTTTCAAATTGCCTTTGGTCATATTTGCATTAGTGAATAAATTGAACAGATAAATTGTTGACAAGTTTTTACCAATTCATTATCACGTTCTTAACATTTCTAACTAGTTCTGCCATCTTTGTAAGTACCCGGTAATTTATGTAGCACCAAAGCTTCGAATCTTCGGTCAATTTTATTAAAGGTTAGTCTCGCGTGAACCTTCGTCTCAACCCTTGGCCACCGCATTTACCTTGATGAGCGGGTAGCTGTGTATCTTTCGGTAATCATATCCAGTGGTTGCGTCTGTCCCTTGCGCTGCAGCAGCCGGCTGATTACCCTCTGCAACTGGTGCACCTTCTTCCGTCATGCCCCGTTTTGTTACCTTGGTAACACTTCGAATGCCTCTAACACATTCGGTCACCTATTTCAAGTCACGTGACTTGTATTTATAAGGTTATGCATGTAGGGGTGACGATAGACATAGCTATTATATACACAATACAAAATTTGAATTATTTTGTCTTTGTCATTTTCTTATGTACCATAGATCTGAATTCTGATAAAATTCTGTTTTCTCTCTTCTTTCTTTCTTCATGGTTATATAGTGCCAAGGCATGCTTATCATCAGCACTATATATTTGATTCTCTTTCCTGATACGTACGGCCTCCATTCTACGGTGCCGGCTACCACTCATCACGTAACCCGCATCTTCATAGTGTTCTATTTCATTACTGGTTAAGCCGATTTCTCCTCTGCGTGGAATTCTTTTACCCTCAGCAACGTAAGCAGCCATTGCTTCTCCTTCACCAGGTAACAGGGCTCCGCCAAAGTCTAATTTCCCAGATGATTTCTGAACTGAAACTTCTGGTACTGGGCCAACAAAGGCATCACTTTTACCAGATTTTTCCTTCTTCTCGACCCATAAAGCTTCTTTATCACTTTCATCAGTTGAGTCGTCTTCTGATTCTGATGTGGTTACCCGAGCCTTCTTTTTCTTTTTGTTGTTTGGCTTTTTCTTATGATGTTTTTTAGATTTCTTTTTCTTTCGGCGCTTCTCTGATTCTGAATCACTATCACTTTCCGTCTCCATTTCTGCCAGCTTTTTATACAACTCCCATTTCTTTGGTTTTCGCTTTTCTTCCTCGTCCGAGGCTTCCGAGGGAGGTGGAGATAGCTCCCATAACTCTGGCACGCCCATTAATGCTATTCTTTCTCGTTCTGCCCTCCTGTGTTCATAATAGTCCGCCATTTTCCGTGGGCTTCCTGCCCGGTCTTTCCTTCTTTGTCTATGCGGAGATGTCGATCTGTCTCCATTCCAGTTTCTATTCCTGCTTTCAAAATGCCTAGTATCAGGACTGCTTGAGCGACTCCGACTTCTCGAAAATCCACCGGGCATTATTAAGAATTTAAATACCGCAATCGAATGTTCTAATAAAATCTCTACAAGACAGCTACAAGATGATTATTAAGCACAGCCGCTGTACCTACCAGTGTATTTTTTAGGAGCAGCTCCACTTTTTAAAAGCCTCCTTAGCTGAATCTCGAGATACTTGAGTAAATCTGATTTCTCCAAATACCACGATCGAACATTTTTAACTGTCGATCAGGCTGGGAATGAGTGAAGCCGCAGCAATTGTTCACAGTAAAGAATTACCGACATCTTCATCAGTAAAAAATGATGAAATACTACGAGCAAAGAAAGAGGAAAAGTGGGCCAGGTAATATTGTAGGATATACTGTCTCTTATGGGATATACAATATACAGTCCTTGGTGTATAACACACACACCACACCGACACACACATGCACAAATTTTATATTTAATATAGTGAACAGGCTGAGTTGAAGAAACAATTAATTGAAAAAGATAGTGAAGAAGTTACCAGTTGGAGGAGCACAGACGATTCTAATCTGTTTAAAAACTTGAGGTTCATTGGAGGAGTGGACATATCCTTTGACAAGCAGAACCATGACCGAGCCTGTGCCATATTGTGTGTACTAAACTATCCCAAACTGGAGGTAGTGTGTGTGCGTGTGTGTTGTGTGTGTGTGTGTGTGTGTGTTGTGTGTGTGTGTGTGTGTGTGTGTGTGTGTGTGTGTGTGTGTGTGTGTGTGTGTGTGTGTGTGTGTGTGTGTGTGTGTGTGTGCATGCATGCATGCATGCATATGCATGTATCTATGTAGTGGTATACATACGTATGCAAGTTCATAGTAATTCCTTTAATATAGCTTCACCGTAGATGATCCTTCCTTGCTTACAGGTAGTTGTTGAGAAACATGTGATTGTGGAAATGACTGAACCATACATTCCAGGGTTTTTGGCCTTCCGTGAAGTAAATCACTTGCTTGAATGCATCAAACAATTGGAAACATATGACACAATGCCGCAGGTACACTATGATGATAACAGTGGCTATTAGAAAGATTATGTATAGAAAATGAATTGTTACTAAAGCATTGTTACTAAGCATTTGTATTATGGATGATCAGTGTTGACCTTTTGTAATAAATCTGGACCTCATAAATGAAGTATTGACATTTGTTGCCTTAGGGCAAAATAACAGATTGTCATTATGTAACATTTCTCTAAACATTTGCTCACAGCCTCAGTTATGATAATTTGACTCGATGTAAAAAGGTCTTATTATGTCTCAAAGAGTTGTCAAGCGTACCGGACCTACTAGTCACTACCTTGCTTATCTGGTGTGACCATGAATTTTAAACAGTGCATGAAGCAAATAATTGGGTTCCAAGCATACAAATATAAGACTTAAAATTCACATTTGTTCATGCCCTAATACACAATAACCTACGTTGTAGCTGAAGACATTGCATCACTTTTATGCGTGATTTTTACATTTTTATTTTGTATACATAATAGATTATATTAGTGGATGGCAATGGAGTACTGCATCCTAGAGGTAATTTTAACCTTAAATGGCACATTCCCCTACTCAAAATAGAACTATGATGTTTATTGTGTAGGATTTGGCTTAGCATCACACCTCGGTGTGCTCACAGGTATCCCCACTATTGGAGTAGGAAAGAACATGTATTTTATTGATGGCATGACAAAGGACAATAACTTTAAGGAGAAAGTGAGCATGCCACAAAATTATACATAGTTACGTACCTCATTATTTTATTAACAGGTACGATGTTTAAAAAAGAAAGGTGACTTGTTTGATCTGATTGGACGGTCGGGAAGAAGATGGGGACAGGTATTAAAATGTTTTGCATTATATTCTAATTGTTTTGTACATCATTACCGATATGCACAATAGTGCCAGAAGCCCTCATTTTATTGTACTACACATTTTGGTTTATTCTGTAGGCTGTTTTGACATCAGACAGGTCTACCAATCCCGTGTATGTGTCAGTTGGACACAAGATTTCCCTGGAAACTGCCACCAATTTGGTACTTGAGTGTTCACGCTCTAGAGTACCTGAACCTGTTAGAGTGGTATGTTGCTATATTTAGAATGGTGTGTTACTATATTAAGCCTGCAACTAGTTCACATTACCTTATATGTACTTCTTAATTTAAGCATCCACTATGTCCCTTCGAAAGGGAGCCTTGTAATCTCCACTTGATAAAAAGTATAAGGAATTGTCTGCTATATTGTTGTGTTGTATTGCTGTGTAGGCCGATTCCAACTCTAAAGTCTACCTTCGTGAGAAACCGAAGACAGAAAAGAAGTCACATAAGAAACCACCCTCTTATCCTACCACTAAGCCAGCTGAGCATGATGTCTCTTCTAAGCCAGAGGAGGATGTGATATTGGATGGTAGTCCTTGTCAGCTGTTAGAAAAGTTGTCTTTAGATGAGAAATGATAGTACCAGCCCTTATGCTCACTGCTGGCAGTGATCATGCTGGTGATGTACGACCCTGGAATGCCATGCTTGCTGCATATGCATTCATTTCTCTGTGTCAAGTATTACCTGTAATATATGCATAGCATATTTTTTGTATATAATTATTTTTTGAACGTGAGGTTTGTGGCGCCCGCCCTTCAAATGATAATGTACGTAGTTGTTTGCCTAATAACAGCTAATCATTACGGCCAGCTGTTCGTAGAGTATCTGATTCGTCTTTTTGGTGATCCTCTATCGTAGCTGGGAAGAAGTCATTGTATAGGGAGATACTTCATAAATGGAGGGTTATAATCGAGGCGAAGATTCTATAGAGACAACGAAGCTTTTAGCTGAAGATGAAGAAAGGGGTGGTGGCGTTGATGAGCCTGACAGGGAAAGCTTTGTGTCATACATTCTGGTAAAACTATATAGTTCATGTATTTCGTAGAAATTTTGTATTGTTTTTACAAGCATTTTTTACGTCACAGTAGTTACAAACATATCGCTTTGTTTTGTATATAGGGGAGGGGAGGGGAGGGGGTAGGGCAAGTAAAGTCCACCAATGATTGGCAGTATTGATTGGGATTAGATAAAGGTTGTAAGCCGCAAGGTGATAGTTAGCGTATACGAGGCTTCACCTCTTCGCAACAAATTGGATTTGCTTTGAAGTAAAATCATAGAATGCTTGGTGGATGTTATTTGGCTTTTTACTCAAAATGACTTAACCCATTATAGCTATTAGCTAATGGATATTTTCATTGCAAATAATTGCATCATTTATAGCTAATGTTTACACATGAGCATGTCACATAGCCAGACCTTTTGCATAGGGAGCTCACACTTATCAATAGAGATTATATAAACGCCTGTAAAAATGGGTCTGGTTTGATGCGAGACCAACTCACATCTTGTTTACAACATTTTCTAACCCTCAGTTTAACTTACGATGATTTCAAATCCTTTTGCAATCTAGTTTAAAGAATCCAGCCTATCATTCTTATCCTCCCCACTTGGCGTGAGAGTATACGGCGGGTGTACATTTTGTCCACCTTAATTTCAATGATGATACATTCTAGGGTGTGACCACCTAGCTAAAGTGAGTATTAGATAAAAGAGACGATTTTTTTCTTTACAATGGATTTATGAGCGAAAAACTGAAAATATTTTTATTCTGAGTGGGATGTTTCATATCTCACAGACAAGGCTGTCTATATCTTGAATATCTATTTCAGTAAATCCCAGTTGTAAAACTATGCTCTAGTTTGCGTGAGGAAAAGTGACTTTGCGTATTACATAATTATGTTCTTTTGAAATGATAAAATTAACATAATAAACCCTAGTAAACTTGTTACACTAAAGAGTGTCCTATTATGTCTAAACAGTGTCCACATAAATGGAGCAATGTTTGGATACTACATAAACATTGTCAACAAATCACCTTTATTGGCACAGAGCCTTCTCAATACTATATACCATATAGCAGGAAAATTTGGCGGGGGAAAATTTTGGCGAATTTGGCAAATCATCCGTGATTCGCCAAACTAGAACTATCCAAATTTTTACTTATAATTATTACCTTATGGCTGAATCTATCCATTTGCCAAACTTTTCCTCACCAAATGCTCATAACAGTGAATTCGCCAAACTTTCCCACTATACGGTAGTATAATTATAGCCATGCACATATAACACAGCATATACCCTCTAATAGAGCAATCATGCTTGTATATATACAAGCATTGAAACAGTGTAGTACCAGTGCTTGAAATAACGGCCGGACATATTTTCCGACCAAATTTGGGCATTGTCCATTTTGTCCGACCAATTTTTGATGATGCATAAATGATCTTATCTGTAGAATGAAACTGTTTTCAGGACAAAATACAAGTGTGTCTGACCAAAATCAATTTTGATCTGACACTATGTCTTAGCATACTTTTCTCCTTATTTCAAGCACTGCAGTACACTAAACTACTAATTCTACAGTCTACACAGTTGAATAGCTAACCAAATCTTCATACACAGTAAATCGACCTATTTTGAGAACAGTCATGGATGCTTACATGATAAATTGTAAACTGTGACAAGGTCAAGGGAAAGTTGTTGTCACATATTGAGGTCATGTATAGTGCACAAACGAATATCAATTTATAACCTTCGAAGGTTTGTCTACAACCTTTGAAGCTTCAACGGATGTTTTTACAACACAGGTTTACATAGATATTTATTAATACATACATGCACTTAAGTTACCATCAAAATACTTCCTGCTCATACTAAAGCCATAAGGCATGTGTAGGTAATAGTCTTTTGCAGCCAAAAATTATGATTTTGCCTTTTTGGCTGCTCATGTGAGGAACAAATACTACACAAATTACCAAGTATAAATATTTCGATTGTTGTGTTTAACATTTGAAGGCAGGAACCGTTGAAGGTTTGATCAAATCCAGTACATTTGTTTATGCGCTACTGATGTACACACATGTATCATACACACACACACACACATACGTGCACGCACGCACACACACACAATGATTGTGATCAAATTTACCGACAATTTTGATGAAGGCTTAGACATAAGTAGTTCAGATCATCCTCCTCAGAATATTTACTACAATCCGATGGCATCAACTGCATTGATTTGTATTGTAAGCCTAAACCTGGGGAAACAGCATGGCCCCTATTATACGGTGTTCACTTGTAGACTATAACCGGTCTATAAGTATGTTTATCATTTTATGTATCACTGAGAAATTTTGTATATTATATGTATTGTTGTTGCTGTAGAAGTACAAAACCTACGATTACTTGATTTACGTGGCTGTGTTGACTATCTTTCTCTGTTTTCCACTTGGAATTCTAGCTCTGTTGTTTGCCCTGAAGGTAAGAATGTGATCAAAATCATATCAATTATATAAGCTCAATATCACACATCAGTGACTACTTAGTGTTCAAACTATAATAATTCCTTTACAAGTTCGATATCAGTGCGATAATGATATTTGCTACTATATAAGTTATTACGTATAGCACTCATAACATGGTGCATTACAGGCACACAGTGATGCACTAGCAGGGAATTATGGAAAGGCCAAAAGGGAGTCGTGGACGGTCTGGGCGATAGTGAGTTTAGCAATACTGATCGACGTGTTAGTTGTGGTGATTGTGTTGGTGTTAAAAACAACTTGACAGAATGCAGACAGGAATAACAAAATACAGTACTTAAGTACCAATTTTTTAAATTCATTTTTGTATATCAAATTTATTCTAAATGCCATAATCACTATGTATGTATGTATGTATGTATGTATGTATGTATGTATGTATGTATTAAACACTATACACCATGCGTGCACTTATGCAGGTTCATTCTTGCTCTCGTCTTAAATCTCTGACATAGATTACATCGTCATCTTGCAGTCGTTGGATGTCTTCATCCGTGCTGATCCTGACCCAAATGAGGCTGCCGTCTCGGCGTTGTTTCTGCTTCAGTAGTTCGCCAAATGCTGTCATCCCATAACGAACTACACATAGAGAAAATACATAGAAACATTTAGTAGATTGTTGTCTAAAAAGGTGCACTACAAACAAGACCACAAATGCAGAAGCGACAACTCTACATACGTACCAGCTATGGATTGCAATAAACAGTGGTGCGTTCTCTCTGGTAGAACGATTTCATCAAAGGCGGTTGAGTCCTGGTCGTCACCATCTCTCTTCAGCAACAGCGACAAGCTGTTTGTAGTTGTTAGCTCTCCCGCCACTTGTCTCATACCTGCAGCAGTGAACTCTTCAACAAAATGAGAACAGTACATAATCCATTATGTTCACTACTGCACAACAAGGTGATTCTAATAGTTTAGGGCTATACTACTAAATTAATACAAAATATGTGCATATGTGTGTACATACATATGTACATGTGTGTTTTGTATGTGCGTGAAGTGTGTACACGTACAACACAAGCATACCAGTAGGAATTTCACTGTCAGCAACTTCAGTAGTAAACTGAACATTCTCCACTGTAAAAACAAACACAACATATACACTAGCTACCAATTCAACACACAACACATAATTATTATCAAGTTTATGGGACAGGGTCCCAAAAAATTGTACAGAATCGGTTCTAAGCTACTCTCCAACCCAAGTGGAATCCCACCCAGCAAACGGGACAGATGCAAAACTCAATGTCATTCTCATGGGTGATAAGCCTTCATGTGATCATGATTCATATTATTGCCTAACACATTTCAGAACATGTGTTACACACGTACACGTATGTAGGACTCCACTGTAGGGTTTTTGAAAAGACTTTTAACTCTGAACCAAACTGGCTGCCACAGTTAAAAATTATGGGCCATATTACCACTATTATAATATTTTAATTGTACTAGATAAGAACATTATCATGTCTTTAAAACTTGTTATTAGTAGTAAAAGCTAAGTAGAAACATGTAAAATATTAAGAAATTATACTGCATATTTCTGGTTACAAGAGGTCGTCATTTTTGTAGTGTAATAATCGGATTCTTACTACTTTGAAGGCAATAAAATATTGCAAGGTGCAATATAGTTTATTAAGCATATTGTATTGTATTATATTGCAATATATCAATATATTGTAATATTGTTTCATCCCTAATATAAACACTAAATGATGCACCCTAGAATAACTGCTGCTCCATTTGGCACAATGCAATTTAGTCTTCACATATTGCAATACGGCAATATATTGCAATGCACGTAAAGGGAATACGCAATATGACATTGACTCGTATTGTTGGATCTCTGGTTTACATTGGCCCAATGATCGGCCACACAGGCTTATCAAATACCATGACGGACCCTGTTAAATATGTGACCAATAATGACACAAATGTTTGCAACTTTTGCATACAAGCACCTGTACACAACATATGTGTATGTGCGTGCGTGCGTATGTGTTCAACACATCGACTTACTAGTCATAACTTCAGTTGGTAACAGAACTTCATTTTCATTTGTAACAATAGTGTTGCCGTCGACCACTGAATTGAAAGAGGAATGACTGCAACCGACTATAAAATGGTTGTACAAAGCATCCCCTCTTCAAATACATAATTATATATGATGCATGACCTGGCATGAGAAAACAGGGCATCCAACTATACACATTCAAAGGGCCATAATTTCTCTTATGAATTAGCTAACACTCCAAAATTTGCATCATTCATAGTCCAATGCTTAGTCTCTCTTGTATCAAATTTGTAGACATTTCGCTTACACAGGCTAAATTATGTGTCTAAAAAGTCATAAAATTGGATGTCCTGTTTTCACAGGCTTAGTCACATACGTATGTGCATGCCAGTTGTACCTGGTTCAGATTCTGATCCATATAACACATGTCCACCTTGATCCTCCGAAGTTTCTAGGATTTCCGACTCTTCTTTATCGGTCATTAGAAGAGCAGGATTAATGGACTGCTCCTTAAAACTAATTCCATTCCTTCTCATGAAGCCCCTGAGCCATCCTCCACTGGCCTTGAAGTCTGAGCTGCCGCCTTCTTCCATCTTGTGCAACTCCAGGGCTTTAGTTTTGAGCATGTGCGATGTCACATGAATGCCATTGTCGATGCAGAATTTGAAGAAGTCTGCCAATTTTTGGTCAATCTTTTCATACATTGGTCGCATCCCTGCACCAGGTTTACGAGTTATATCGGAATTCTTGAACAATAATAGTTCGTCTTCCTCGCTACACCAACGTTGGACCATCCGTCGATGAATCTTAAAATGTCTATTAACACATAATAATTATGTGATTGCTAACTGTTTAATTTACTGAAATTTACTAGCAAACACTGAGTACCTTGCTGTAGCTTGTTTGCTGTGGGTCTTGGCATATTCCACAACTTCCAGTTTCAATTTGATTGGGTACAGCTTACGTGTCCTCCCCTTGCCGGATATGGCATCGCTCAAAACTGACTTGCCATTGGACTGTTGTTCGTCACAAAAACTGTCGTAGCTCATGTCCGTTGTGTTGGCCTCCATCTCTTGTGGTTGTATCGGGACTTGCTGTGCATCATTTGAAGATGTGGCCACTTCGTATTGTTGCTGATGACTTGCATCTGCAAAACCTTGACCAACAAGTGTCGTTACAAGGTGAACAATTTCAGGTTCAATATTGGATGGCAGCTGCTGTTGTTGTTGCCCCTGCTGCTGGCTGTGAGTGGGGCACAGGGGAAGTTGAGTTGTGTTTGGAAATTGGTTGTTTTCCGCCGGCAAACTTTCCGGCTGGCTGGAGGATTGTGCAAAGGCGACCTCGGTCTGTGGCTGGATCTCGACATCGTCCACTGACTCTTCGCCCACAATCGGAACAGATTCTTGCAGCTGTGACATGGCCATTAAACTGCAAGAAAACAAAAACAACGTTACACATTTTCAAAATCATCCTTCAATTTAATAAAATCGGATAAAATCTTTTCCTCCGATGTAAGGACATATGCGCTTTAGCAAGAACAGTGGGGTAAACGGAGTGAAGGCCTCGGATGGCTTAAATCTCAAAACAACAATAAAATCGAGTCAAAGGTGTGTGCGCGCAACACAGCGACGTCTTCTTACTTTAATAAAAAATGATTAAACAATGTCACGCCAATAAATATCGAACACTCCACAAAGTGCGAAAAAATTCTTTTCGGGCGTGTCCTTTACAAAAAAATTTCATACGTTTTTGGAGGTGGAATCGAGTCACCCTTCATCGCAAACAGGTAATAATTGTATTTGTTAGTTAAAGATAACCACTTTTCCTGGGCTTTTAAAAGTATTTAGAGTTAAAGTGGCGCTTCTCTTGTCTTTATTCCCTAATTAAACCCCACCGAAGACAGCGCCAGCGCCACAACAAGCCACCATTCTAAGCAATTTTTGCGGCCATTTGATTCTCACACAATAAGCGACATTAGCGCCACCGTCAGTTCAAGTCAAATTGCACCATATTTTTCCACTTTCGAAATGTCATGTATATGCATATAATTTAATAGTTGTTTGTAACAGTAAACAAGGCATTTTGTTTGTATAAGAACCATAGTAACTAAAAAGTAGATTGCCATTGGTAGGGCAAGTGTATACACCTATATAAAATGTTCTGAACATAAGTAGCCCTAATAAATGCACATTTAGTTTTCTATATGTTACCTCTTAACATATATTCATTGCTATATACAGCAGGAGAATTATGGATGAAATAGAGGAAATGGAACAACAGCCAATTGCTACAGAGAGTGTTTTTGCAAACGTCGAGCCGATGGCAGAACCTACTTCTGCTGTAGAAGCTGCGGCAGCTGCCGTTGTCTCTCTTAGCAACAGTGCTGGGCAACAACAGATTTCCAGCCAACAAGAAATCTGTCCCGCGATTGAGCAGCAAGAGTTGGTCAAACAAGCGTTACAGGAGGCTGAAGTTATCGAGGAGAACCCTACGGTTATTGCTGTAACTGCACCAGCTGAATTCAACCCATCATCAACCAGCCTACCCATCTCCACTACTCAACTCCAGTTAAACAGCAGTCTACCGATATCGGCAAATCTTGAGGTTACGGGCGCTTTAACAAGCACCCCAGTGTCTGCCAACACACAGATTCATCCCATTAGTACGTCAATGGTTGCTGTCACAGATATTTCCAGCACTCCTGTGAAAGTCGATCATGATGTACAAGCACAGTCGCAATCTTATGACGAGGTAAAGGATTGGTTGATAACCCAGCAAGAGGCTGAACAGGAAGCGGTTGTCCCCGCCCCTACACAGAAACTCAGCAGACGCCGATATTCCGTTGACTTCAAATTACTGGCCGTTGATTACACCAAGACACATTCCAAGAACGAAACGGCCCGCCATTTCAAGGTGCACAAGAAGCAGATCCAGGAGTGGTGTAAACACAAAGATGACCTGATAGCAATGAAAAACATAGTTGATAGCGGGGGAAAGGTCACAAGGGGACAAGGCCGCAAGTCACTGTTCAGATCCAATGCAGGACTAAGACCATACTCCATTGCCATTGACAATGCTGTCAGGGATTACTTTGTTGATTGTTCCAAGGCAGGACTGAAAGTCACTAAGCGAATGCTGCAAGAGAAAGCGTACGAGTTGCATCAGTCCCGCAGTGATGGCAATGCTAACTTTACCGGCAGTGATGGATGGCTGACAAAGTTTGTACAGCGACACGGGATTAACCTGAAAGATGGAACAATTGATAATCCAGGGGAAATTTTCATCTCAGAACCCGAAGCTTCCCAAAATTGTAAGTAGTTCAAAGTATTTTGGTCAGCCATGTTTAAAGGTTTACTTGAGTCCTTGACTGGTATAGAGTTCTGATGGCTTGAGCATTCATACTTTGGTCCCATTACACATTGTATGCTGTATTGTATTGTTGTGTACAGCTGTGGGGCCTACTGGTACTGATATTGTCAGCACGGCTGCTACTGGTCTGGAGATGAGTGCTGAGGCCTCCACCGGTTAGCTTATGTAACTATAGCAACAGGCAGTCACATTTGAATAATAACTGTGAAAGTGAATTTAATGCTTGTGGTTGGTATTTTGAAATTAGTGGTTAACCCATAATTAAACCAATAACACACAACACGCACATGCATATTATGGTACTACTAATACAACCATTATACATGTACAACTGTTAGGTTATGATGATACTGGTTCACTGGATATAGTAAAGGTGGATACAGAGGAGACCGCAACATCCACTGACCAGATCATGGAAACGGTCGAGGTAAACAATTGATCAATAAACTACTGTAGCACAAAAACTACACACCCAGTGAAAGAACACTCCATAGCTTCAATCATGTTAAATACACAGTTACACACATGTAACATCAATGCCTGCGTTTTTTCAGGGGAGAGGGGGCTAGGCACGGTAGACTTGGACAATATTATGATATTATTTTAAATCATGATATTTAATAAAATGTCACGATAATCGATACCAAAAAGAAATTTTTGTCGACGGCACAATATTATCATTGATTCTGTGAGATTTATTGCTCACATTATTTCATCATATAGCAAGGAACTGAGATTTCTACTTCAGTGCTGGAGGAGTCCTCTTCGGCCACGTCCACTCCACTGAGGCCAAAAAGAAAACAGTACTCCATTGATGAGAAGGAGTACATTGCGAATCATGCCCGTGTGGAGGGTGTCAGCCAAACTGTGTTCAAATTTGGAATCCCCGAAGAGACGATACGCCACTGGATGAAGATTGACTTTGATCAGTACAAAGAATGGAAGAGCCAGGTGAAGAAGAAAGGTGCTCCGAAGAGAAAGAATGCACCTGGAGCCGGCAGACCATTGAAGTATCCGCGTGAGGTTGACTGTGAGCTGAGGGATTGGATACTGCAGCAGCAGACTGAGAACAATGCGGTTTCGGAACAGTCCTTGCGCGAGAAGGCCCAAGAGATGATCGAGCCACATTGTCCAAGCTTCAAACACTCTAGTTCATGGCTGAAATCCTTCATGCAACGACACAAACTCAATGAATCAACTGTGGAAGGTTAGATCATACTCTACCTGTAAATAGTTAATATGCCCATATATGGTCATATATAGTTAAAATACCCATATATGGTTATATTTTTCTATAGGTACTGAGGTTTATATGGGTGAGGCTGGCCAAGACATGTATATCGATACAATAGGTACATATGTAGTGTTCATGTAGACATAATGAATGCTAATACGTTGCTGTTGTTTTAGATGATACTTATGTTGCTACTGATGTCCAGTCAGTAGGTGAGTTGGGGAGCATGCACACAATGTTTACACTGTCACTAAAAATGCAGTGTATTTTGTGGCATGGTCCAAGGGGCTGTCACTCTTCGAAATTGTGTACGAATCTTGTTCTGATTTCTTGATTTCAAATCTGTGTTCAGTGGTTTTGAAATCAATTAAATGCGTGAGATATGCTGACACATTATGAGCTTATATTTGAAAAGTATAAGTTTCCAGAAATAAGACTGGGTTTACTGAGTTGTATGTCAATTAATTTTGTGATTTCAGGCGAAGGCGTATAAAATTTCAGTGAGTGACAGATCCCTCGACATGGCTGATCTTGTGAAAAATTATGTTGCTGCTTGTGTGTGTGTGTGTGTGTGTTATTACAATGTTCCTTATCATGTAAACGTAGCAAGCCAGTATGTTACAGCATCTGGCGTGACATTGCTGATCAGACAAAACACAGAACAAGGTGACACATACGATGAAATAGCCCTGAAGGAATACAGCATGGATGCCCTCAAAGCAGTCATTTCAGGTAAGCTAGACTATAAATGTTACCACAGGGACACCGGAATAGGGTAGGCAATTACCTAAAATTTAAAGTTTTGATTTGCGATTGATATACTCTAATATAACAATCACCTTACCTGCTTACCTAATTATAGTAGTTATTTATGTATATAGCCTCTAAGAAATCAGTCTAATTTTATGAACGCATAAATCTTATAACATTGAACATGATAGGTGAGCACTAGAGCATAGCATAATTGTAGGAAAACTGTTTCAAATGTTCCTGGGGGTAGACACCCTAGACTATTTTTGAGCTGCTGCACAAATGTATTATGTACCTCACCAATCTGAAGCTGCATCCTCCGCCCCCGTATCATGCCTGTTTTCATGTGGTGTATTCTAATATATTGGTGATTAAAGATTCTTTCATGTCTATATTAAAACTCTAGTGAGGCTAGGCATACCAGAGGATTCAATTGCTGGGCTTTTAAAAGAGAAACACCGCAAGGACGGCAATGCTGTGTGGGTGAGGGTTAGCACGGATGAAGATGTGATGCGACTTCAAGATGATGACCTCATCACCATAGTAACCAACAGTAGTAATAACCCATAGCAACAAACATGTCTGTCATCATTACAAGAACTTGTTATTACTGTTATTTACTTAATATGGTTATTTGTTGTTATTTACTTATTATTTGTTGTAATTACTGCTATTTAGTTATATTTGTGTATTTAGCTTACTTATATTCTTTATGAAGTTTTCAGTGTACAGTTATAATACAACCTGCATAATATTCTATTGCTTTTGTAACAACATTCAAAAATTATATTTTGTGGTGGTTAACTAGTATGTAATTACATAATTATATGAAAAAATCATTTGGTTTATCTTCCCAAGTGTCTATAGGTAGAGGCTAATGGAGTAATGGTCAATGAAGACAGTCGGTGTGGATGCCTGAAAATGGGAGCTATATAATTCACAAGATTACATCTACTCTATTACACAATAGTTGATCACGAGGTTCCATTGTATTATGGTTTTGCCAGGGACAGATTAGGTTGATTTCCAAAAAACATTCACTAAAAGCAGCGATTATTGCTACACACACACACACACACACAAAAGCAAAGCCTGTAGCTGCCGTTGTTACACGGTCACACCTATGCCTGTGCACTAAACAGGTATGCGAGTCGGTGCAGAACAAATCCCCCCTGGTACCCCGCAGGAGGGCTGCGCATGCCTCATGGATGATGGTGTGGGCACCCGAAGTCCCACCAGGACCTCAACCATTAAGTGAGACATGCACAACTTGGCATTTGCTTCCCCAGCTATTGCCAGGTCTCCATTAATACAGCTGGGTGGACTGGAGCAATGTGAGTAAAGTTTTTGCTTAAGGAAACAACAGCGGCAGCTGAGAATCAAACTCAATCAGCAAGCCAATGCTCTCTAACCACAGGGTACTGCTGCCTCACACACACGTACACACGTACACACACACACACACACTACTTTGTGACTGCTATGCATAAGCAACCTGTAGTCAAAAGTTTATGACTACTAAATGTAATCCATGGGGTGCAGAAAGCAGAGGGCTCAAGGTCCTGTAGTATCCCCAATCAGTATAACTCCATTAGGAACCAAACCACCACACTTGTGTATGTTCTATTAGAGTATATGTATATTCTGTGGATAGTGTCCAATATCCTATAATAAGCACAAAATTTCTTATACTGGAAAACATGATCTATTGATATAAAGCAACAAAGATGTCTATTAGTACATATCTTGATAACCTACATCATTGATATACATACCACTCCACAAATTCTTAATAAGAAGTGTGGCATTCTTTTACAGTTTTAATTGTAATGTATGCTTCACGACTACTATCGACTACAAGTGTCTGTTCCTACCATACAAAATCTTATGGTACTACCAGGGCATTAAAGATCTCTTCTGTTGACACAGAGTAACCTCATCAGTGTCTTGGTTGCTAAACACATTGTGTTATCATTTCAAGTATCCACATCATACAATATCATTCTTTATTCAGTCTTTGTACAAGTCCATGGGCAGCGGAGGTGAGTGGCTCATTAATTTTAAGGCTCTCCATAGGAATTTAATTTTCACAAAAGAAAACAACTTCAGGTTGGTAAATTTTCCCACCCCCAACTTTCAGTAGCTCCTGCTGCCCTTGTTTGATTATGTCTTGGTCTAGTCTGGCATTGCTGACCCTTTTATGCCTCGCTTTTTTGATTACTTAACGGTGCTCACTGCCAAGTAATCAAAAAAGCTAGGGACATAAAAGGTTCGGCAATGCCAGACTAGTCTTGGTTATGCATACCAAATAGTCAGTTTTTATGGGATGAAAACCCCTAAAATTAATTCACGAATCAGATAGGCTTTGTACCGGAGTTAACTACAGTATTCATGATTACATTTCCCTTTACTTGCAAAATTCACAAAAATTTCACCACACGAAAATTTCAGACTACACAGTATTGTGAAATGTCTCCATTAAAACATATATGTTTTCTGTGTTTAATGTGAACGACCCTTATGCAATAACACAATGCATTGAGATCACTGTTATTTCACATGATATAATATCATATCCTTTGCATGACAATCTTGTCTTTATATGGTCATGTTGGTACTGCTGTAATTATAACCAATCAAATTAAATTTGTGATGTAACAGAGTTCAGTGATTGATTCAAAAATGACAAAGACCACAAAGTTAACTGGTCCTTAATTTCTTTAAAAGATTATTTTATAGGTACAGTGAGGATTCTGTGCATGAGACTAATGTATGGTATGGTGGGACAGAATATTGATGGATGTACTTTGTGGGAAAATACCAAAACACAGGGGCGGCAGAAGCAACTTTTGTTAGGTCCGGCCAGATAGGTTTATAGCACAATGCAGATCATTAAAATAATATTTCTGGGGGAATCAACTTTTGGTTTACCCTAAATAATAAAAATCTTCCTGAAAAGTGGTCCGGCCAAAACCTGACCAGCCCAAGTGGTTCCGCCACCTGTGTGACAGACAGCATCTTAGGCCACCTGTATTAGCTATATTACTGGAAACTATTGAAAGGAAAAATTTTCAATGGATTGCTAGATATTCTCCCCATCAAAAATTGTGCTATACAGTAAGTACAATACCTGCTAGTCCAAACATCTACTAAGTCCTGTATCGGCTGATTTCTACATAACAACTAAAGCACATGGGAATTCTTTTTACCAGCTGGTCCTTTGAGCAGTGGTTAGGCTTCAATGAAGCTTGACTGACCCCCTTAATGTTTATTTTATGTATTAATTGTATCTTATATTTTAGTGCAGCCATTGTACCGTATTCATGGAGCTAGGGAATTTTAAAATGGTTTGTGCATTTGGTTCCTATACATGTGTACTCCTCAAAACACTTCAACACTTATATCAACCTAGTCAATAATGATACCATTGAACTGCGACCACATCACTGTGATAAGATCTAAAACTTGCATCACAGTATACAGGTCTAAAGTTGTAATGTAATACAATACAGTATCTTTGTAAGGGTTCTTGAAATTCAATGCACAAAAGAAAAATGTTCCCTACACATCATCAACGGTGTATTATTTACTACTGAGGTTGTTTATGCAGTAGAGTAAACATTTTAGTGAACATCTGATCTTGGTGGGCTAACTATAGATATATGACTGATAGGTACACATGATATATCAGTGCTTTGTGCAGGCTGAGGATACAGTCTCCCAGATTACCCCCAGGATATAATGAATTCATAAAAGAATTAAACAGATTTCTCTACTTCTTTGTCTAGACAATTTGTCAAAGTTATAAATCCTACAAGTAATGTCTGATGAATGGACATTGCCTGGACATGGTCTGACATGTCCGAACAAAACAAAGACATTTTGTAGTAGAATCGTATATACACTATTTTTAACTTGTGAGAAAATTTCCTAAGCCAAAGATCTAATAGAAACTGAATGTACAAGTATGTTGAATTTCCTCCTATCAAAAATTTCTACAATTCACACATAAATATATGTTATTTACAGAAATAATAATTGTACATCGATTTAATATAACATTCGACAGTAGAGTGTTTTACTTCTTTAGAATAAAAATAATAATTATACTAGGTAGTTTGAAACTCAGAGAATCGAACACTTTGATTTCTTCTTGGGGATTTTTTGCGGTGTGAGTACTGCCCTGATTGCATCATCAAATACAGTTTTCAGACCCTTCATGGACAAAAAAACACTCTAATTCTTTGTACAGAAAAAACAGATACTTTATTTATTACTTTAATTACGTGTTACAGGGAGGGTGATTTGCTAAACCGAAGTCTTTTTCTGACACAAAAATAAACTAAAGGACGTGCTCCTACCTATGTTCTATGAACTATCACCTTTGACCCTTCAAAAACAACTGCTTTGATGCTACGTAACTTCCTAAGACTTATTATATAAGTAGAACAAATAATCCATCCTTGTTCTATTCAAACATTGATAATCTCCTCTCACTAGATGAGGAATCGACTGTTTTTATTACACTTAAAATATTGTTTATTTTGATCATGAATGGTTTAATAATCATGTGATCAAATAGATCATTACAATTGTTTACCACAAGCATAATGATTGAGGGTGATCTCAGTAGAGCTGTTATGGCTGACATGTGAACAGTTAGTTTACGCAATTGTAGATTTCTTGGAACCTGTTGCCATAAACAATGGTATTCTCTGTAACATCATTGATGAAGTAACTGTCATTCTAACATGCTATTTGAAAGCTTGTGTCTCCTTGCCACCTAGGCATTGATACCCTTGTTCTAGCAGTTACATTAATACATCACCTCTGCTATATCATTTAATAATTGTACAGAATTTAACCTTTGAGTGTCTCTTTATAGCACATCAAGGTGTCATAATATGTAATAGTAATAGCACACGCTATTTTCAGGAATCAACAATGCATTTTTAAGTTTATGGGATAGGGCCCCAAAGGATTGTATAGCTTGTTCTAAGGTACTCTCCCAGCCCGAGTGGAATCCTAGTCAGCAAACAGGACAAATGCTACAACAGAAAAACCCCATGTCATTTGTAGGGATCAAACCTCTGGCGGTCCAAATACATGTCAGGCACCTGGAAGCCCCACACCACAGGACATATTCTATTACTTGAGATATTCATGCTGATGATGAGAGGAGTTTGTTGTATGTAGTTGTATAACTAGTTTTGCATTTTGAAAGTAGATAAAGGTATGTAGTCGAATCTTGTCTGAGGGAGTGACACTCAGTGGTCCTGTTTGCAAATAATTTCAAATGAATCATGAACTAACTGAGTCATTTAATGTTTGCCCAACTTTCTAAGACACATGGGCCAAATGTTAACATAACTGTGTATACAAGTAGATGCTAGAATAAAATTTGAATCCTCGTAAAATAAAACAAGTTGATGTTTTACCATCTAAAAACTAAGTAATCTACTGCTATTCAATGTATTGTAATAGTAATTAATAACGTCACGAGGAAGTCATGTGAACAAAGACTCATCACTAAGGAACACATAGCAACACATACAAATTAAAAATCTTTTGCTTTATACTCCAGTACTTTAGTGATAAAACCTTTTAAAAGTATATTTTAAGCTGAAATTCTTACTGTAACACTATAGAACAGTCTGTCTGTTATAAGCTTCGCTACCCGCATGGCACGCCCACTTTTAAAACTGAAGCGCTCCATCTTGTTAGTAATACACAGCTGGTTAAATGCCTTTTACTGTGAAATGAATGACTAACACAGCGTTACTATGGCATTACCTTGCTCTTCTTTAG
Organism: Spongia lamella; assembly: GCA_963930835.1. NCBI lineage: Eukaryota > Metazoa > Porifera > Demospongiae > Dictyoceratida > Spongiidae > Spongia > Spongia lamella. The sequence goes on from OZ005748.1 coordinate 12,005,494, forward strand.
CAGTAACTCACGAACGCTTCAATACTAAGGCCACGTTCATCAGTAACATTGATAGCAAGTGTCAAACTGAAAAGCAGCAAGACTTGTTTGATTGGTTATTCAGGCTTCATTTCACATGAATGGTTTTTAATAGCCTGGGGGGCGGACACACAGACACGCATGCTGACTTCCTGAACAAAAGCAATTTCAAGAAACCAGGCGTGCCAGCCTTCAGCCAGTGCATGCCTGGCTTAAAAACATTGTTGACAAACATAATTATTAAGAAATGGGTATTTTGTGACACAGTGGTGAAGGTCTGGCCATAATTTATATACAATTTGCCACTAGGAAATTTTAGTTTTTAAAATCTGACCAAAAATACAACTGATCATGCTTACTCACCACGCATGTACATGAGTGTCTGAGTGACAGGTATGTGGCCATAAAAGTTTCATAGCAAAACCTGTAAGTAACCGAGGCTTTGTAAAAAGGTCTTCAAATTATGCTGGTATTTGCTCAGACATTCACATGTAAGATTCATTCTATAAAATGTAGCAATTGATTGATTACACATATGTGCTACCTTTTGTGTAAGAGCTGAACATTCTAAGTATTTCACTGCACCAATTTCCTTCATCATTTGTAAGCCTTGTGGATATGTGATTGGTGCTAATCTCTTCTCCTTTAGTTTCTCAATGGTCTCCTTATCGTCTCTTAAGTCAAGCTTAGTGCCTACCAATATCACTGGTGTGTTTGGACAGTGATGGCTGACTTCTGGATGCCACTGTGTGGACACAATAAAGAAAGAATGCGGTACAGAGCATGTCATTTTGTTCAACTCACTTTTGCTCTGACGTTTTCAAATGACGCAGGGCTGATCAGTGAGAAACATATTAAGAACACGTCCTAGATGAAGACACTAACAAAGCTACATTACTTCATTTGCTATACTCACTGTTTGTGGGTAGGAGAGAGGGCGTAGTCTATCATAATCTTCTTGACCTATAAATAGTACAGAGCTTTACTACTATAAATAGAACACAGCTATAAACAGCACAATAAATTTAATCATCAAGTCTAGAGATTCCCATAAGCATACCTGCAGTATCCCAAAGCCCCAGATTAATGGGCTTACCATCTACCATAACATTAGCCGAGTAGTTGTCAAAGCTACACACGAGAATAATTACATTACATTATAATGTGCCAATACTTCACATCATCATAGTTACTTACACTGTTGGGATGTATTCTCCAGGAAATGCATTTGTAGTGTAACTGATTAACAAGCACGTCTTACCGACAGCTCTACACAAAACAGAATTACATAGTGTAAAATGTATACGTATGTATGTATGTACGTATGTGTGTGTGTGTGTGTGTGTGTGTGTGTGTGTGTGTGTATGTATGTTATGTATGTATGTATGTATGTATGTTATGTATGTATGTGTGTGTGTGTGTGTGTGTATGTTATGTATGTATTTGTGTGTGTGTGTGTGTGTGTGTGTGTGTGTGTGTGTGTGTGTGTGTGTGTGTGTGTGTGTGTGTGTGTGTGTGTGTGTGTGTGTGTGTGTGTGTGTGTGTGTGTGTGTGTGTGTGTGTGTGTGTGTGTGTGTGTGTGTGTGTGTGTGTGTGTGTGTGTGTGTGTGTGTGTGTGTGTGTGTGTATGTATGTATGTATGTATGCATGAACTGTGATCAGTAGTATCATAGTATATAGCCAGTAATCCGATTGTATGCATACTATAATATAGTGTCTGTGACGAGTCTGTGATTGATTTATATTAAACCTTTGTCTAGTCATATTATAACACTGTCTTACAGGATAAATTTTTAGCATACACAAGTTTAAACGTGCACAAACACTCACCCATCGCCGACCACGACGCATTTAATCGCTTGCATCCTGTATTTCTTTCCGAAGAAAACGTCTGTTGTTTACGAACTGGTCAAGCTTTTGTTACGAGCTACGATAATTCGGCGCTAAGGGATACAAAGTCTTTTGCGGTATTAAAAGGAATTATCCAAAAATAGTATCATTTCACAACAGAATGGAAATGGCTTCCTAGGCACATGACCCGTAGCTACCCACTATTCGATGGTGGGATTTTATTACTAGTGCAGAAATTTCGATTGTGAGAATAGAATATACTATGCTCAAGTATAATTCTGATATTTATGGCTTATGGAAGAAAGTTAGAATCTCAAGGAAACACTCCACTACACGAGGCGTGCTCACGTGCGGATTATGATAACGTTTTGATGTTACTTCTTCAAGGGGCCAGCACTTCTGCTCGCAACCTTTGGTTTCAAACTCCCCTACACATCTGCGCTGCACGCGGGAATGTGCACGTGATGCTGTTATTGTTAGATTCCGGAGCAGAGGTGAATGCCAAGGATAGCGACTTCGTATCTCCGCTCTACCAAGCTGTAGTGTGCGGAAGAGTGGAATGTTTAGAGCTGTTGTTATGCTATGGAGCAAGTCCGTACAACCCTGAGGGTACAGTCGGTCACTTGTCACCTTTAGAACTGTCTGATTCTGTTCCCAAGTGTCACGTGATTCTGCGAAATGCTACAGGTACAAATACAATGTTCTAACATATGAATTGTGTGCAGTTGAAGGATCCGCAAAAATTTCGTCTACAAGATTTCAAAATCTTTAGGGTTTAGGCAAAGGGTTGAGATATTACTAATTATTCAAGATTTCATCTGCAACCCAAGACTCTTCAAGCCCCTTAATCTTATAACTAATGTTCTCTGTGTTTGTTGAAAATGTTATTTCCAAGCCCTGTAAGGTGACCACTGTGAGCGCAGTTTATGCATATTCTTCATTTGCTCCTTATTGTTCAAACTTGCTTACCTCATTTGCCTGAGATTGTCTCAAACTTCCCTAACAAAACAAACACGTTACACATTTTACCTCATATTCACTTAGTCTAATAAAATAGTCAATTTACAGATGTTGCATAAGTATGTTCATGCAAGCTTGTGACATTTTGTAAGAGGTGGCTTGCCCACTGTACTACCATTTTATGTTGACAGGTTAAGAAGCACCTGCCATAATGCTTCCATGATAAATGTTGACAAACACTCCATAAGGAGAGTACATAAATTGTGTGTTATCTTATTATTGTTTACTGATCATGTGATCAGGCTAGGCCATACCTATGTATGTTGTCAAGGCCTGACCGACTTATCTTTTTGAAACAATGAAAGTCACATGAAAACCACGTTTATGCAAAACATGGCGTCAACATCGTTGTGTTATTGTGAGGAAAGGCCTAAAGGTTGTGCAATGCTCAGACTAAGCTAGTATCTTATTATTCATAGCAGTGCACTTATTTGTTTTTTACATTTTGAAGGTTTTATCATTTAAAGATACTTGGTCTTTTGAAGTAATACTGTTATGACAATTTTCATTTTCAAACTGACCTACTATTAAAAAACATTTTGGCCCACGCAATACAAGATCAAATAGGTATGGTCTGGGATGTATTATCCGTGACTGCTATATTAGAGAGTATTATGAATTCGAATTTTTGATGATCCTGTAGGAAAAGTATTCCACTTGACCCAGACATGCAGATTAACCCAACATAGTTTCAACCTTGATGTACACACATGCACACAGTTGGGATTTACTAAATGACCCTTGACCAGCCAATTAAGGAATTTCTATAATTTTTTGGGAAGGTTCATCTGTACTAACACATACATGATCAAAAGCCTCCTAGATTTAGAAATCACAAGTGTTGTGAAATGTTTAACGAGTTTTAGCTTGCTGTAGTCTGAAGGCACTTGCATGAGGCTGGCAGGGCTGAATTTATGAAAGTGAGCATGCACTCTTCTTAGGCTACCTATAAAGGTTTAGACATTCAGTGTAATGCTGTGAACCTAAGCAATTTATAATAACAGGTTAACTGGTACCAAGTAACTAACAGTTAAGTAGTTAACTGAAAGTTGATGAAAATATATCATTTGGGATAACAAGCACAACTTGCAAAAACACTTTACAGAGCAGTGAGATTTATTATGTAGCTACCATTGTACAGTCGACGCTAACTACTAACATTTCACCAATTAATTATAAGTGCATGAAATAATTAAAATATAGTTGAATAGTTATGTAACTTTAAACCGGTTGACTTTGACTGGAATTTTATAGATAATGGTTAACTGGTTTCAGTTCACAGCACAAATTTACTTTATTGCCCTCTCTGTGGTAGCTATACTTTGATACCCTATTTGCTTCTCCTACTATGATAAACAATAAATAGGCTGTAGCTATGTTAATTCTGTTCATGTAGATGTGTTTTCCTTACAACATCTGTGTCGCATTGCAATAAGAAGATACATGAGTGTGTCCCATCGACGGAGAATAAAAGAACTTCCCCTTCCACCTCATCTAATCTCCTACCTGTGTTCACTACCTGTGTCATACAGTGATCAGTTACACGAAGGCTGGATGAGAACTAAGTCTGGGAAGGACATTAATGTGAAAAGCAAATATGCTGCTCGTAGGCCAAAGGCTAGCAAGTACATTGGCATACATCAAATAAGACAATCACCATCATCTCACCAATGACTTTTTAATATGTAAACATATTAATAAATAATGTACTACAAGTAGTTACAAGTAGAGATGAACCAATATTGGTATCAATGTCGCTATCAGTAAAGACTAAAGTAGCTAAGTAGCCGTCGCCTTTAAAATAACACCTCTTTACTCGTATGTAAGCAATCATGTTATCAACAAACCCAACTATTCTTTAGGTTCAGCAAATGAAACTAGTATTGCTATTGTATATTTAATTTCTTCACACATGACATGTTATGTAGCTGGAAAAATATAGCAACATTAACACTTAAATAGCTAGCTAGTGTTTGATAAACTAATAATGTAATATGTACAGGTGTATATATGTTGTTTATCTTTAAGTTTAGAGAATTGTTGTGTGTGTGCGTGAGTGAGAGTGAGTGAGTGAGTGAGTGAGGTATGTGTATGAATATGTAATGTGCGAGTGTATGCATGTGTCTGTAATGACTCTGTATGTATTTATGTGTGAATGTGTGTACTATGGGTGCATGTTTGTAGATGTATGTGCGTGTATGCGCACTTGTGAATAGCATATAATTTATTATGTGCGTGTATTTAATACAATTATGAAAATAAAATGACGTTACGAAGGAGTCACGTGAACATTTAATCGTTTGCATCCGGCTCACTGAGTTTTTACAAGATGGTCTGATTCCGCAGTGTGCCTTTTGTTAACTGTCTGGTCAGGTAGATATCTACCTTTACAGCAGTTATATAAACTGATCGTCCGAAGTATGGCACTTGGCGCAGTTGGCAGTATGAATTGTGACAGACTTATATCCGGCGTGCGTGCACAGACTTCCCACCCTTCCGATTCAGCCTTGCGTGCCACTAACCACTATAACATGTAAGCTATATAGATGCATGGGGATGGGGCTGGATGTCTTGTAGTCATGTCCTCGAGTTATACTGGTTGAGCGGAGTTTATTTAAATATGCAAAACTGAAATAGCTAGCTATTGTGTCATGATCATAAATCTACGATAGGACATCAACAAATCAAAACTGAGTGATGATGAAAATATCAGTTTTTGTGTAAGAGATGGCTTGCCTATACTGTACTATCATTTTATATTTGCCATCACGGATTAAGCTAGCTACATGGCAAGGTGTCTGATGTTGGTAAGGAGAGTGTGTAAATTGTGTGTTTTATTAGAGTAGCTATCTCTTATTAATGTTTACTGATCATGTGATCAGCTACCGTAAGTAATGCAGTGTTTTTTCTGACAAAGAGTTTTGTAGCATACAGTATAATAGCTACATGGGTAGGAATTACTTAAAATAACCACTAATTTTCCAGTTTATCATGTGTTGTATATTATGTGGCAGTTGTTGATGAACTGTGACCAGTTGCTTGTTGCAAGTGCTAGTAGTAGTAGTAGTAGTAGTAGTAGTAGTAGTAGTGTAGTAGTAGTAGTAGTACTCTGCTGCTACTACTACTACTATTGCTCTTTGTTACTGTATATGCATGATTGTACATGTGAATTATTTGATGAAAAGTAGTAGTAGTAGTAGCAGCAGCAGCAGCAGTAGTAGTAGGAGGCCGAGGGTTAATATCAAGGATATCCTATGAACGCAGGTGGGGTTTAACTGTCTTCTATCCCACAAAGGAATCATGCTTTTGATGTTACCACTAACTTGTAAGGGTTTAGCTGGTATCAACAGTTTGCTTTTGATTTATATCAACACTTTATGGCTTGATGTATATGTTAGCAGCTATGCCTTTGAGTTGTATTGACACTATGGCTTGTGGTATATGTTAGATATACCCCAGTAAAATCCTTTGAAGTATAGCTTCAGTGGGATAGAAACTCTAATAAAGCATTCAATTGCACATAACTATTCTGTATTCATATCATTAAGTACGGTACCGGTACTACGGATCGCTATGTCATTAAGTGCAGTAGTACTTAATAGTAGAATAAGGTACACTCAAAAACGTCGTGTCTGTTGCAACTTAATATCATAAGCAATATAGAGATATAGTCTATAATAGAAAAACAGGAAATATAGAGAAATGATTTATAAATTGGGGTAAGGGAATGTTCAGAAGCCAAAACTCCTGCTAGCAGGGGTCTGGCACTGCGAGACACATGGGAGATACATAGTAGCAATGGGAGTCTGAACTATCTCCTCCATGATGGCAAAAAAGGCTTGGTGTTCCAAACTTCCAATTGCTTAGAATGACTACAAAACTCCAGAGAGGAGTCAGCAGATAGCCCCAATGCAGTAAGAACATAGCTGCCTGGATCCACTGAAGTGTCAACCGGAGATGCCTGGACAGAAAGCGATTAAGCTGAAGGTAGGTTAGATAGGTTAGATGGAGCTTGAGAGGTAACCTGAACGTCAGCCAATGTCACTGCTGGATCCAGAAGGGAATCACGACAACGAAAGCTACTGCCATTGATTGGGCTCCGACAACTGGAATGAACAAAGCGCTTGTGATAGGCCCAACGACAGGCTGAGGAAGAACAAACCAAATGGTTGTAGAGTGAGAAGTAGGAAACTGCTGGAAATCCTATCTAGAAATATAAACAGAGTTGAAGTGGTTCCAAAGAGCAGAGGCAGACTTGAAGCATTTAGCACACAAGGGCACGATGATACATGACTTGTAGTGGCAGAGGAGTTGGAAGTAACAGTGTTCCCGGTATCCTGTGGAGCCACAATTGGACTTGCTATTGAAATTGCTGAACCAACCTCTGTGGTCGATGTATCCAAATGCATTGTAATAGCCTAATAGGGCTTGTCACTAACTCAACCAAATGTGCTGTAATAGGACTTCCTGCTGAAGTAATGGAGGGTGCTGTACTAAACCATGCTGCTGAATGTGTAGTGATGGGACCAACTGGTGATGTGACACGACCTCCAGTACAACATAGATGACATACGACATATCGCGACATAAACATTTATATTGTGATATGATATATATATGCAATTTATAAAATTTTCATGTTGTGACATAAGAGTATGACATCACTCAGCTATATAATATGCAGTTTTCATCATGAGAAATGGCTGAGTAAAGGTGACTGTATCATAGTTCAATAATCATTCTGTACATAAAGCTATACATTACAGTGATATATGTCACTAGATTATTGTATGTGATATATAGCATAAAATACTGCTTCATAATAATATTATTGTATGTCGTGATATATCCACAAGAAGTCAGTACTGTTAAGTGTAGGTTGAATGCAGAGAGAATCCAGGATCTCAGCTGTGTGGCTCCCTTGGCATTCGCCTAGATTGTGAGATGCCTGGGGTTCAAGTCACCACTGGTCTGGGATTTTTTCTGCATTCAATATAGTCTAGGTTGATGATTGAATATTTCTGACTCCCTGTATTAACAGGTGTAAGCCTTCTCACAAGTCCCTAGTGGAATAGCATTTGTGATATATATATAGTGCTCCAAAGCATTTTCTATGGCTAAAAAGAGCAATTCTCTAAAAACAATCATGCATATTTGAATTTCGAGGAAACTACATACATGTAGTAGTGCTACACGACATGAACTTTTCTCATGTCCTATATCATAGCAGTCTGAGGTCACGATATGAACATATATGTTGGCTTTTGAATTCACTATTTATCAATGTTTATGTTTGCAAAACCACTTTTAGTCCCTTTAGGAATTAACTTGAAACCTCTTATCATATAATTAGTTTATTCGTTACCATAGAAAATGATGGTATATAGATTCATGCATATACGTTATTGTCACAGGCATTATAAGTGCAGTACTTAATAGTGAATCTCGTTATGTGCAAACTTCAATATGCATGTGCGCCCACTACAACGACATAATGAAGTTTTACCCGTTTTTGTTTCTTCTGAATCAGTTATGCTTCTGTGGCAGTCAGTGATGAAGCACCTAGGGTTTCAGGTTGTAAGTGAACAATCTAGTAATAATGCAAGTATCAATTAGTTTATTGCAATAAACTTTGTGTACATATGTTATGTGCATGTGAGTATACAAGAGAGAGTAAAATGGTCTATGCATATGTATGCATGTATATTATAATCATGTTTGTGCATGTGTGTATACGAGCAAGTCCTGCCACCACAGCTCTCTCTATCACATCTACAGCAAGTCCTATTACAGTAACTACTGCTATGTCAGCAGCAAATTAATCCTTTGAGTCACCTGGATCAGCTTCTGCAACTCCAGACGTAGGGCTTGGTTCTCTGATTGTACCCACTGTGTACACCTCTCCAAACTGCTCACAGCTTCCTACAGATTCATTGTTTAATTAAGCACCACCGTCAATAATCACAACTTTAGGTAAATGCTATGATAGGGTGTATTACACTGAAAATTTATCCTCTTTTGGAAGGATGGTACATGTAATGGTTGCACCATGTTTACCTGATATGTACACCCGAAGCCTGTGAGGGCTGATCATGAGGGTGGACATGCAGGGGTTGTGAAATCTTAAACATACATTCAGTAGAACTTCCAGCACACATACGCACATCAAGACAAGCAGTCATGTATCAGCGACGCCCATACACACAAGTATGTTGTCTGGTCAGGTAGTAGCAATGTCATCACGTAACAATTTTTGGGAAAATTCCCTCCTGAAAATTAGGTTACACAAGTGGCACAATGAGTTGCACCAAAAGTAAGCAGTGTGAAAATCAAAATGATAGGTTGAATAGTGTTGCAACAGAAGAAACAGTAGTACATCCAACTACAGCGAGAGCACCAATTCACACAGGACCCGTGCAAGCTACGAGCAGCCAGAATGGGATGATAAAATGTCTAGTAATCAGATTAGCTATACTGAAAACCATAAAACATTATTAAATATCTGATTATGCACTGATAAGCAAAAAGTAGCTAGCTAAATTTTATTTCCACATTTTTTGCATATGTAAATTTTTGCATACACATGCATTACAAAAATATAGTTACTGACTAGACAAGGTGACAATTTATTACATGTGTGTTGTACTTTATTTTAAATAACTCTTTTTAGAGAATGCTACACTTTTTACTCTTCTTTGGTATCATGATGTGTACAAGGACTGTTCTCATGGCCTCTTCAAATACTGTTTTCATTCCCTACATGATATAGAAGTTATAGCTAAATGTTTCAGTGGATTGAAGCAGTTAACAGTTTTGTATGCTACAAAGGTGAAGTTGAATACATAACTTTGCAAAAGTAACATGAGCCAGACTGGTGTAACAGGCCTACACATACCCATCCATTATATAACTATACTATATGGGTACCCCATCCTTCATATTGACACACATTTGCCCTATAAATAAACCACATTACCTCTTTTGTAAGAGCTGAACATTCTAAGTATTTCACTGCACCAATCTCCTCCATCATTTGTAAGCCTTCTGGATACGTGATTGGTGCTAATTTCTTCTCCTTTAGTTTCTCAATGGTCTCCTTATCATCTCTTAAGTCAAGCTTAGTGCCTACCAATATCACTGGTGTGTTTGGACAGTGATGACTGACTTCTGGATGCCACTGTGTGGACACAATAAAGAAAGAATGTGGTACAGAGCATGTCATTTTGTTCAACTCACTTTTGCTCTGACGTTTTCAAATGATGCAGAACTGATCAGTGAGAAACATATTAAGAACACGTCCTAGATGAAGACACTAACAAAGCTACATTACTTCATTTGCTATACTCACTGTTTGTGGGTAGGAGAGAGGGCGTAGTCTATCATAATCTTCTAGACCTATAAATAGTACAGAACTTTCACTACTACAGCTATGAATAGCACATTAGCTATCAAGTCTAGCATATAGCTACATCAAGATTCCATAATTATAAGTATATACCTGAAGTATCCCAAAGGCACAGAGTAATGGGCTTATCATCTACCACAACATCAACTGAGTAGTTGTCAAAGCTACACACGAGAATAATCACATTACATTAGTTATAATGTGCAAATACTTCACATCATCATAGTTACTTACACTGTTGGGATGTATTCTCCAGGAAATGCATTTGTAATGTAACTGATTAACAAGCACGTCTTACCGACAGCTCTACACAAAACAGAATTGCATAGTGTAAAATGTATATCTCTGTATGTATGTATGTATGTATGTATGTATGTATGTACGTACGTATGTATGTATGTATGTATGTACGTATGTATGTATGTATGTATGTATGTATGTATGTATGTATGTATGTACTAGAATGATAAAAAAATTCAAAATTCAAAAGGTAAGAAGGGATTTAATTCAGTAGTGCTACAAAAAGTAAGGAAACAAGGAATAAGATTTTGGGACGAGAGAACATTCTGGCATGAGATAATTTATAAAAGTTTAATCCCTACTTTTGGCTCACTTCAGTAGGTTTGCCAAAAGTAGGGATTAAACTTTTATAAATTATCCGGCTCATGCCAGAATGTTCTCTCGTCCCAAAATCTTATTCCTTGTTTCCTTACTTTTTGTAGCACTATTGAATTCAATCCCTACTTACCTTTTGAATTTTGAATTTTTTTATCATTCTAGTTTGTTTACTTTTTATACATGCTAAGCATTCATAATAATCTTTCAGCAGGCGCACAAATGTTACAGGCGCTTACGTAATAATTATGCTTGTTAACAACGCGCTTACATGGCAAAGCAGCTGTGTGATAGCAAATAACGCTTTGTCCAAGGCTATAATCTCGAAGTTCACAATGTATTATAAAGTACACGCGAAAACATCGTGCCACTGTAACTAATTACATTACTTGCAAGCCAGGTTTTTGCGTGACGTAATAAGCAGAAGCCGTAACAGGCTATCGTTACCTTCGAAGGTGAGATTCACACCTTGCTAAAGGAATATAGAAGAACAAGGAAGGGAATGAAGGATAAAAGGAATCACCATGGCGCAGTGGGTAAATCGTCTTCGGAACAACATTTTCGTAAATCCGCCACCATTACCGACGCCGGGCCTTTATTGTGTGAAATTTCTGGAGCCCTACACCCAGCGCAACCGGGTCTTACGGCAGGCTGGCTGGCAGACGAAATACAGGTGAATTTCGAAACTCCCACATCATACATTGAACACCCAACCCGACTACCCACTACACATACTGGTGGTTGTGCCGCCACGGTGGTCAGCTACTTTAATAACATGTATAGTTGATTACAAACAACATCACATACATACGTACACCATAAACTATTACAAAATCAGATATAGCTTGCATAGCAGAGTGAATAAAATAAATAAAATAAAAAAAATTGCATAGCAAAATAAAAATAAAAAAGTTGAACAAAAAATTTGGAGCGGCTGCCCAGCCCAAGACAGCTCCGGGAAAAACCTGTATATTCTTTTCTTTTTTTTGCTACCCAGGAAAAAACCCAAAAGATGAGCTCCACTCTGATGTGTGTGCAAATGTATTGTTCTTGGTTGCAACTTGCTAGCATACCGGGCCAGGCACCTCCTGATCATCTATCTAGTTTATGTTAAGGAACACTCATATCCACATTCCAGGGTGGGTGGGCGGGGAGGTAGCCAACCTGTGCTGACACGTGGCCTAGAGTGACTTATTACATGCCATACATGCACTTATATACGTGTCACGTGACGACCTGTGACACCAACTTACATATTCTTTTGGGAGCTTATTTTCTGTCTAATTCACTATGTTCAAACGACGGAAAATACACCTCCCACATCATACATTGAACACCCGACCCGACTACCCACTACACATACTGGTGGTTGTGCCGCCACAGTGGTCAGCTACTTTAATAACATGCAACTACATAGGGTAACAAAGAAGGCTGTAACAGCAAATAGATACAGGCCTAAGCATCTGGACACTTCCAACCTATACTGTCGACATTATCCTTCACGTAGCCATCTTTTGCATTCTCCGACTTCCATCGGCCATGACGCTTGAAGAGGCGGTCAGGTACTCTGGCATTGGCAGCTGCGGTTGCCCCTCCAGCCCGCAAGCTGTGCAGCCCAAAGTCGCCAGCTGCAAACCCCAGGCAATCCAACTTCTTGCAAAATAGATCACGCAAACAGCTATAGCTGATTTGCCCAGATTCTCTAAGCATCTCTCCCCTTTTTGTCTTCTGGATGGGTCAAAACAGAAAACGTTGGTCACTCCATGGCATACCTGTCCTCTCCATATACGTAGCTCTCGAGCATAGCTACTGGGCAAGTGCTGGAATTAGTTCTAGCAATCAACACCTCATCCCCTTGTCTAAGCTGATCGGTCTTGCTGTGTTCCATATGGATCGTCATGATGTCACCTTGGATCTGAATATCAGTAGGTTTGAGGTTAACTATAGTTCACCAATTCTAAGAAAGCTTGCAAAAGCCAGGAGACAAGCAGTGGCTAGTCTAAGGTCTGACAAGGTTCCTGACTGTTTGGCATCGGCGACAATAGCCTCTAACATTTCGACTGTAACTGGCTCCAGCGATCGTTGCAATCCTTCGAGTGTCGCCCTCACGAAAGAATCAGCTGCAGCTGACAGGGGGGGCAGGCCTGCACAAGTGTGCACCCATGATACAGCATTACAGGCCTCCTCTACTGCTGACTTTTGACTTGGTTTCTTCGCTTAGGTGTTGCAGATACAGCACAAATTGATGGGGCTTAGCAGGGATAGTAGCGAGCTTGTATTGGGTTGCCCAACTCTTCCATCTCTTAAATGCACCCAGATACTTCCTCACTGTGCTATCTGCTCGGCTGTGAAGAATGGTGGAAGGCAATCTGCTGGCAAGGCTCCTAAGATCTGGATCCTCGAGTTCATTGAGAAGTGTCCAGGTTCCTTGAGAAACAACATCTGCATACAGCATTAAAGTATTGTGTACAACCTGATAAAATTTAACATGCATATATACGTTTATATTATATATTATTAACAGTGTCATACTACTAGCGGTGTAAGAACCGCAATCTACACACCTGGCCATACATACCAGCACTGTGCTGTGGCCATACCATACTTTGGTGGACATGGCACCATACCAACCAGGACTGTCAGCTGTACCACACATGCATAGGCCTGATATATTAACAGTAAGGTCAAACGTACCAGCAATGTCTGCTGTGACCACACAAAAACCTGATGAGCTGCAATTTGTACATATGCACAAACACTGTCTGCTGTGATTGGCCATTCCTCCCTAATTTGTCACTCATTCTGGTCATACATACCAGCATAATCAGCTGTGACCACCTATTAACAATATTGTACTATGGTCATACATACCAGCCCAGTTAGCTGTGACCATGGGTAGCTCACTGCAGTGGGGTCTTGCCAAAATCTAAGCTCAAAGCCAGCACTGGGGTATTAGGAATACCCTTAAACAAGTTGGAGCCTGATCGTCCAGGGAGGAACAAAGAGTCACATCTAGGAAGCTCCATAACAAATTCTGCAAGGTTTGTACCATCTGGGAATAAAAGGGGCCAGAAGGGAGATGATACCCACTGGGGGAACTACTAGTGTACCCTTGGCTCTAGAATTCTGAGCGTGTCGAATGACCCTCGGAATTAAATATACTGGTGGGCATAGCCAGTTGTTGTCATCAGCCCAACTACATGTAAAAGCATCCACAGCTTCAGTACCAGGTTCTCAGAACCGGGAATTAAATCGTACTAACTGGGTATTCACTGAATTTGCAAATCTATCAACAGTATGAGGCCCCCACTTAGCATCCAATATGCAAAAAACGTCCGGGTTTAACATCCAATCATCATACTCTACCAACCGACTCAAGTAGTCGGCTAACTTATTCTGTTCTCTGGGAATCCACTCGGGCTCTATCTTGATAAGGCTCCCCACACATATTGAGAAAATTGCAAGAGCCTCAGCTTGCAGTGTTGGTCTTCTGCTACCATACTGTACAATTCTAACTACATTTTGATTATCAGAAAACCAGTGTACTTGCTCATTCTTAAGGAGCGTTTGGAATGACTCTAATATTAGCCTTACTGCCCGGAGTTCACACCATGTAGAACTTAGTTTGGCTTCTTCATCTGACCATTGGCCATTGGCCACTAAGTTACCGTGCTCAACTATGTACCCTCCATAGCCTGTGTCACTTGCATCTGAATACACTACCTTTACTGCTGAGGGTTGGGCCATATCTGATGACCATTAAACTTAGCAATCTCCTCAAGCCAGAATCTCAACTCTTGGGAAGCCTCCGGTGTGAGCAGCAGGTTTGACACCATGCAGTCTTTTGGTTGAGGACAAAGTACAACTTCCTGGTCATTAATCGTGTCACAGGGCCTAGAGCCATTGACATGGACATTATTTTACCTATTACACTGGCTAACTGCCTTGCAGGGACTGTAAAGGCTTCTGCTACTGCAAACAATTGCAATTTAAGGGAATCGAGTATATTAGCTGGTATTGAAAATTCCCCTTTACACAGATCTATATTAAAGCCCAACCATTCCATGCTTTGGGAGGGTACCCAAAGGGATTTTTCCAGGTTAATTACAAATCCCGCACATTCTAACTCATGCCTAACCAAAGCACTCTCTTCTAAGGCCCTATGTTCCCCTTTTACTGCTACAATGCCATCATCTAGGTACACGATCGCCTTTAAGCCTCTACCTCTCCAATGCCTGACTAATGGCCTCATCAGCTTATTGAACAAGTAGCATGCGGTAGACAAACCAAAAGAAAGGACTGTAAAGACAATAATTATCAGTGCCATCATTATCCCACCTAAATCCCAAATATTTATGGTGTTCTGGGTAAATATCTACATGTTGGTACCCTGACTTAAGATCAAACTTAAAGAGGAACTCGTCCTCTTCAAACATTAGAGCTGCCACCCGAAGGTCTTCATACTTAAAACTGACCACATGCAGAAATTGATTTAAATATCGTAAATTCAAAACCAGACACAGCTTGCCAGAGGAATTGGAGACAACTGAGAGTGGGCTACATATTTATGGCTTTTCACTGACTTGTGCCACACAACGATTCTTAAGTAAGCTAAGTACTGCGTCATCTAAAAACTGTTGGTGCAACATTGCCGATTTATGGTTGCCTCGGGAGTATGAGAGTGGTAAAAACTTCAGAGGTATGCGGTACCCATGTTCAATATATTCTAGCACTGGAAGGGGGGCATGCAACACATCCCTCTAGTAGGGCAGGTTTTCCTTAAGCCAGCCTTGAACATCCAATGTTTGACACCCAGCTCATGGGCCTCTATCTCCCACAACCTTAAAGCCTCTTGTTTTGATTGAAAACCCGGTCACTTTGAGGTATATTACCAGCTTCAGGGTCATAATTAATATCCTGAGGGAAATTACTATTTGTGGTCAAGACTCTCCTCTTCAAAACATCAGCACATAACTCCAATAGGGGTCTAACACCTAGGTCAGCAGCTCTTATGTTGTTGTCACCTTCACATGACAAAGGCAGAGGTACTGTTTGAACATCATGCTCATTATAAATAGCTACCACATCAGACACAGGGTTATCAGACACCTCAGCCTTGTTTACCACTGGCTGACAAAAAGGATACACAGCTTTGTCTTTGGTTGGGCAGTTTGCAGCCAGATGGCCCCAGGCATTTGCAGCCAGATGGCCCCAGGCAGCACACTGGAAACAAGGCCCCAGCACTCGAGGCCTTGACTGTGCCTGTGTTGCGGGGGGACCAGATCCACTGCTAGCTGTAGGTTCCCTCCTGCCCTCATTCCAGTTGCGTCACTTTCTGGCCGCCCCATTTCCTGTCCGACGTCACTTGTTCGCCAATCTTTCAGCTTCTTTCTCGGCCTTCTCAAGCCTTTTCTCGTCGTCGCTGTCGACTGCCAGGGGGTGAGCATCATAGTGCTGGACCGTGGCCCAACTGTAGTCGGACCGGTCCGCGGCCATAATATGCTTCTGGAATTTCTCCAACGCCTTCTTACCCTCATCTAGATGGGCTTCGGCTTTCTTCAGGGCTTCATGCTGCCCCTTCTCAGTGGGCTTCACGCGTGCTAATTCCTGCTTGGCCGAAGTGATGGTATCTTCGACGGTTGAATTGAAGTTATACTGAACTTCGTTGCCCTTGCGGCAGAATTGGTACGAGGATTTGTTGATCTTGGCTGCCAAATCCTGCAACGCTTTCTGCTGGACATCCGTCACGTCACACTTCAGGTCGTCTATGGAGGATAATAACTTTTTCTCCAAACTGTCGACGTCCCGTTTGGAGTCCTGGATAGCGTCCAACAGCTTTTTGTATTGCTCTTCGTCCATCTCCAGTAAGAATGATAAAGAAGTAGCCAACCTGTGCTGACACGTGGCCTAGAGTGACTTATTACATGCCATACATGCACTTATATACAACGTGTCACGTGACGACCTGTGACACCAACTTACGTATTCTTTTGGGAGCTTATTTTCTGTCTAATTCACTATGTTCAAACGACGGAAAATACACTTTTCAAAGTTGGCTGTAGGTCGAAATATTCGACTTGTCCCTTCGTTTAACAAAGGTACAGCATCATTACAGCCTTACCAATGCATTCCAGTCGGTTTTTTTGGGTAAAGCCTATTGGAAGATTGTTTTATGAAGTGCAAAAAATCGGGAAACCATACAATTTCTTACCAATCCCTACTATTAAGTACTACCGTACTTAATGATGTATGTATGTATGTATGTATGTATGAGGTAGAAATTAAGTCAGAGCTAATATCAGAATAGCTACAGCAGATAAATGGAAAGCTTAACTAACCTGACATAACTGCATGATACATATAAACAAAACTGGTACTGTGGTACATAGCCACACAATCTTATGGTTAAATGATTAAACTGGATTGCATGCTGTTCTGCTGAAGTTTGTTGTGTGTCTGCATGATTTTATGTTAACCGAAGACCTGTCAACATATATATAGGCATACGTAGGAACCTGCTGAAAACTTGAGGGCTATATTAGAAATAATAATTTGTATGGAGAAAGACTACGTATAATCCTATGGAGTAACAATGAAAACTAGGGGTCCCTTATTCCACTGCAGCTGGCTATATGCCTGTCTATATGGTGATTTTACACTGGAGTGAAGCAAACAACAGCCAACAAAGGTGAATTTAATTTTAGGCTATAAAAACTTCTGTCTGGGTAGTTAGCTAGCTATGAAATAGAATCAAGTTTAAAAAGAACCATCAACAATTAACAGGAACCATGTAATATCATGAATGTAGCCAAAACAGAATTGCATAGTGTAAAATGTATATCTCTGTATGTGTGTGTGTGTGTGTGTGTGTGTGTGTGTGTGTGTGTGTGTGTGTGTGTGTGTGTGTGTGTGTGTGTGTGTGTGTGTGTGTGTGTGTGTGTGTGTGTGTGTGTGTGTGTGTGTGTATGTATGTATGTATGTGTGTGTGTGTGTATGTATGTATCTTGTATTATAGTATATAGCCAGTAATCCGATTGTATGCATACTATCAAGAGTTAATAATATATATATATAGAGGTGAGTATCCTACTCCCCTATACCCCTGTAGAAGAGCGTAGCGTAAAGTTATGACGTAACAACACTGGTGACATTACGGAAGCCCCAAAAATGCAGTAGCAACAACGAGCTAGTGCACGCGACACCATAGTAACAATACAAAAATTCGTACTACGTGATGACTTACGGCGTTTCTCTTTCAAGTAAGTATTGGGTTAGTTTCGTGGTGCAAACCATATAAATAACTAGCCTGATAATCTGAACTTAAGTTGTGCGCGAAACCATCGAGCATAATCGATTTTTAACGATACTATGTTCAGTTGTTGACGTCACTCGTTATACAGGAAGAAACGGATAAATTCGGAAATGTTACGTCATAACTTTACGCTACGCTGGGTTATTGCAAAAAGCGGCCTTATGGCCTATGGCCTTGTGGCTTTATGGCCTTGTGGCTTTATGGCCTTAGGTTTTTGTTGTCTCTACTTTTGCTATAGTGCAGAATCATCACACTGGTCTGCTACCCGGGCAATTCTACAAAGCTGCTGATCGATTACTTAGCCTATCATAAAGCGCCTGCTGAAATGGTCTGGTACTAGCGCCTCTCTGTGCTTCTGCCAAAGATAAGTCTACCGGTATTGTCTATGCTTTCACTCATCTACCACAAGGCTGGAAGGTGTTATAACGTTTGATAGAGGGAAATATAGTGCCTTCAGTTCTTCACAGTCCGCGTTATTAAAGGACTGGCCCATTATGCCTAGTTCAGTGTCCAGTGCTTATAAATCATCTCTCTCATGACTACATCTATATACACTGAGCTAGCTACTTAGCCAATAAGCTTATAGATAGTATATAGTAAGCCTTCTTCACAGTTCCCTTAGAGCCTAGTGAGAAAATATTTATGATATATAATCACCTCGGTAATCACGGACTGTTCTATTGGACTTGGAGTATATCGATCTTTTATGTCCAGTAATATTTATAGCTAAACTCCCTCCATCATTGTATCAGATGTCGGCCAGTATGATTTGTAGCTAATAATGTCATCTCACCTATACATAGATGCATGCATGGAGTTATCAGGCGGGCATATAATCTAATCGAGGATCTCAGTAATCGATCAGCAGCTTTGTAGAATTACCTGAGTAGCAGACCAGTGTGATGATTCTGTACTATAGCAAACATTTCAAAAACTCTCTATGCATTTACAATACAAATTCTCTAGTGATGACACGCCCCCTAAATGTAAAAGTATTTTCGGATTTGTATTGCGGGTAATGGGGAAGATACTAAATATTTATTTGCCTTTATTTGTTACTATTTGTGTAAGCGACTTAAGAAAATTCTACGGTACATAATGAAATTAACAATCAATATACTACAAGTGTACAAAATTATAAGGCCCTACCTCGGAGTTAAGCATCCGCTTTTTTTCTATAAAGAGCATCAATTGGAGCAGTTTTCCCATTCATTCTGTATTGTGGTATTGAGTTACCCTGAGAAAAATATTCCTGTGGTTTTATACTGTGCTAAATAGAAATTCTACGGTCATATTCTTATAGTTTAAGAAGTGTGCTTTATTTTGGTGATAAAAACATTCGAGAATTCTTAGTGAAAGACCGCGCTATTCGCCATTGAAGTGAAAGCGATATAACCAAAGACATTTATACTGATTATTTCTGTCACTGGCAAGTTACCCCTTTGTGCGCCTCATTGTGTAAGTGTCACACTCACTGCTACAAGGCGGGAGATTGAGTACTGACGAGTTGTTAAAGTTGGCTGCCGGGCCGCGCCAGGTTCCACGAATGAGTGTACCTCTGCGGCGGTCCATTGAAGTAAACAAGTGAGTTAAACAGTGTTTCACAAACTAGTCATGTAGTGTTATACGGTGTACAGTGTTATGCTAAACGATGTTATAGAGCCTACTGTACAATCTGCCATCAGTAAGGAGAGTAATTCTCTCATTGTAGTGTCACATACATTGGTGCATATTATTATGATACCTCCATTCAGTGCAATAATATTTATTTATAGTTACTACCTTTATGAAATTAGTCATCCTAACAAAACTGGGATACCGCAAATCAGTTTAGTTGAGGATCCAGAGGTAAAGATAGACATACCTTCATCCCTGTGTCCATCTCAGGCAGCAGTAGAAAGGGTCATTGCTAAGGTGTTTTTTCATTTCCATGTTGACATAATAATAACTGATAGATTAAGGTCACTGTTTTACTTGAAATTATGGAGGATGGGAAAATCCATTCAGGGTCTTGGTGGAAGTGCAAGAAACAAACGGTATGACAAATGGAAAGGTTCAAAATGGGTAATAGAGTTAGAAAAGGAAGAAATTGTTCTTCCTCCAAACTGTAAAATAAAGCCTGATAATAATAACATGACTAAAAGGATCAAACTTGAAGATCAGCTGAGTACAGCAAACGAGAAGTTAAAAGATTTAACAAATAAATACACAGCCCTTGAAAACTCTTGTAAAGAACTATCAAATTCAATAGCTGTTGATGGAAGGGCTTCGGCTGTGCACACAAGAAAAAGAAAGGCTTGGACAGAGTGCACACCTCAGCATCAAAAGAAAAGGATAAAGCAGGTTGCAAAAAAAGTTCAGACTGCACTGTTATTTACTAATGATGAACATTTGAAACCAACAAAGCTTGAATTTAAAAATGAACAAACTGGCGACACTGTTTCTATTAATTCTAATGGCCAGATAGTAAAAACCATTGAACAAGATTCACAAGCAGCGGCAACTTCTGGTCAGGCTGTTGTTGACCAAACATTGTACGTTAAAGAAAAATTTAATGTTTCTAACGAAGCTTATCATGAAATGGCTATGGTAAATACAGGAATGCCACGCTTAAATTCATTGTTAAAGAAAGCTAAAACACTAGATACAGGGTCCATCATATATCCAGTTCAAGGGAAACTGGAAGGAGTACAGCAGTCACTGAAAAAATGTTTGGAAAACAAAATACATCATCTACAAAAGATTAATCCTGCATTTTGTACAGATCGAGTGGTGCATGTGAAACTAACTGGTGATGGGACCTCAGTAAGTCGCAATATCCACTTGTTAGTCATAGCATTTGTGGTCATTCAGGATGAAGTGATCGCTAATTCCCCAAGTGATCATTGTACAATAGCTTTAATAAATACTACAGAAAATTATGAGAGCCTCTCTGAATGTGTTGAAGATATTGTCAGTGAAATGAAAAGCTTAGATACACTGAAGGTAGGCAACTACACATATGCAACACGTTTTTTTCTGGGAGCAGATATGAAATTTTTGGCATTGTGTATTGGCATAGAAGCTGCCAATTCCACTTATGCATGTGTATGGTGCAAATGTCCTTCATCATACCGTCATGATCTTACAAAGAATTGGTCAGTAACTGATAAAGTCAATGGGGGTGCTCGAAGTATTGAAGAAATACAAAAATGCGCAAAACTGAAAAAGAACAAGAAAAATGAAAAATATGGCTGTATTAACCAGCCACTATTTCCATGTATTCCAATAAAGTATGTAATTCCAGATATTTTGCATCTTTTCTTAAGAATTTCAGATATACTTACAAACTTGCTTATTATGGAATTACGGAGGATGGATGGCTTAGACAAAGTTAATCCAAAATCACTTAGCCAAGATAATGCAAATCATCTAACAAGGTACGAGAAATTTTTGAATGAGAAATGTAAAGTGAGCTTTCACTTTTATACTGATAAAGACTCAAAACAGGTAAAGTGGCGTGATTTAGTTGGACCTGAAAAGATAAAGCTGTTTTCAAAATTTGTCATTACAGACCTGTTTCCAGATTTTCCTCAAGGAGACAAAGTGCAAAAAATTTGGAAAGATTTCATGGTTATTTATGATTTACTACGTTGTACTAACACAAAGAAAGAACAGATCAAAGAATTGGCAATCAAGTGGTTAAAACTGTTTCTTGAAGTGTATCAGACTAGGCATGTAACCCCTTACATGCATACGCTGGTCTTTCACATTCCAGAGTTTATTGAGCTTTATGGAAGCCTTGCTCCATTTTCCCAACAAGGCCTAGAACGGCTAAACGACTGTCTTACCAAAGACTACTTCAGAAGTACTAACCACCGTCAGGATGCTTTAAAAACACTATTGTTGAAATTGAATAGATTAGAGGAACTACAAAGTGAAGAACGTCACAAGCGGGAACATCATTGCCGACTATGTAATAATTTAGGGCACAACTCACGCACATGTCCATTAAAACAAGGTGAATTACATACCGATACTCATTAATGTTTGTTGTTGTAGTCCAGCCTATAATATAATTATGGCATAAATATTTTAAAGTTTGTACATACACATGTTTTAAAGTTGTACATTTGTATATACATATCTGACATGAATATACGTACCAAGTGTAGCTATGTATTCAAAGTGCATGTATTATAATAATTATGTACAATATTTATTTCTTACATAATTTGATTACATCATGCCACTGTGATAAGATACTATCAATACGGATGAATTTAAATGTTAATTGATAACGTTGACCATATGTATACTCTTGCAATGTACCATCCTCTAAAACTTGAAAATCAGGCCGCCCTTTAACAAATCTCAACTGGTATCTAACTGTTCCAGGCTTCACATAGCAGAAATCACCAGCTGCATTGATGCCTCTGATATACCATCGTTCTCCAAGGATGTCATCTAACTTTGTTAATGGTGATAGTGTGTATACGGTTTGCTGACCTTTCACTAATGTACTGCGTCTGATAAGACCATCAAAATGTATTGTATCAAAGGTCATAGATGTACAGCAGACCGGGTCTCCTTTCCTTGTGGAAAGCAATAAAGACTTTATTCGATATGCCAGCTCTTCATATAGACTGAACGGCTTTGCAACTATAGATACAGGCCCGTTAAATACCACAATATCTTCGAGATTTTCTGAGAGTTCATTTCCTTCAACTCTATTCAAACTTGTATCATCATTCAAATCAATTAAATCACTTTTTGGTCGCCACTCGTCAAATCTGCTATCATACCCTACGTAATGTACCTTCACAAGTTCGCTGTCAGCATTTTCATCAATAACTTGTAGACGAAAAAGTTGAGTAGAAATTTTCTCTGTATTATTTGACGTCTCACGCTTAACCCCTGTGATTTTCCTTAGTTTCGGAACGTTCAGGTCAGCCAATTTTCTGTAGTCCGGTCTTTTAACAGATCTCTTTGGTCTTGCAAGGGAAGCCATTTTGTAATATTGAAAAGGTGTACGGAATATTTTCGTAAAGATTACAAAAACCGTAAACTCAATAAATATTCATTATATGCCAAAACTTTTTGTTATGAAGTAGAGACAAAAAATCTCTGAAGGCCACAAGGCCATAAAGCCACAAGGCCATAGGCCATAAGGCCGCTTTTTGCAATAACCCCGCTACGCTCTTCTACAGGGGTATAGGGGAGTAGGATACTCTCCTCTATATATATTATTAACTCTTGATACTATATAAGATTATAATGTCTGTGACGAGTTTATATTAAACCTTTGTCTAGTCATTATAACACTGTCTTACAGCATAAATTACAGGATAAATTTTTAGCATATACACAACTGAGTTTAAACGTGCACAAAGACTCACCCATCGCCGACTACGACGCATTTAATCGCTTGCATCCTGTATTTCTTTCCGAGGAAAACGTCTGTTGTTTACGAACTGGTCAAGCCATATATTATTTAAGGGCGCAAAGCGCCCGGGGATTGGAAACTTTGAAATTCAGTTCTCACCTAAGTCCGCATCCCGGCCCGCCGGGAACCTTCACGGCTTCGCAAATTTAATGTCTCCAGTAACACTTTAACGCGCATGGTGACCCCGTGGGGGAGACTAATAAGCAATGGCAATGTCACAAGAAGGTGTATGGCACGTACATTATAAGCTTACTGCCTTTATTTTTAATATAATATATCATAGATAGTATATTCTCCCTATATATACTCTACTCTCCCTATAGTGTCGAACCTCAGGAGCCGGTAAAGGTGGTGCGTGGAGCTATTGCAACCATTTTGGTTGACGATTTATTTTCTATTGGTACGGAGGAAGCAAAGCAATGCTTGAGTACTGCACAGATATTGATGCAGCAGTTCATGCAGTAGACCCACGGAAACCGAAAAAGCACTTGCATCATGGATTTATTAACTGACAGGTTAAGGAAAATTATACAGAAATCAAAATATGGAACAGGCGGAGGCACGTTGTAACCAGGAGAAGTTATGGCAGCAATTCCATAAATTTGTTTCCTCAGAGGAATATAAGAATGAATGGGAAAAGCTTTTTAAGCAAGCTGTAACCGAAGTTGATATAAATCCATTACTTTACCAACACATAGCAGATGATGGAAGCATTTGCAAATTTGCTGAAAAGGGAGTATGGGGAAAGTTATGAGGAAGAATGAGGATTTTCATTGCCAACTCTATGGTAGAGATGTATAAACAACACTTTAAAAAAGGGACAGAGAAGTCCAAACCACTTAGAAGTACTGTATTTACAGATAAACTTTAACTGCTAACTATACACAGTAAATATAAGCAAACTGAACACCATGTAAAATAAACTTGAGATTGTTAATGAGAATTGTGTCGTCATTTCTTTTTCTTTAAAGGCTTCTCTAGATCTGCTGACTCCAGGTCATCCTGAACTGACAAGATCCCTTATGCTAGTCAAAATCTGCTGCTGTGACTTTGCTCTTCACTCCACCCTTATGCACAACTTGTTGAAATTTTCGTGGCATCTACTCAAGATATTTTTAAAAATATAATTTAAATATTATACTATGCAGAAAGTATGGTCAAAAGTATGTATAAAACAACCAACCCTATGGCATGAATTTAATAGAAACCTTATAAATGCACTAGAAAAGCCTCTACAGGGACAGACCCTGAAATAACAAATCCTCTGGTAACACTCACAAGCTGTAATCAACAAACCAACCACAGAAGTACTCATGTTAACACAAAATGTGCGTGGTTTCCCAATATCAGCACCGCCGCTCAAACGAGCAGGTCATTACTGAGAGAGATTCAACACAACCCATCCTTTGATTTGAATACATTGCTTATAAAAGTAATGAAGTATTAATACACTACACTAAACAATATAATTACACATGTACATTCTTATATATTATCTTTCAATAGCTCAAACACGCTTTTCAGTTACAAAATCCCGCCTTTAACACTGATGCGCATTTTGAAGAACAAGTGGCTTCGCATATTTACGGTTATGAATCTGTATCATGTTTATTTAACACCTTAGAAGTGTTAAATACCAGGGTGCGGACTAAACATCGATTTGTACGGCATTGATTCAGAGTTTCCAATGAATCCCCTGGCGCTTCGCGCCCTTAATGATCTATGGTCAAGCTTTTGTTACGATTTACGATAATTCGGCGCTAAGGGATACAAAGTCTTTTGCGGTAGTAAAAGGAATTATCCAAAAATAGTATCATTTCACCGAGGGGTCCGACACTATGAATTTTCTCGTGATTCGGAATCTTTTGGAATCTTGGCAGGATTCCTAGATTCCTGGCTTGATTCCAAGATTCCTGACTTGATTCTAAAGATTCCTGTACACCAAATAAGGCTATCCATATCACGTGATTAACAATATATGGATAAATACAAAATTTTACAACAATATTAATGAAAGTTAAGATTCCAGATTCCAGAATCTTGGCAGCCATCGACGAGATTCGGAGTCCTGTCGTACCCCTCGCATTTCACAACAGAATGGAAATGGCTTCCTAGGCACATGACCCGTAGCATAGATAGTATATTCTCCATACTATCTATGCCCGTAGCTACCCACTATTCGATGGTGGGATTTTATTACTAGTGCAGAAATTTCGATCGTGAGAATAGAATATATTATGCTCAAGTATAATTCATATTTATGGCTTATGGAAGAAAGTTGGAATCTCAAGGAAACACTCCACTACACGAGGCGTGCTCACGTGCGGATTATGATAACGTTTTGATGTTACTTCTTCAAGGGGCCAGCACTTCTGCTCGCAACCTTTGGTTTCTAACTCCCCTACACATCTGCGCTGCACGCGGGAACGTGCACGTGATGGTGTTATTGTTAGATTCCGGAGCAGAGGTGAATGCCAAGGATAGCGACTTCGTATCTCCGCTCTACCAAGCTGTAGTGTGCGGAAGAGTGGAATGTTTAGAGCTGTTGTTATGCTATGGAGCAAGTCCGTACAACCCTGAGGGTACAGTCGGTCACTTGTCACCTTTAGAACTGTCTGATTCTGTTCCCAAGTGTCACGTGATCCTGCGAAATGCTACAGGTACAAATACAATGTTTTAACATATGAATTGTGTGCAGTTGAAGGATCCGCAAAAATTTCGTCTACAAGATTTCAAAAAATCTGTACGGTTTAGGCAAAGATTTCAAAGGTAAAATACAGTAAAAAATCAGACAATTTAAGGAGTGAAAGATTTCAGAAGTCGAGATATTACTAATTATTCAAGATTTCATCTGCAACCCAAGACTTTAAGCCCCTTAATTTTATAACTAATGTTCTCTCTGTGTTTGATTGTTGAATGTTATTTCCAAGCCCTGTAAGGTGACCACTGTAAGCGCAGTTTGTGCATATTCTTCATTTGCTCCTTATTGTTCAAACTTGCTTACCTCATTTGCCTGAGATTGTCTCAAACTTCCCTAACAAAACAAATACATTTTACCTAGTCTAATAAAATAGTCAATTTATTTATGC
Source organism: Spongia lamella (assembly GCA_963930835.1). Lineage (NCBI taxonomy): Eukaryota > Metazoa > Porifera > Demospongiae > Dictyoceratida > Spongiidae > Spongia > Spongia lamella. The sequence goes on from OZ005748.1 coordinate 12,032,229, forward strand.
AGATGTTGCATGAGTATGTTCATGCAAGCTTGTGACATTTTTTTCTTGCCTACTGTACTACCATTTTATGTTGACAGGTTAAGAAGCACTTGCCATAATGCTTCCATGATAAACGTTGACAAACACTCCATAAGGAGAGTATGTAAATTATGTGTTATCTTATTATTGTTTACTGATCATGTGATCAGGCTAGGCCATACCTATGTATGTTGTGCAGGCCTGACTGACTTATCTTTTTGAAACAACGAAACTCACATGAAAACCACATTTATGCAAAACATGGCATCAACATCGTTGTGTTATTGTGAGGAAAGGCCTAAAGGTCGTGCAACGCTCGGACTAAGCTAGTATCTTATTATTCATAGCAGTGCATTTATTTGTTTTTTACATTTTGAAGGTTTTGTCATTTAAAGATACTTGGTCTTTTGAAGTAATACTGTTATGACAATTTTCATTTTCAAACTGACCTACCTACCCATAAATTTAAAAAACATTTTGGCCCGCGCAATACAAGATCAAATAGGTATGGCCCGGGGGGTAGTTTTGAAACAATTACAATTTCCCAGTGTATTAATGGATCATGTGCTGTATATATGTGACAGTTGTTGGTGAACTGTGTATTATTGAATCAGTTGCTTGTTGGTTTTGCAGTAAATACCAGTAGTAAAGGATTGACCTGGATGACCCAGTATCAATACTCTCTAATAGAACAGTCACATGTATTATCCATGACTGCTATATTAGAGAATATTATAAATAATTTTGATGATCCTGTAGGAAAAGTATTCTACTTGACGCAGACATGCAGATTAACCCAACTTAGTTTCAACCCTGTGAATATATATATGTACACACATGCACACAGTTTGGATTTACGAGACTGAATGACCCTTGATCAGCCAATTAAGGAACTTCTATAATTTTTAGGGAAGGTTCATCTGTACTAACACATACATGATCAAACGAGTTTTAGCTGCATGAAGCTGGCAGGGCTGAATTTATAAAAGTGAGCATGCACTCTTCTTAGGCTACCTATAAAGGTTTAGACATTCAGTGTAATGCTGTGAACCTAAGCAATTTATAATAACAGGTTAACTGGTACCAATTAAGTAACTAACAGTTAAGCAGTTAACTGAAAGTTGATGAAAATATCATTTGGGATGCAAAAACTCTTTACAGAGCAGTGAGATTCATTATGTAGCTACCATTGTATAGTCGATACTAACTACTAACATTCCACCAATTAATTATAAGTGCATAAAATAATTAAAATATAGTTGAATAGTTATCTAACGGTTGACTTTGACTGGAATTTTATAAATAATGGTTAACTGGTTTCAGTTCACAGCACAAATTCAGTTAAATTTACTTCATTGCCCTCTCCGTGGTGGCTATACTTTGATACCCTATTTGCTTCTCCTACTATGATAAACAATAAATAGGCTGTATGTTAATTCTGTTCATGTAGATGTGTTTTCCTTACAACATCTGTGTTGCATTGCAATAAGAAGATACATGAGTGTGTCCCATCGACGGAGAATAAAAGAACTTCCCCTTCCACCTCATCTAATCTCCTACCTGTGTTCACTACCTGTGTCATACAGTGATCAGTTACACGAAGGCTGGATGAGAACCAAGTCCGGGAAAGACATTAATGTTAAAAGCAAACATGCTGCTCGTAGGCCAAAGGCTAGCAAGTACATTGGCATACATCAAATAAGACGATCACCATCATCTCACCAATGACTTTTTAATGACATAGGAATTTTATATAAATAATGTACTACAAGTAGTTACAAGTAGAGATGAACCAATATTGGTATCAATGTCGGTATCAGTAAAAACTAAAGTAGCCAACTAGCCGTCGCCTTTAAAATAACACCTCTTTACTCGTATGTAAGCAATCACGTTACCAACAAACCCAACTATTCTTTAGGTTCAGCAAATGAAACCAGTATTGCTATTGTATATTTAATTTCTTCACACATGACATGGAAAAAATATAGCAACATTAACACTCAGATAGCTAGCTAGTGTTTGATAAACTAATAGTGTAATATATACAGGTGTATATATATGCTGTTTAGCTTAAAGTTTAGAGAATTGTGTGCGTGTGTGCATGAGTGAATGAGTGTGTGTTTGTGAGTGTGTGCCGGTATGTATGTGTGTGAATATGTAATGTGCAAGTGTATGCATGTGTCTGTAATGACTCTGTATGTATTTATGTGTGAATGTGTGTGTACATATGGGTGCATGTTTGTAGATGTATGTGCGTGTATGCACATTTGTGTATAGCATATAATTTATTATTATGTGTGTGTATTATGAAAATAACATGACGTTACGAAGGAGTCACGTGAACATTTAATCGTTTGCATCCGGCTCACTGAGTTTAAATCAGTTTTTTACAAGATGGTCCGATTCCGCAGTGTGCCTTTTGTTAACTGTCTGGTCAGGTAGATATCTACCTTTACAGCAGTTATATAAACTGATCGTCCGAAGTATGGCACTTGGCACAGTTGGCAGTATGAATTGTGACAGACTTTTATATCCGGCATGCGTGCACAGACCTTCTGCCTTTCCGATTCAGCTTTACGCGCCACTAACCACTATAACAGCATGTTAGTTATATAGATGTATGAGGATGGGGCTGGCTTGTAGTCATGTCCTCGAGTTATACTGGTTGAGCGGAGTTTATTATTTTTAATTTATAAATATTCAAAACTGAAATAGCTAGCTATTGTGTCATGATCATAAATCTACGATAGGATATCATGCAGTGAATCAAAACTGAGTGGTGATGAAAATGTCAGTTTTTGTGTAAGAGATGGCTTGCCTATACTGTACTATCATTTTATATTTGCCATCATGGATTAAGCTAGCTACATAGCAAGGTGTCTGATGTTGGTAAGGAGAATGCATAAATTGTGTGTTTTATTAGAGTAGCTATCTCTTATTAATGTTTACTGATCATGTAATCAGCTACCGTAAGTAGTGCAGTGTTTTTTATGACAAAGAGTTTTGTAGCATACAGTATAATAGCTACATGGGTAGGAATTACTTAAAATAACCACTAATTTTCCAGTGGATCATGTGTTGTATATTATGTGGCAATTGTTGATGAACTGTGTGATTAGTTGCTTGTTGCAAGTGTTAGTAGTAGTAGTAGCAGCAGCAGCAGCAGCAGCAGCAGCAGCAGCAGCAGCAGCAGCAGCAGCAGCAGCAGTAGTAGGCTGAGGATTAATATCAAGGATATCCTACGAGTGCAGGTGGGGTTTAACTGTCTTCTATCCCACAAAGGGATCATGCTTTTGATGTTACCACTGACTTGTAAGGGTTTAGCTGGTATCAACAGTTTGCTTTTGATTTATATCATCACTTTATGGCTTGATGTATATGTTAGCAGCTATGCCTTTGAGGTGTATTAACACTCTATGGCTTGTGGTATGTTAGATATACTCCAGTAAAATCCTTTGAAGTATGGCTTCAGTGGGATAGAAACTCTAATAAAGCATTCAATTGCACATAACTATTCTGTATTCGTAGGTTTTGGTATCATTAAGTACGGTACCGGTACTACGAATCACTATGTCATTAAGTGCGGTAGTACTTAATAGTAGAATAAGGTACACGTTGTGTCTGTTGCAACTTAATATCATAAGCAATATAGAGATATAGTCTATAATAGAAAAACAGGGAATATAGAGAAATGATTTATAAATTGGGGTAAGGGAATGAGCAGGGGTCTGGCACTGCGAGGCACATGAGAGATACGTAGTAGCAATGGGAGTCTGAACTATCTCCTCCATGATGGCAAAAAAGGCTTGGTGTTCCAAACTTCCAATTGCTTAGAATGACTATGAAACTCCAGAGAGGAGTCAGCAGATAGCCCCAATGCAGTAAGATCATAGCTGCCTTAATCCACTGAAGTGTCAACCGGAGATGCCTGGACAGAAAGCGATTGAGCTGAAGGGAGGTTAGATGGAGCTTGAGAGGTAACCTGAACGTCAGCCAATGTCACTACTGGATCCAGAAGGAAATCACGACAACGAGAGCTACTGCCATTGATTGGGCTCCGACAACTGGAATGAACAAAGCGCTTGTGATAGGCCCAACGACAGGCTGAGGAAGAACAAACCAAATGGTTGTGGAGTGAGAAGTAGGAAACTGCTGGAAATCCTATCTAGAAAATAATTAATATGAACGAAGTGGTTCCAAAGGGCAGAGGCAGACTTGAAGCATTTAGCACACAAGGGCACGATGATACATGACTTGTAGTGGCAGAAGAGTTGGAAGTAACAGTGTTCCCGGTATCCTGTGGAGCCACAATTGGACTTGCTATTGAAATTGCTGAACCAACCTCTGTGGTCGATGTATCCGAATGCATTGTAATAGCCAATAGGGCTTGTCACTAACTCAACCAAATGTGCTGTAATAGGACTTCCTGCTGAAGTAATGGAGGGTGCTGTACTAAACCATGCTGCTGAATGTGCAGTGATGGGACCAACCGGTGATGTGACACGACCTCCAGTACAACATAGATGACATACGACATATCGCGACATAAACATTTATATCGTGATATGATATATATATATGCAATTTATAAAATTTTCATGTTGTGACATAGAGTATGACATCACTCAGCTATATAATATGCAGTTTTCATCATGAGAAATGGTTGAGTAAAGGTGACTGTATCATAGTTCAATGATCATTCTGTACATAAAGCTATACATTACAGTGATATATGTCACTAGATTACTGTATGTGATATATAGCATAAAATACTGCTTCATAATAATATTATTGTATGTCGTGGCATATGTTCATATTGTGACCTCAGACTGCTATGATATAGGACATGAGAATAGTTCATGTCGTGTAGCACTACTACATGTATGTAGTTTCCTTGAAATTCAAATATGCATGATTGTTTTTAGACAATTGCTCTTTTTAGCCATAGAAAATGTTTTGGAGCACTATATATATCACAAATGCTATTCCACTAGGGACTTGTGAGAAGGCTTATGCCTGTTAATACAGGGAGTCAGAAATATTCAATCATCAACCTAGACTATATTGAATGCAGAAAAAATCCCAGACAAGTGGTGACTTGAACCCCATGCAGGCATCTCACAATCTAGGCGAATGCCAAGGGAGCCACACAGCTGAGATCCAGGATTCTCTCTGCATTCAATCTACACTTAACAGCACTGACTTCTTGTGGATATATGTTGGCTTTTGAATTCACTATCTATATCAATGTTTATGTTTGCAAAACCACTTTTAGTCCCTTTAGGAATTAACTTGAAACTTCTAATCATATAATTAGTTTATTCGTTACCATAGAAAATGATGGTATATAGATTCATGCATATACGTTATTGTCACAGGCATTATAAGTACAGTACTTAATAGTGAATTTCGTTACGTGCAAACTTCAATATGCACGTGCGCCCACTACAACGACATAATGAAGTTTTACCCGTTTTTGTTTCTTCTGAATCAGTTATGCTTCTGTGGTAGTCAGTGATGAAGCACCTAGGGTTTCAGGTTGTAAGTGAACAATCTAGTAATAATGCAAGTATCAATTAGTTTATTGCAATAAACTTTGTGTACATATGTTATGTGCATGTGAGTATACAAGAGAGAGTAAACGGTCTATGCATATGTATGCATGTATATTATAATCATGTTTGTGCATGTGTGTATACGAGCAAGTCCTGCCACCACAGCTCTCTCTATCACATCTACAGCAAGTCCTATTACAGTAACTACTGCTATGTCAGCAGCAAATTAATCCTTTGGGTCATCTGGATCAGCTTCTGCGACTCCAGACGTAGGGCTTGGTTCTCTGATTGTACCCACTGTGTACACCTCTCCAAACTGCTCACGGCTTCCTACAGATTCATTGTTTAATTAAGCACCACCGTCAATAATCATAACTTTAGGTAAATGCTATGATAGGGTGTATTACACTGAAAATTTATCCTCTTTTGGAAGGATGGTACATGTAATGGTTGCACCATGTTTACCTGATATGTACACCCGAAGCCTGTGAGGGCTGATCATGAGGGTGGACATGCAGGGGTTGTGAAATCTTAAACATGCATTCAGTAGAACTTCCAGCACACATACGCACATCAAGACAAGCAGTCATGTATCAGCGACGCCCATACACACAAGAATGTTGTCTGGGCAAGTAGTAGCAATGTCATCACGTAACGATTTTTGGGAAAATTCCCTCCTGAAAATTAGGTTACATAAGTGGCACAATGAGTTGCACCAAAAGTAAGCAGTGTGAAAATCAAAATGATAGGTTGAATAGTGTTGCAACAGAAGAAACAGTTGGAGAAGCAGTACATCCAACTACAGCAAGAGCACCAATTCACACAGGACCCATGCAAGCTACGAGCAGCCAGAATGGGATGATAAAATGTCTAGTAATCAGATTACACTGAAAACCACAAAACATTATTAAATATCTGATTATGCACTGATAAGCAAAAAGTAGCTGAATTTTATTTCCACATTTTTTGCATACGTAAATTTTTGCATACACATGAAATATATAATAATATAGTTACTGACGAGACAAGGTGACAATTTATTACATGTGTGTTGTACAGTATTTTAAATAACTCTTCTCAGAGAATGCTACAACACTTTTTACTCTTCTTTGGTATCTTGGTGGGTTGAATGACTGCTCTGATGGCCTCATCAAATACTGTTTTCACTCCCTACATGATATAGAAGTTATAGCTAAATGTTTTAGTGGATTGAAGCAGTTAACAGTTTTGTATGCTAGCTACAAAGGTGAAGTTGAACACCTGCCCACACCTTTGCAAAAGTAACACAGAACCAGACTGATGTAACAGGCCTACATATACCCATCCATTATATGTATATGCATGGGTATACCCCATACTTCACCATTGACACAGTTTATCACCTTACCCTATACATAAACCACATTACCTCTAGTGTAAGAGCTGAACATTCTAAGTATTTCACTGCACCAATCTCCTTCATCATTTGTAAGCCTTGTGGATATGTGATTGGTGCTAATCTCTCCTCCTTTAGTTTCTCAACGGTCTCCTGATCGTCTCTTAAGTCAAGCTTAGTGCCTACCAATATTATTGGTGTGTTTGGACAGTGATGGCTGACTTCTGGATGCCACTGTGTGGACACAATAAAGAAAGAATGCGGTACAGAACATTTTGTTCCGCTCACTTTTGCTCTGACATTTTGAAATGACCCAGGACCGATCAGTGAGAAACATATTAAGAACACGTCCTAGATGAAGACACTAACAAAGCTACATTACTTCATTTGCTATACTCACTGTTTGAGGATAGGAGAGAGGGCGTTGTCCCTCATAATCGTCTATACCTATAAATAGTACAGAGCTTTACTACTATAAATAGAACACAGCTATAAATAGCACAGTAATTTTAATTATCAAGTCTCTACAGCACACATTAAGATTCCCATAAGTATACCTGGAGTATCCCAAAGCCCCAGAGAAATGGGCTTGCCATCTACCATAACATTAACTGAGTAGTTTTCAAAGCTACACACAAGAATAATCACATTACATTATAATGTGCAAATACTTTACATCTTACACTGTTGGGATGCACTCTCCAGGAAATTTATTTGTAGTGTAACTGACTAACAAGCACGTCTTACCAACGTTTCTACACAAACACAGAATCGCATAGTGTAAATTTAAGTATATAATTATGTATGTGTATATGTATGTATTTTAAATTTATGTATGTACGTATGTATGTATGTATGTATGTATGTATGTATGTATGTATGTATGTATGTACGTACGTATGTATGTACGTACGTATGTATGTACGTATGTACGTATGTATGTATGTATATATGTACGTACGTATGTGTGTATGTATGTATGTATGTATGTACGTACGTATGTATGTACGTATGTACGTATGTATGTATGTATGTACGTACGTATGTGTGTATGTATGTATGTATGTATGTATGTATGTATGTATGTATGTATGTATGTATGTATGTATGTATGTACGTACGTACGTATGTATGTATGTATGTATGTACGTATGTACGTATGTATGTACGTACGTATGTATGTATGTATGTACGTACGTACGTATGTATGTATGTATGTACGTACGTATGTATGTATGTATGTACGTACGTACGTATGTGTGTATGTATGTATGTATGTATGTATGTATGTATGTATGTATGTATGTATGAGGTAGGAATTAAGTCAGAGCTAATATCAGAATAGCTATAGCAAATAAGTACTAACCCAACACAACTGCATGATACATATAAACAAAACTGGTACCGTGGTACATAGCCACACAATCTTATGGTTAAATGATTAAACTGGATTGCATGCTGTTCTGCTGAAGTCTGTTGTGTGTATGCATGATTTTATGTTAACCAAAGACCTGTCAACTTATAGGCATACGTAGGAACCTGCTGAAAACTTGGGGGCTATATTAGAAATAATAATTTGTATGGAGAAAGACTATGTATAATCCTATGGAGTAACAATGAAAACTATAGGGGCCCTTATTCCACTGCAGCTGGCTATATATATATGCCTGTCTATATGGTGATTTTACACTGGAGTGAAGCAACAACAGCCAACAAAGGTGAATTTAATTGTAGGCTATAAAAGCTTCTGTCCAAGTAGTTAGTTAGCTATAGAATAGAATCAATTTTAAAAAGAACCATCAACAATTAACAGGAACCATGCATGTAATATCATGAATGTAATATCATGAATGTAGCCAAAGATATACGTATATACGTAGTTATAGTTGCATAATATAACTGATGACATTGATTATGATGCATGACTGTAGTATTAGTGTATTATTGTGTTAATTGTAATATGTATGTAGGCATGTATGATGTAATGTAAAGTAGTCAACTAGTACTTGTTGGTATCTGTGGAATGTCAATAGGACAGATGCTGTTTATGCTTACTGCAACTTTTACACCTGTTGTTGTAGTATGATCTTATTGCCATTTTTCTCCTCGTGTAGTTATAGTGGGTCACTTATTCTTCTGTTGTATCATCTAGCTATAAAAGTGTGTGCCTGTACCACGCATGTATGTTCAGTTGTTGTGTTGTTAAGATCTAAACTATAATGAAATTACTTTTGATGGTTTGGCTTACTTGCGGGTGCTCGGCAAAATACTACAATGACTATCATAAATCTCCGAACTTGAATATTATGATAGGCCAAACAAGTCTATAATGCATGCATTATTTGCTGTATAGGCAGTCATGTAGATAATAGCTATCATGCATGTCAAAAATAAGACCCATTAAAAGTGATTAAAGTAAGCCAATTGTTCTACTATTTCTACTATTTTTGTTGTTTTTAGAGTGAGGGGTCAGCAACAAAAAAGAGTAGCAATACCTAGCTAGCTACATGATAGCTATAATAATACCATATAGCGGGTTATTTTCCCTAGGTGTAAATTTTCCCGAATTTCTCGAATGGGCTCGCTACTCGGGAAAATTTATGCTGGGCTGCTTATACTGATTCAATTGTGGGTTTAATGTTGCCATAGCTATACGTTGGTGTGAGCGTTGATGAGTGGAATGCAAGCATTGCCTTAAGATTATTTATCTAAGGAGCATGCTAATCAGATCCTAGGATCCATCTAAAACTGAAGTATGAATAGAACGGCGCCTATAATCTCTAATCTAGCTATAAGCGCTTGCGCGAAAACGTGAGAACACATTTCATCTATTACTGGAGTCTATTATAACGATCCTGTATAGGTACTGGCACAAATTAAATACTCTACATGTAGTGAACCAACTACTCTATGCATCGTGCACGCGAGACTACGCATTTGTGATAGTTGCGTAACACGGACCTGCTAAATTCCCGTAAATCTTTGCTAGATCTTGATAATGCGAGTGTTAGGCTCTTGAATTTCTAAATCGTGGAAATTTCTGCTAAAGCAAAAGCTCAGCATTCGGGAAATTTTGCACCTAGGGAAAATAACCCGCTATACGGTATGTCGGTATATGCATGACATTTGGAAAAAGCAGCTAGGCTATATAGCCAGAGATGGGGTCGTTACCGTTTTACAAAGTAACTCAGTAGTTACTAGTTACTCGTTACATTCATCCATAGATAGTATATTCTCCGTACCCGGTTGGCGTCCCCCACAAAGCCCTTTGATGTGCTCTGAGCCGTCCGTATTGAATCGTAGTTGCCAATTCGTTTGAAGTCTTGTGGTGCCGCTATCAACGAAAATTTTTGCAAGGAGGGGAATAACAGACGAACTGGAGGCTGTGGATCTTCGTATTAGTTTCAGATGTTGAAGTTAGTTTGGTTTAGTAAATAGTTGACAGAAGCAAGGCGTATGGTTTGTTAAGTCCTGCTTATTTTCGCTAAAACTATACTGTTTTTTACAATGGCCGTCACGGCTGGGCATTAAAACGGTGTAAGATTAATAGTATAGAACCAGAACTTCGCCGTTTAATAGGCTATACATTATAGAACAAAGGAATGTAAGTTATATGGATGAACAACAATTGTTAACCGTCTCTGTGAGGTTTATAATCGATGCTGCGCTATCGTTTCGAGGGTTGATAAGCCAATGCTTGTACGCTACTTCGTTTATTTTCTTGTATTTCAAGGTAATTGAATGTTAAAAGAACACAGAAGATATAATCACAAGGCCTGTAACCATTAGGAAGTGTATGAAATCCATGCGTAAAGAAGCTCTGTAAAGTGCTAACTTGTTAGCCTTTGATATATAAAATCTTTTCCAAACCTTTTCTGTTTGACAGCTAGTGCTGTTATTTGAATGGTTGGCTATTTTTATAGGACAGAAGAGGGCATTGGATGAAAGATGCAATCATAGATTTATTTAACGAACAGCTGCTGTTAGTGCCAGTTCATCTGGGTACACATTAGTGCATTGCTGCTATAAATTTCTGGCATCATAAAATCAATTGTGCTGTTATGATTCAATGAATGGAACCAATGACAGATGCTTACAACTATTGGAAGAATATAATTATCATGTTGTTCCGCCACCTTCACACCAGTAAATGGTCTACTGTTTTTCCTCAGGAGGTTCCACAATAAAAGAACCACTCGGACTGTGGAGTATTTATGTGTATGTATGCTAGGCAACTAGTATGCAATGGTCCATTTAATTTTTCGCAAGAGGATATAACACAGATCAGAAGACATGATTATTGAACTACTTTTTATAAATTATTTGTACAATACGTTAGTATCAACAAAACACAATCACTATTCATCAGTACTATAACTACACAATTCGCCTCGTAAACTTCTGGTAAAAAATCTGTCCATTGTTTAATAAATATCTTAAAAGATAGAATTCCCTTCTTTGTCGTACCTAAAGGATTTTGTTGCACTGTTACAAATAACCGTTTGTAAAGACTCAGTGAGCTGCTTGCTGAATGCATCTATACAGAATCAGAATTTCCTAGACACCACTCAAAGAACTTTTGTGCTGCTTCCCTAGCTTTTACCGTGGCAGGAGTTTTGATCTTGAATGACTTATCTTCTAATATCGAAGAGCCTTGATTAAGAAACTGTTTCCTTGTGGGGTGATACACTGACAGATGAGGGTGAACCTAAAAAACATTTTCATATAAACTAAACATACGTATAAAGATAGTATATTACTAAGTGATATGCATAGCATACCCACGATTAACGCCGGCGAACATGCCTCTAAGCTAGTCGAATAAACACATAGACTATTTCACTTTCAAAGCCCGCCATATTCTGTAACACAAAATCCGAATAATGTTACGGATTTCCGATTACTAGAATTCAACACGGAGTGAATCTGTTAATTGGTGTTGATAGGGCGGGACGCCAATCCCGGGTACGGAGAATATTATTATTATTATTATCATAACTTTACAGCATGAGTTACAATGAAACAGTTTATTGATTGTAGAGTTACCTTAATTGGTTAGCTACATGCCGAGGGACTGTTGGTATCCTGTGCCAACAGCCGGAATAAAGTACTTACGTAGCTATATAATAATTATGTACAAAATAGTTTGAAGCAGAACAGATTGCACGTGATCAGGTGTCAGTGAGTCTGTAAAAGTTAACTGAGACAGGTTGTCTTGAGCACCGGTAGCAGGGGCAGATGACATGGTAAGAGCAAAGGGAATCAGAGTTGAAGCTGGTAGTAAACTGATTCCATAGATACGCAGTAATTTGATTATACTATCTATGCTTAAGCCTCCCCACTTTTTCACCACTTTTAAATTATAATTTTATACACTGCATAGCTAGTTATTTATGACATACCTGTAACCAATTCACCTAACCACGTGCATTTTTATAATATAAAATATATGAACCCACAATCGATAATTTTAAGCATCGGTGATGTGGCATTTTAGAATCGATTTGCTAAATTATTAAATTTTAACAACGGCCTTATGAGCGTGATGGAACTTCCTACACCACTTATTGGTAATAAGGCTCACCAACCACGTAAGTTTCAATTCCCTCAGTGTGAATTTGGTAAGATTTCTAGTTTTCTAGTTAAGCCGGTGCTCAGAATCGTTCACAGTTCAGCAGCACTAATGGTTTGATGGCTGGCCTTGGCTGCACTATGATGAAGACCAAGATCTATAGCTTTCTGCTTTTCATGCATTGTTGCTTACCAGAACAACCAGCTTCAGTTAGCTCACCGCCTGGAGAAAACTTTTATTTTAACAGGGCCGTCACGGTTCACTCAGTCCAATTGGAAATATGCCATAGCTATATAATTATACTGAGTTATTATTATTATTATTATTATTAAAACTTTACAGCAATACACGTAATTAAACAGAATTGTAAGGTATGAACACAAAACAAATATTGCTGAGGGAGTGCCAGCAAAGCTGCATGGCATCCGTATATAGCTAGGTAAGTGTATTTGGCTAACTAGTCAATTATAAAATGTGTGTACAGGATGGATAAGCAATTGTTAGCTACAGGGACAATAATAATGGTAACTACATGGACAGAGTTCAAGCCAAGTGATCTAGAGCTAGAGTAAATACTTACAGAAGTTGATAGAACCAATCATGTTAGTATATTCATGCAAATTTGCTAACTAGCTATACTTGGCTACATAATAGCCTCTAGCTTATACTTACATACGTATTATCAAACTTCTCAGTAAAATGGCTCAGAATGCAATCTCAGATGTGAACTAAATTTCTGCTGGGGGCATGCCCCCAGACCCCCTAGAATGAGCTGCCTTTGGTAACTATATTAGATAGCTAAACAAAACCTCCTGTAGAGATCCTTCTGACACCATGCATGCATGGCCTCCCCACTTTCAAGTTGCTTCCTACGGCCCTAGCTGCGTAATAAAAAGTAAGGAAATAAGTAGTTAATCACTCACCACCCAGTAGCTATATTGCATGTGTTTACTCAAGTCGAGCCCGACTCAAGTATACAATTGCAGCTGGGTAGCTATAGGCGTTCATACATGCACAAATGAACACATTCTCTAGCACTTCTATACAAGATTTGATCCCTACTTTGGCAGCCAGCATTCAAAGCAAAACATCATGCAGCCATTAGCTAAATCTTGTAGAAGTGCTAGAGAATGTCACAGTGTTCATTTGTGCATGCCGGGGTATGAACGCCTACCCAGCTCAGTGCAATTGTATAGCTTGAGTAAACACATGCAATATGCTGGGTAGTGAGTGATTAACTACTTGTTTCCTTACTTTTTATTAAGATCCCTACTCCCCTTTTTAATTTAAAAAAAATCTAGCTAGTACTGACTGATATAGCTAATTATAGAAAGCTTACCCGTCACCAACTACGACACACTTTATCGATTGCATCAGTCACAGTCTTAATGAACTTCTTTCCAACTCAAATTCCCAGCAAGAAGTCCGTGAGTAGAGTCACTTTATGCAAGGGCGTGTCATTTTCCGATTATCATCGATAATTCTTGAATACCGAATCATCAGTGTCGGTCAACAGGATATAAAATTAGTCTCGTGAACCAGACCCATTTCTCCGCAGGGCGCTTATAATCTCCAATCGATAAGCGCCCTGCGGAGAAATGGGTCTGGTTCACGAGACTAATATAAAATATGGTGTGGTTTATTTTCTTTCAGGGCGTTGGCGTTAATGTCCTGCGCCAATGTTGTCCTGCGCGGTATATAGACCGCGAGATGTATAAGCTTAGGCTTAAGGTGAGGCAAGCGAAGCAACTCTCATAGAACAACTCGACCATCAGAAGCTCGATCAGAATTAAGTTATTAAGATGTTGTTCCGTAAGTGTTAACATTTAACTCATGGATTGCCTGCCCATCAATAACAGGTAAGTGTATAGAGTTTAACATAGAACAGGACCACAGATGTTGGCCGAAAAATTGCCAGGATCGCCCCTTTAACCACTATAATCATGACATTGTAACAACGCTTCCAATCACTAGGAAACAACCAGTCACAAGAGATTTGTTAAACAACTTAATCCATGAATCTGTAACCTGGCACTCTAGCAGGAATACCGTCAGGGCCAACTCATCCAAAGTAAATTAATAAACAGTAGCTAGATAAAAGTAATTTAAAGTTATAGAATCGTTATTGCAAGGCTGGTGATCATTAGTAACTGCAACACTTGTAATAAAGAAATTATTAGAGTCTAAGGAAAGGGCCGGCAGTGCAAGTGGCCAACAGAGAATTGTGTAATTGATATCGTCCACTGATTATTTGTCCATTATTAACACCACACCATAGGCCAGCAGACTGTATATGGGGATCCTTTTTAGCCTGTAAGATGAGACGCTTTATAATATGATACCTTGGCATCACAAACATGCATATGGCCACCAGAAGATGACTCCCTACGATATGCACACTGATAAAGGCCCTTTTGCTAGTCCTATATGCTGTCCAAATCTCATCTTCAACATTTACACAATTTGGGTGTAGGTATCACAGCTTAACAAAAATTTCACCATGTGTCAGTCTCATCACCATAATAGACTAGCTTAATTAATACGAAATGGGGGGGATCAGTGAGAGGTGGTATATCTCAAGACAGTGCCCTAGCGGGACCCCTATATATTTATTTTCTCACAGATGACTTGGAAAGTTACTTCAAGATGCTGATGACTCATGATCAGCACTGATATGTTCTGGCTCAACCTGAGTTTAGCTCATCACTATCTTAATTACTACTGTACTGTAGCAGCAGAAACATAAGCTGACCACTCCAGTAGGTTAAGCTTGCATTGGTCCTATGCCTCATCTTCAACATTTACACAATTGGGATGTATAGGTATCACAGCTTACTGAATGAAAAATTGACCATGTGTCAGTCTCATCACTGTAATAGACTTAATTGTTATAATCAGTGTCCTCCTGATTAATTAATTCCCAAGGAAAAATGTCTTGCAAAATCATTGCAAGAAACTTGCAGGTAAAATGTCCATTTTCTTCTAAGATGCTTGGAATTCTTGCAAGAATCCTGCAAGACACCCGCAAGCACGTGCAAGAACCTTGCAAGCAATCTTGCAACATCGCAAGAAGCTTGCAGGGAATGTCTGATTTCTTGCAAAGCTTGCAAGATACTTACAATATTCATGCAAGCATGCATGTGCAAGACATTTTCCTTGGGAAATATCGTTCTTTGTGTGCCATGCACACAATTTATTATATATAGTTACAATTATTTGCTGGATCATTTGGCTCTAATCACTAATCATTCCTATGACACTCCGGTAATGGTCTTGAGAGATATATTCAGCTAGTGTTTTGTAGATTGGCCTCCACACAGAAACTGTTTAGACACATGACCTTTCACTGATGGAATGAGCTGCCATGTGATATATATCATTGGATTTTATATGGTGATTTAACTTGGTTGTAACTTGTAATAATTTGTTGTTTTGTTGTATTTTGTTTTTGCTGTATTGTATTTTGTAAATGTTGTGTGTGTGTATTGTCTTTGTATATGTGCTCCTGTATGGAAGAACGGCTTTGTCAAATACCTGAGCTTAATAAAAATCAATAAATCAATCGATTCAGCTTGAATGATCTGTGATGTACATCTAATCACATGCATGATTGAAAAAAGCTATTCCACCATTCCAGTAGTCCATTCCACTATTATAGACTCCAGGCAAACAGGTAGTTAATAACTTTCTGAAGATGCCAAAACTCTTGTGACATAGTTGCACCTTTTTAATACAATATATATGTGTGCATCATAAAAATATTTACTCTGCATAAACGATGATGTCTTAAATGTCTCTTACAGTTTACTTACATACAAAGTAAACTGTAACAACACAACATACATGACAAGTATAATGAATGCTTAAGTGTAGCTACGTATATATATGTAGTCCATTACAACAGATGATGCCTGCCATAGCATGTTGTAAAGATAGCAAATACACCAATATCTATGACATCCAGATAAGGGTTGTAACCAGAAAATCCTCTTACACATAAAACTTTCATCTCAGTATAGCTAAAGGATCTTTTCTACTTTATCTTCCTGATTCCTCGTCCAGTCATGTGGATCCTATTTATAATACAATTAAGCTATCACAAGCAACTACGTACGTATTTCTTCATTATGTGCAGGGGAATAACTACAACCATCAACATTCATGTAAATAACAGCTAGCTCCATCTAGTCAGCCACACATGTGCATTATATCCAGTTAGCTACATACCATGCAGTCAATTTCATAAGTTGGATATTCTCCATCTGCATATTATAAGGTAGAGATCAATCCTTAATGTCCAAACACAACATAACACTGACTTCGGGAACTCCATGTATCTATACCCTACAGTAATAGTATGAGAAAACTTGTCAGTTTCTGCAATGGAGCTCCAGCTAAGTGTTGTATATCAACAATATTTTTTATATCACATATTATAAATATTATATATGCTATACAAAAACACCTTTGGTGTAAATAAAGCAAGGCCAAGTTGGAAGCAGCATACCATATCCGAGCTTTAGCATAGTGAAGCCATAGGAGGAGTGTAAACGACACTATAAAATATATAGTAAGTGTAATAACATTACAGGCTGTAGCTAATCTTATAATTTTTTACTTTGGCATTATCAAACCCCCTGAGTTCACGCAACATAAACCTTGTCCGCATAAATATTAACGAACTGTAGCTACATTTGCAAGCAAAAATAGGCTCAAAAAGTTTCACTTACACAGACCATATACTCATCACCATTATTTGAGAAACAAAATACATTTGATCGTAGTCCAATTTCACAACAGGGCGCTTAACATACGTAAGCACATCTAGCTATATTACCTTGACATTCACTTGCAAGCTCAAATGAAACAAAAATATATATTGTATACATATGTATAATACAATGATAACCCATACACAACAGACAAGTATATAGCTAGATCTGTTACAGACTTTTTATAACTGTTGCACGTCTATTACAGAGCTTTGACAGATCTAGACCTCTAGACCTACGTAGGGCAGATCAACAGAGTTGTCACAGATCTGTTGAATTATTTCATATCCAAGGGGTGTATATTATCTATGGTTCCAGTGACTAATGTAATTCGGAAAACCATATTATATATATAGATTAGTGTACATAGCCAGTTTCACAAACCTACTACTGTTTCCTCTTATAATTTGGGGAGCTGGAAATGGTAATGGAGTTCAACAAGTCTATCAATAATTTACTAGTGTAAGTAGTTGTGGTGACATCATGTCGGAATAGGCTTATTGATAGGACTGAAAAATGAGACTAGCTAAACTGTTCAGGTAAGCTCATCAAAAGATGGTGATATTTTAAGTGTCGTTGAAATTGGCACCAAACAGTGACAGATGGAAAGATTAAAACCTTTGGCAGATTCATCAGTAACAGTAACAATCATGGAGAATACAAGAATAACAATGTATAACCTAAGAATAACCTCTGGCTGGCTGGCTGGCTGGCCGGCCACCTTTTTTGTACCATCATTGTTTCAAAAGATGACCAAGTGTCAAATTGTGAACATATAAACGTGTAAACTATCATATACTTTAGCTAATGCAAGTAAAACGATTTTTAATGAATAGTTATAACTTCTTGCAATTGGCCTCAGATGATATCAAAGGTCATGATCGCTTATAACCATTTACAATGCTGCTTCTGATAGGCCTTGCATTCTTTTAGCTACAGCCAGGCTGTTTTGTTTAGGATATACGTATACGTATGTACCTATTATACACACAAAGTTGTAACTTTACTGTGTATACTGATAATCTATGCATGTATTGCATTCACTTATGTTATACGTATATTTAGAGGTAAAGGTGTGGTTCATACGTATGTGTGATGGTATTTATTTACTAAAATACACACATGATGATAAGGTACGTATATGTTGCATATAGTTTCTAGCACCATTTGAGAGCTTATAATCAATAAACCACTAGTTACATATACAATGGAAAACTTTGTTTCGGAGGGATGTTGGAAGTTTACAAGTGTTTCGGTGTTCTTTGATTGTTTTTGACAACTTATTAGCTATATAGCAGAATGAAAATCACATACAACTACATCATACAAGGGGCTATGGATTCGATACGTATGTCTTGGTTCAAGCCAAAACTAGGGATCAGCCTATTATGCTTTCATTTTTACCTATTATGCTATGCTGCAGTGCTCAAAAATTTCACCTATTATGCTCAATACATATTATGTTCAAGTGTCAGACTTGTGCTCAAGAATAAACCACTGTTAATTTATACATAAATCTTTGTTATTATAGAGTACATTCACACTTGTCCAAAAATTAATAAAGCATTATCTATGCATGCTGACTGTTCTATTAGAGTATATTTAGTTGCCTTCAGAAAATGAATGTTCTATTAGAGTATATTGATCTTTGGTAGCCAAACACTACCTATTATGCCCAAAATTATGCTTGATGCTTTCAGCTACCTATTATGCCCAAAATTATGCTGGCATAATAGGCGGGTCCCTAGCCACAACCATAGATTTAGTTTAATTAATGGAGGAATGTACTTTTTAACTGATTTACTGTGTATGTTAGCTACGTATACTCATAGATATTACTATGGTATGCTTAAACTAATATAGTGTATAATTGTTTAATATACGTATGTAATTAATAAAAGACAAGTTAAGTAATTCAGGAGAAATTTTCAGTATGCTTAGCTACGTACGTACATGCATGCACCTGTAATTTCGTTTACAATAGCTTTAAAAAATCAAATATCAGGCCAGAGAAGAATGGATGCAATGGCTTTAGTTATTCCCCTTGCCATATAATAATTTTATAATTGTGGTAATGTACATACATGCACCTAAGTTGACCAAAATAAACATTGTCTACACTGTACATGTGTTAATTGTCATATTCAATGGTATAGAACGGAGATGGTTACAATTTCAAATTAGCTATAGCTATGGTTACATGCTTTTTGCAGCTGCACATGCAGCCATGTAGTGGTCTACACTCTACAGGTCAATCTCTATAGCTATGCATTTTGAACAATAGAAAAGGTGGGAATCTCTGCATGGAAAAGTCTCCATTACATGAAGCATGAAGAGAATTTTTCCAGCCTACTGGTAGCAGCTGGCAAATTTATATCATATATACTCTAATAGAGCATTCAATTGCATAATTTTCTGTCTTTGTTTGTGATATATAGTTTGCTTTCAATTTTATAGCTAAACTAAAAGTTGTAGCTGCAGGTTCTCATGATCATCATCACAAGTACAGCCATAATAGATACAATTTACTCAGTATAGTAGCTAGCTAGCCAGCTATGTACGTATATAGCTATACTATAGTCATATAGCTATGGCTAGCTAGCTATGCTTTGGATTGTCATTTTGCCATGCAGTAGCAGCAACTATTCTTTTGTTAAATAATCTACACTGTAAAAATGAAGTGTGCATACCACACTAAATGGTGTGATAATGACAGTGAGGGGGTCAGTTCTAATCACTATGTTAATGAGGTGGTTATCATCCTACACTGTCGTTTATCACACCATTTAGTGTGGTATGCACACTTCATTTTTACAGTGTAGCTACTTCCATAGATTGCTATTATGCTCATCTGAACCATTTTTATCTGAACCCATCATTGAATATTTAATAATTAGCTATAGATAGCTATAACAAGCCGGCCATATGTATGATATGACCCGATTTTGGAAAACCTACCATCTACACATAAGTGAAATAATTAGAATATCTAACTCTGCTGCCCTGTAACTCTAACCTACAAGCCAACCAAAAGTATTTCTGCAATTATTATGATAATTAAATGTACAACAGATAGCTAGCTAGCTATATCAGGTTGTATCATGATATAGCACACATGTAGCTATATTTCAGGGTAGGCATATTACTTTGTGTCTCTTGTGTGTAGATGGTAGGTTTCCAAAATGATATTTAGACTATAGCTATAGCTGCTAGCTATGTAGAATATACAGGATTTTTCACTGCTGCATGCATGTAGCTATATAGCTAGCTACTTTTATGAAATTTCTGTATCAAGAAAATTCGTGAAAATTGAATGTAGCTACGTAAATAGCTATAGCTATGTATTTAATTTGTCAACAATTATTCAGCAGAAATATCTGGCCAGCTATAGCTATACATACGTAGTAGGTAGCTAACCTTCTAAATGAGCTAGTTACAATAAAATAATGATAAGTTTAGCCACTATAAAATCATTGACATTTTGACTAGAAAATTATAGTTGTCAAGTAAAGAGAAGTCAGGCGAAATTTGATTCAGAATGTTTCCTACACCTTATCTTATAACTTATAGTTACACTTGATATTGTTTATACAGCTAGCTAATTAAGAGAGGGAGGTTTTCAGTGACATGTGATAATGTTTAAAGTTACAGTTAACAGAGGGAAAGAACAACGATCATATGACAGTTGATCAGTTTACGTCATCTTTCAAAATAAGTTATACATATAGCAATAGCTGGCATATACAAGAATAATAGTGTTTTCTACATGTAGATGGGTCTCCAGGATTAGCTATTATGCAGCATATAAGATTATTAATGATACGTAAATGCAACACATTCCTTCAAACTACTTATGTTATGTTATTAATAAAATTTCCATTCAATGTTAAAAAGTAACTATATGTGTATGACTATAAGTCTTATATGACTATAAATATACAAGCATCCATTAATCTACATGCATGTATTAGTAAATTTAACACATATGAACCAAATTGAGAATTGCATAAAAATAAGTAATAATACAATCTACATAATTATAACATTAACTACTGTAGTGGTATAGAGTAGCTTTTATCTTTAAACTATGTGTAACTATACTGGCAAGCTAGTTGACAATAATAATTAGAAAATTGAACATGTTTGATTTTCTTTCTCCATTTTTGGTATGAGCACTGCCCTCATTGCCTCTTCAAATACAGTTTTCACACCCTTCAAGTGCAAAAATAACTAGCTAATTATAAGTTACTGTAGCTAAGTATGGATGGTATATAGCTATAGCTATATTATGTATATAAACTAATGCAGAAAACCTTATATATAGCTAGTTGCTAGCATGCATGCATGGCCAAGTAGCTATATAACTACATAAGTAAAGTGCAATTTGTGCTATATATATAGCTACATATATAAAGTTGTGTCAATGATATCAGAATGAGACCAAAGCTTATGATATTGCATAAATAAGATATCAGCTTCTGCTACACACATATTCCTATATATATAGCTATGCCTATAATATATAGTAGCTTTGTATGATCATTGTTCAAAAAGTTTACAACCTGTTTTTACAAGATTGCATGCATGGCTTTGTCACTTGGCCACCTTTTTATATATGTACCTTAATTCTTATTTAGTACATGCAGAAGGTGGCAACTTTTTGTTAGTCTGATTAGTTGATAGTTATAGCTAGCTATATTATTCTAAGCTATGTCTACAGAAAAAGGGGCACAGTATGTATCACCTGTAATGTAAGAGCTGAACATTCTAAGTATTTCACTGCACCAATCTCCTCCATCATTTGTAAGCCTTGTGGATATGTGATTGGTGCTAATCTCTTCTCCTTTAGTTTCTCAATGGTCTCCTTATTGTCTCTTAAGTCAAGTTTAGTACCTACCAATATTATTGGTGTGTTTGGAGAATAACAACTGACTTCCGGATACCACTGTGTGCATGCATACATGGATATAGAATATTATGCAGCACAGAGCATATATTTTTCTTATTCTCACTTTTGCTTTGACATTTTCAAATGAGGCTGGACAGATCAGTGAGAAACATATTAAGAACACATCCTATGGATGAGGAGAACAATACGAAGCTATATATGAATTTTATACTTAGCCATACTCACTGTTTGAGAGTAGGAGAGAGGTCGTAGTCTATCATAATTTTCTTGTCCTATAAATATTTTATTATGTATAGCTATAGCTAGCTACGGTACTATTATAAATAGAACACAACTAGCTATATATAGCTACCTATCTATAGCACAACTGGAATCCAACCACCAAGTCCACATATATAGCTAAAGAATTTTATAAACAATACCTGCAGTATCCCAGAGAGTCAGTTTAATGGACATACCATCTATCATAACATTAGCTGAGTAGTTGTCAAATCTACATACCAGAACAATCACATCAAATTGTAATAGACATATATACTTCTGTTAAAATATACTTACACGGTTGGAATGAACTCTCCCGGAGGGGCATTTGTAGCATAGCTGATTAACAAGCAAGTTTTACCTGCAGTGCTATATATACATACAACAAAAGTGATAAAATTATGTGTTGATACATATAGCTATATATAGCTATACATATAGCTATATATAGCTATATGTATAGCTATATGCTATTCAGCATGAAGAGGAATTACTGCATGTGCACCATGCAAAGAAGGTGACATGCATGCAATAACTATACTGCTAACAAGTTACAGTGCAAATGTTTTATATGTTCTCAGGTTTGTGTATATATACATGTAGACAAGCACTGCATGATGTCATCTTTGATGACATTATAAGTAGTGGCAAAATAGTAATACATAGTTTGAGCAGCCTGTAGTTTAGTCACTTGTTCAGGACAAATTGGATAATATATCAGTAGCAGCTAGTTATGTATCATTGTTTGGCCATTCAACAATGAAACTATAATTTACCGTGCATATACTATAAACTACAAAAGTTTGAGGGGAAACTTTTAAAGGTTAACTTGCATGTAATTCATTAGTTGACAACACCAACTCGATGTACGTATACTGAAGTACGTATATATGAGAAGTCAGGACTCGGGAACAAGCAACAAGAGCTAACATCAGAATAGCCATATATAGTTGCAACCAATAAATGTAAAGTTTATAGCTTACCCAGCACTAATGCATAGCTGTATAAACCAAGAATTGCGGTCAGGTAGCTACACAATCTTTTTTACTTATGATTAAACTTGATTGCTACATGTTCCTTGGAGTAGCTATTTGTATAAACATTGTAGCTATAGGTGGCTAGCTAAAGGGGTCAAGTATATGCTGCGTTAAAGAACCGAAGACCTATCTATATGAAGATATAGTGAAGCAACCTGCCCAGGTAAGGTAGAGTCAATTTTAAAAGAAGAACAAACATGCATGAAACCTATAACAACTAACTGGAACTGATATCATACCAAGGATATTCATAACTGATGTATAACTAACATTGATCATGAT
Organism: Spongia lamella; assembly: GCA_963930835.1. Taxonomy (NCBI): domain Eukaryota; kingdom Metazoa; phylum Porifera; class Demospongiae; order Dictyoceratida; family Spongiidae; genus Spongia; species Spongia lamella. Next base: position 12,056,010 of record OZ005748.1, read on the forward strand.
GCATAACCATCATAACTGATGCATGCAGTAAACAGGAAACTGCATGTAAGGAATGTAGCTATGTAAATTTAACATCTTCCTCCACATGCTTTTGAAATAATTATGATGAGAGGCCAAACATAATTTTTTCCAAACAAGTTTGTAGCTAGCAGAAATGTCATGCATATCAAAATTAATATACCCACTAAAATGTATAGCCATCTAGCTATACAGCAACCGAAGCCTATATGGCCAGCTGGTTGAGGTTTTATCAGCCATCGATTGAATGTGTATGTAGCTATAGCTGGTAGCTATAGTTGTAAACTGACTGATAGAGTAGCTACACTATATATACACCCAGCTACATGCATGATTATGATAACTTTAATAGTGTGATAGCTACATGATAAGTATAGCTATATACACACAAAAAATAAACACTTTAATGGGTTACATCGGAAAAACATGCCATCACAAGCTAGGAAGAGTCAGAAGACTCAGAATTAGCTATACTTATAGTTATAGCTTTAATAAGAGTGTATAAGACAGGTAGATCTATGATTTATCACTTTACATTCACAGCAAAGGTCTTTGGATGGTAACCGCATATATAGTTTACTATAGAGTCATGGGGGGTGTATCCCTATAGTGATTTTAAATTTTATAGTACAAACATAGCTATAGGCGAGTGGTTGATATATAGAAGTAATACAATAGAGACTGGTATACTAAAGGTCTATAACCTCATCTTGTGAGGAAGCCTGAATTATAAGTACGTAGATTGTTCTAAGCTCGAGTGTATAGCAGCTACGTATATAATTATTATATAGCTAGCTATACATACAGTGATCTTAAAGAATAGCTAACAGCATAGCTATATATACAGCTTTAATTTGACGCCATGCATATATAGCTAGCTGGCTAGCTATATGGTAAGTCACATGAAAATATCAGTTTATCAATGCATTGTGCTGGGTGGCCAATTATAACTCAAAATGGCCAGCACTGCATGCATGGGAATTTTTATCGATGATAACCGGAAATTGGCACTTATATAAACATGTAGCTAATAATATAACTAATAACTACTCATCACAATACTTTATTTATATAGCTATACTCTTTGGTATAACTATAACCCGCTATTATCCTATGCTATACAGCGTATTAGCTAGCTAGCTAGTACATGAACTCACCCGTCACCAACTACGACACACTTAACCGATTGCATCTAAACAAATTTCCTCCAATTAAGGCCTTAAGGAGTCCGTGAGAGTGAGATGATCATATAGCCACGTACGAATCCCAAGCGCGGATTTAATCCGCGGTATAGCAAAAGAAATGATCCGGCCTTTCCGTGGTCTCGTGATACCGACACTGACTTCCTGAGCGTGTAGTTTTCAGTATGGAGGCGGACTATGTTTATTATTTCTCACGTTTCTTCGCACGTTCCTCTGTCGTGCAGTGTATAGCGGCGGGCTCTGTATAGCTATATATAGCTTGACATACAACTATAAAAACCGCCGGCCGGCCGCATGGCAGCACATGCAGACGCCGTTCATGCACCTAAATGTTAGCTCGTGAACGTCACTGTGCTGCCGCAGTTTTCACTATACATATTATTTTTAAAGTGAAGAGTTAGCTATATATAGCAGTAGCTATATAATATAGCTACAAATAACTTGAAAACGTTAACGGCCGGGAACTGAGGACTCTCCGGATCTGGTCACGCGATCGCGGGCTCGCTATGTATATAGCTATATATAACTCGTACCAATTGTAACTGCTATATAATTACCTGCTGCCAATACCACTAATTACCAAGCTAGTTTCTTTTACCGCACTGTCGAAGACTGGAATGACCTGCCATTGAACTTCTACAGTATTCCTACCTTAAACATATTTACTAATTCTATTAATGCACACACAGCCAATTAATGGCTTGTAATAATAGTTATAATATATAGTTAATTAGTTATACAGGGATGTGATCTGTTTTGCTGTCTTTCCCTTAATCATAATCATAATCATAATCATAATCATAATTATATATATAGCTATAGTTTATGTATGTTTATAAAAGAAGATATATATAGCTATATAGTTACAACATTTAATTTACCTGGATAGGAGAGAAGGCGTAGTCTATCATAATATTCTTGACCTACAAATATAACAGATAGCTACTACTATATAGATAGAATATAGCAAGCTACCGTATATGCACTTGTAATATATGTATACGCAATATATACAAAATATATAATTATTCTCATTAACAGTACCTGCAGTATCCCAAAGCCCCAGATTAATAGGGTTGCCATCTGCCATAACAATAGTTGAGTAGCTGTCGAGTCTATACACATGCACGACAGCAATCACATCAAATTGTAACGTGCCAATACTTCACATCATCATAGTTACTTACACTGTTGGGAAGTATTCTCCAGGAAAGCCATTGGCAGTGTAACTGATTTACATGCATGTTTTACCTGCAGCTCTACATACGTATATATACATATAAATAGCGTCAATAACAAATTATGACAATGTAGCAAGTTATAGTTTATAGTTAAAGGCTTAAAGGAGTAGCTATATATGTGTCCAAGGTTCAATTAGGTATAATACATGAACAGACAAGTAAGTATTTACATTATTGCTATTAGGGATGCAACAATATGGGTCATTGCCATATTGCGTATTGCCTTTGAGTGTATTGCAATATATTGCCGTATTGCAATATATGATTAAATTTGAAAAAAGAACACATCATGTCTTTAAAACTTGTTTTTAGCAGTAAAGGCTAAGTAGAAACATGTAAAATAGCAAGAAATTGTACTGTATATTTATGGTTACAAGAGGTCAAGCCATTTTTGTAGTGTAACAATCGGATACTTACAACTTCGAGAGCAACAAATGTTGCAATATATCGCAATAAGCAATATATCAATATTTTTATCAGGCGCTAGCTAGCTAGCTATATATATATAGCTACTTTGGAGGCATACAAATTTTTGATATTTTCTTGCTTGAAGTTCCCTATTATGTTTGGAGCAGGGATGAAACTAGATCGGGTCAATCCGCATATCCAGGTCAGATGGGTCTCCTTTCTCCAGGTCGCTTGAGTCACCAGGTCACTTGAGTCACCATAGATAATGCAAATAATTTTGAGCATAATTAGCTACTAGTTATTGTATTAGTCACTGCTGGCCTGTCTAGCTATATAGTCATCTTAATTTCTTAATTCAATATGTGGCCTTGTTTGCATTTTATGACTTAGTAGCGGCCATATAGCTAGTTATAGTTATTGGTATAGTGATATAGACTATAGTTATAACTATGCTAACTGAGGTGTACTGATGCATGCATTACTATATAAGGAAAATTGAAGAAACATTATATTTCCTAACCAGTAATACACAAGAACAGGCAAGATTCCAATGGCAATATGCCTATTCTTTGTTCAAGTTCAGTGAGGCGGTTTCTTAAAATATCTTATGCAACATTTCCAAGGAGAAATCCTGCTACTTAAGTCAGGAAAACATCTTTTCTGTAAATGCATGTCTCCTGCTAATTACATTTTCAGCCTATAAAGTAGTTACTCTAGAATATTCATATATTAGAAGAATCAAGATACTCTAATAGAACAGTCATTAACTGTCACCTGATCTATCAACATAATGATCAATATACTTGTTACATTAACAGAACATATATGCATGTTGTAAGGCCGCTGCATGCGCATGTGCAGGGTGCACGCGGGCAGCTGAAGAGACTAAGTTACGAGTTTTAACGGAGGCATATAGCTAGCTAAGAAAAGCTGGTGTTGGCTCCTCAAAGTAAACAGCGCAATGCAACATTTGGGGGGCTGTCCAGGGGTGAACACAGAGATGAAAAAAGAGAAGCTTGAACTGAATGAGGATACTTTTCATCCCTACACTTGCCAAAGTAGGAACTACAACTATACATCTCATATAGATGTAGCTATAGCTACTAGTCTAAGAAAACATGTTTTATTTGTGTAGCTATGTAGCTAGCTACTTTTGTTGAGCAAGCCATTCAATTTCAGACGATTCAGTAGCAAATGGTGGCTGATGTAAGAAACGTAGCTAGTAAACTACTTCTTTCCTTACTAGTTATTATTTGTCGCAATCCCTACTCCCTTTTTAAATTCAAAATTATTTTTATTTTTAAGGCAAATAACTAAATCATACAAAATAGCTATACTGGCTAGTTACATAGCTATAATAAATTGGTTGAAATAATAAATATGATTTAACATATAATATGCTCATTGAGATTATCACAGATGGTAAGGGGAAGGCAGAGGCTTTAAATCGTCACTTTAAGTCTGTTTTCACTAATGAACCAAATGAATTACCACCTGAGAAAGGACTTAGTCCTTATTCACTCATGCCAGATATTAGCATTACCACTTCTGGTATAATTAATTTACTTCGGGGTTTGAATATTTACAAAGCATCAGGACCAGATCAAATAAGTACAAGATTCCTAAAAGAAACCGCAGAAGTCATAGCACCTACTCTTAAACTGATTTTCGAAGCCTCACTAAATTCTGGTATGTATGTATGTATGTATGTACGTATGTATGTATGTATGTATGTATGTATGTATGTATGTATGTATGTATGTATGTATGTATGTATGTATGTATGTATGTATGTATGTATGTATGTATGTATGTATGTACGTACGTACGTACGTATGTATGTATGTATGTATGTATGTATGTATGTATGTATGTACGTACGTATGTATGTATATATGTATGTATGTATGTATGTATGTATGTATGTATGTATGTATGTATGTATGTATGTAGCTATGTAGCTATATATGTATGTATGTATGTATGTATGTGACACATACATACATACATACATACATACATACATACATACATACATACATACATACATACACATGCACTGTTATTATTATTATTATAATTTACTGCGTTAACTTCATATGCAAACACTATACGCAGGGGGAGGGGTACAATAAAGAAAATGGCTAAGTAAATCACAAAATTAATTATATATAGTTATTAATTAAAGAGTTGATTTAAATCTTTCTAATGATTCATTTCCTTCACACAATTTGGTAAATTGTTCCAACTTGTACATGTACATGTATGTGGCAATATCAAATTGCTGGGATGGGAAGATCTGGTAGCAAGCGGTGTAGTTTGAAACATAGTAAATTCATTTAAATGGGTGCATACTTGGCCATGAATAATTTTATATAGAAGGCACAAATAAATTTTGTATCTCCTATCCTCTAATTTTTCCCAACCTCGCAGTTCCATCATTGATGTGACACTCTCTGTATAAGAATAGTTGTTACAGACGAATCTGATAGCACGATGATTGATCTTTTCTATTTCTATAATGTTTTTGTTTAACCATGGTGACCATACTGCTGCTACATAATTATTTTTGAGTTGAGGTCTTACTAAAGTAAAGTATAGGCAGTTTCCTTCAGAGATTGACTTACTGACTTTAGGTTCCTTCTTAAAGTGATAAGGTACAATTTGCTTTATCTGTGACATTATGAATATGGTTTGACCACTTTAAGTCTGATTGAATAGTTATCCCTATAGATATTTACAATGATCAACTGTATGTAGTGTGTACCATGAAGTTGGTATATAATAGCTATAGCTGAGACAGGAAAAATGCCAATTTACTACAGACGAATACAAGTAGAAAGCTCATTCAAAATTAAAAGGCTGGACTAACATTATAAATTTAGAAAAAAATTCAATATAATTTTCAGTTTTAATCATTAGCTATATAATGTACTTTATCAACATTTGTGCCAATAAGAAAAATGGAGAGCTATATAGTTATACAATTTGGAGACACAAAATAAAATTTGCAAGTACGTAAGGTAGCTAGTTTTATACATGATATTATGATAATAGCTATGTATATATACTCTCAGTTACCAAATATGGTGACTATGGCTATATAAATTTTACAGTAGCTAGCTAAAAACACAACCAATTAAATAATATCTATTTGATTACAACAGTACACATCGTCTTCTTCTCTTAAATAATTTTTCAGATGCAAGCACTTCCCTTACTGCATCATCAAACACAGTTTTTAATCCCTGTAAGCACAAAGAACCATACTGCAATTTCAATGTTGAATGCCAATAAATATAATTAGCTACGTAGCTATATATACTATAAATAGCTACAGTTAGCTACAAACAAAATAACAGTAGCTATATATATCCTAAAAGATATTGTATTGCTTTCATATAACACTCAATTATTATATATAGCTAATCATCATCACACACACACGCACACACACACACACACACGCATACACACACACACACACACACACACACACACACACACACACACACACACACACACACACTCACACACACACATACATAAAAAGCAAAAAGCAAAGCCTGCAGCTGCTGTTTACATGCTCACGCCTACCCAGACAAGCTGAGATGTCCGTGCACCAAGCAGGCACTCCTAAGTTGGTGCAGGCCTGGGTACGGGACTGGTGCCACACAGGAGGGCTGCACATGCTCATGCCTCATGGATAATGGTGGGGACATCCAAATTCCCACCAGAACCTCAACCATTAGCTAAGTGACACACCACACACACACACACACACACACACACACACACACACACACACACACACACACACACACACACACACACACACACACACACACACACACACACACACACACATCAAGGGTGAAGGAAGCTACTGAAAGATGGGGGCCACTTAGAAGTTATTTTCTGTTGTACGTAAAATTTGAATTCCTATGTGGAGAGCTTCAAAATTTAGGAAGGCCATGGTCCCCACTTTTGTCACCTATGATGCACATACAACACACACGCACACATAATCTTCATTATCAAACTGCCATGTACCTATTTGCATATGCATATTACCACTAGTACCTAGCAACAGTAAAAAGCTCACGATAGCTTAGCTAATATATATATAGCCTGCAGCAACAGTATAATGAGACTGCACCTGTAGAGTTATTAGAAGTACCAGAGTATAATGGCTAGATTATATTAGTTATGTGTTTACTGATTGTACTATTAGAGTGTTTAAAAATCTATGTATGATTTGATCAAGTATATAATTGTAGGTAAATCCTGAGAGATGCATTGCATTTTCAGCACTGCAGACTATCACTGTAATTTTAACTACATCTATATATACATATTATAGCTGCCATGGGCAATTGCAATTTGGATGCAGTCTATAGCTAGCTATAACAATCAGGAATACGTATACCTAAAGTAAATCTATTTATAACTATATTATTATGTGTACCACCATGCAGTTCCCAGATGTAACTTCATAGAATATCTATACAGCTAACTACCTCTTGTGTAAGAGCTGAACATTCTAAATACTTCACAGCACCAATTTCCTCCATTAATTGTAGACCTTGAGAATGTGTGATGAACGAATCACGATCAGTTGCAGTGGTCTCCATTTCCTCTCTTAAATCAAGCTTGGTGCCTACCAATATTATTAGTGTTGTGGGACAATGGTGACTGACTTCAGGGTACCACTATGTGTACACACATTTACACTATATTGTATCAAGAACATTCTACGCTCACTTTTGCTTTTATATTTTTATATGAATCTGGCTCAACTAGTGAGAAACACACCAAGAACACATCCTAAATGTACATACAAAGTGCATTGAGATAATAATAAGATTATAGACTGACTGTTTTGGGGTAAGAAAGAGCTCGAAGTCGATCATAATCTTCTTGACCTACAAATTATATGAATTGAATGTTGCAATAATGAATGGTATAACTATATACGTGGTATGTATATAGCTAGTTCAGTACATAGTTTAAGCCGGCAAAAATGTAAGTTTCTGAAGTTATGATATAGACACAAAACTAAGTAAAATTCCATATATTACAACTGCACTACATATATAGCTAGCTTTATACAGTGTAGCTTACCTGCTGTATCATAAAGCTCAAGAGTGACCTGTTTTTTATCTACCACAACTCTGGCTGAGTAGTTCTCAAACCTATAATGAATCATGTACATAACTATACATCTTCACTGAGCTATGAGATCAACTTACACTGTTGGAACGTAATTTCTGGGGAAGGCATGTCTAGTGTAACTGATCAACAAGCATGTCTTACCAACAGCTCTATAGTGATATGCACAAATCCATTCAATTATACGCTGTAGCTAGTTACTATGCATAATATAGCTTTACTAACTAGTTAGTAGGCTGATGTTGTTGATCACTGATTAGCCCCTGGAATATATTAAAGACTTTGCAGTATAGCTAGTAGCTAGCTATATATATGCAATGTAACAACTAATCAGCAGTAAGGATTGCCTGTGCCGGTTTGTGCCATTAATTCAACAGCTATAGCTATGTATATTCATTTTCAGTGTGATTTTATACATTAATTTTACCCAGGCGTATAGCTAGGCAGGTCAATATTTAGCTACGTAGATAGTTTACATGATTGATATAACTAGCTAGCTAGTTACTGAGTTGTAGCACACATAGCTACATACAAACAGTCTGCATGTAGATGATGTACTTAGCTAGGCTGCTGTCAAATATGGCATTAATGGTGGCTTATGCTGTAAAATGTCGCGTAAACACTGTGGGAACTAATATAGCACTGCAGCTATAGCTATATACTAATCAAATGATGTGTCATATAGATATTGCATATAATAATTATTATGTTTTTCTATATACAAAAATGTATAGCTAGCTAATATATATGAATAAAACTTTAACTTTGTTCGTAAAAATTTAATCCTTAAAATTTAGTATTTTTCTGTTATTCAATCATGAAAATCTATAGCTAGTGAAATTTAAGTCCCTCGAAGATTTTATGTATTAGCTACAGCTAATAGGACTGGCGTATGCTGCTATTAGCTATATTGTATGCATGTTTGGCAATATCTATGTAGCTAAGCTATATAACATGTGTATTGATTCATGTCACAACTACGTATATAGCTAGCTAGCTAGCTAGCTATACATACATACATACATACATACATACATACATACATACATACATACATACATACATACATATATGGTAAACAGCTTTAATATAGCTATATATAGCTTATCAAATCCATAATCACCTCATATGATGGCTGTTTCCTTATGTGCATGCTTGTAAATCTACCCACGCACCCTGGTTCCCACCTTGGAATGCCGGACTACATTGCATGGGCATTCAAGAGATAGATAATCACATGCCGATGCATGGGTCTGGCACCACTGCAATCGAACAGCTCATGCATGCATGCATGCAGTAGCGGGGGCCGCTACCGCTCGACTATATCAGTATAGCTACACTTAACTGCCGTAACTTACCCATCACCAACTACTACACATTTGATCACGTGCATTTTAATTTGATCTCTTTAAACACCGGCACTTGTACAGCGAAGAATCATATCATCCAGTCATCCTCGTGTTTGTCGCCCGGAGGAGTTTGTTGAAGGAATAGCAGTATATGGCTTCGACAGATGCCCACGTGATACGATCACGTGACGACACTGGATTGATTGCTACAGCTGATACACGTAGCTAAGTCTATAGATTAACTACTTTGGTCAATGATGCGTGCAAGTTTATGATTCACTTCAGTGAAAACTATATATTGTTTCATGCTGTGCATTGTCTATAATAGCACTGTCTAAGCTATAGCCGATATAGGGGTCTAGAATGTTAGCCATAATTATTTATTGTGCATGCATGTATGCCGGGAAAACCGAAACACATGCAATAATTATGTGCATTTCTTCCAACATGCATGTAGTCAGAGAGCTCATGCAGTGAGTATAGCTATATGTACATAGCTAATGTAGTAAAACTTGCATAATGACACAGTGGTATAGTGCATGGTAGTCAAAGGAGTGCTGTATTTTCTAAGTGACAGCTATGTAGTTAAGTCATTACATTCCGGCCTGCATGCCACATATGGTATATCCTTTATATATATATACTCACTCATCTATATATGCATCAGGGACCAGCGGGGCATACTGATATATAGCAAGGATTTTTAAGAGCTTGGCAAAGTAGCTAGCTAAGGGGTCCTATGCCAGTGCAGGTGCTGATGATTAGTGCACATTCAAAAAGTGACTCAATGCTTTGATAGAGTGTTTGACTGCTAGCTATATATAAGAGAGAGGTAGCTATATCTATCTAAATTTAGTGGACAGCTGGGGCATTTATGTACCCCATGCACCCACAAAATCACTAGCTACTGTACTGCACAGACTGCACATATAAAAAGTCAAGCTAGCTACGTAGCTAGCCAGCTGATGTGGTAATTGATTGGGCATTTCAAAACATCATGAAATCATGTTACCATTTCGTTCATACATCACCTGTGTGGCGGATCCACTGATACATCAGTGCTGAGTGCTCCAATCGTGTATATACATAAGTCATAACTGATTCAACTACAAGTGTCTCAGCATTATACTAGCTAGGAGCTAATATAAAGAGTCTCGTTATGCAGAGAAATTCTACGACCTTTGACCTCTAGCACATGACCAAAATTGGTGCACCAGGTGGTTTTTTATGATCCTGCTAATCTTATTATCATTCTAACCTTTGTAATTTGCAAGAAGGATAGCGGCTAGCTATCTACTTGTCATTATATGTATATGATTGTAAGTATGCTTTCATATATTTACAGTATCGGTTCTAATATATTCATTCATAAGACATACATCACTGGTGTGTGCCGTTAATGGTACCATAGGTTGTATTTATACTTTATCAGTGGTATAGTGGATAGCTGCAAATTGCCTGCAATGCACAAGCACCTGAAAGCCAGTATTGCGGACTGTGAGTACTAGCTATACATTGCAATATTGTTTGTTATAACTGAAGGGTTAAGCAAATAGACTGAGCTTTCATCAGGATACATCAATCCATATGCACAAGTATGACAAATGTACCAGCTGTAGAAGCATTGAATCATTATTGTTCCACTCCTATAATGCTGAGGCACTTGCAGTGGAGTACAATTGGAACACTCTAATGTATGGACACCGCCACACAGGCGCCGGCATTGACATGAAGCAGTGAAGGAAATCACTATGATCTTAATTTAGCTATGTGTATGCTTTCTTTTATGAATTGATTACATGAATCAAAATGTACCGGTAACTATTGTCCAGTGGTTAATACATGGTGCATAGGGAGGGGGTTTCCAGTGGTTTCTGAACGCGAATGGCGCTCCTGAGGTCTCCTCAGGATCAGGTCTGTCTGAGCATCTGCCACTTTAAAGTGTTGTCCATCCACATGTGAACATTTGTCAGCAACAAATTAAAGTAATAAATTTTGTCAAAGACACATGCAAGAGTATGGGACTGCAACAGTTGGAAATCACATGTACATGTTCTTTTGTGTAGTTCACAGCAGTAATCTGTGAGCAGGGTAAATAAATGCCCTGCACACTCAGAAATCTCTTCGTTGCAGTCAAACATTCTATTAAAGCATTCTTTTTTTGACGATTCATTAGCATCTGGGACACAGTTTCTAGACCCATTTTACTTTCACTTTACCCTCCAAAAATCTTGATTATGCCCCTGATACAAAGATACAGTTAGGGCTCAAACAAATATTCGACTTTGGCAAATATTCGTATTCGGGAATATTCGAATACAATCAGTTTTAGGTATTATTCGAATATTCATTTCAAAGTAAGTGTAATGACACTATTGTCTCACCAGTGTGTACAACATGTAAGAAATGACTTTACAATGCTTGATCATGCATAAATACATTATATTCTAATGCATTAAAGATCATAAAATATATTCGAATATTCGGTTAGTTGTCATTACAGAATATTCGAATACAAAAACTATTTGTTTGAGCCCTAGATACAGTGTATAAATAAGTGCGCATACAGGGTAACCATAAATTTGTATGGAAACACAAGTCAACATAGCACTTATTGACCAGTGTCATTATACCATGATTACACATGCATACATGTAACATACTCACTGAGCTCTCTGACTACCTGCTGGAGGAAATATGTACACATAATTATGCATTTTTATTTCCCATGCAATTATAAGAAATCCATATATTAGACAATACACTGAATATTACACCGGCTGATCACTTAGTGATCAGCAAAAACAATATTGTGTTTCCATCGGCTATGAATCATAGTTCTACAATCAAGTGTTTCAGAATAATAAACATATCTTGTATAGAAGTGAAGCCATTAATTGGATGTTCCATTCTATGTTGTCACCACTGCCGATAATATCCTCATGCTTGCAGTCTGGGTTGGTGTACAGTATCGTGATGAACAGCTCTTGGTTACCCCTTAAATAATATAATGTAGCACTCACAATCTACAAGTGCTTTTGTGTTAAATGCAGTTATCCACTATAAGTTATAACCTATGCTACTATTAATATCACACATGATGAATGAATATATTAGAAAAACGATACTATAAAGTATACTTACAACAAGTAGCTAGCTAGCCGCTATCCTTCTTGCAAATTACAAAGGTTAGAATGATATAAAGGTCCACCTTGCGCACTAATTTTTAGCATAAGAGAATAAATAGATGAATCACATGATCACGTGATGTCACGTGTTAGAGATCAAAGGTCGTAGGATTTCTTCGCATAACGAGACTCGATATGAATGATTCTATGTTATACGATCGCGTGATGTCACGTGTTAGAGGTCAACGACGTTCACACAACGAGATTTGTCGAGATTCGTCGAGAGATTCGTACAGACTACTTCGACAGTAGGAAGCGGAGAGCAGCTGGACACACCTGGCACAATGCAGGCGATAAAGTGTGTTGCAGTAGGCGATCTGTGAGTCTAAGTATTTAACAGCATTGTGCCGTGTATTAGTTGTATTCGGGTTATTGCAAAAAGCGGCCTTATGGCCTTGTGGCTTTATGGCCTTGTGGCTTTATGGCCTTGTGGCTTTATGGCCTTGTGGCTTTATGGCCTTAGGTTTTTGTTGTCTCTACTTTTGCTATAGTGCAGAATCATTACACCGGTCTGCTACCCGGGCAATTCTACAAAGCTGCTGATCGATTACTTAGCCTATCATAAAGCGCCTGCTGAAATGGTCTGGTACTAGCGCCTCTCTGTGCTTCCGCCAAAGATAAGTCTACCGGTATTGTCTATGCTTTCACTCATCTACCACAAGGCTGGAAGGTGTTATAACGTTTGATAGAGGGAAATATAGTGCCTTCAGTTCTTCACAGTCCGCGTTATTAAAGGACTGGCCCATTATGCCTAGTTCGGTGTCCAGTCATCTCTCTCATGACTACATCTATATACACCGAGCTAGCTACTTAGCCAATAAGCTTATAGATAGTATATAGTAAGCCTTCTCACAGTTCCCTTAGAGCCTAGTGAGAAAATATTTATGATATATAATCACCTCGGTAATCACGGACTGTTCTATTGGACTTGGAGTATATCGATCTTTTATGTCCAGTAATATTTATAGCTAAACTCCCTCCATCATTGTATCAGATGCCGGCCAGTATGATTTGTAGCTAATAATGTCATCAGTCTCACCTATACATAGATGCATGCATGGAGTTATCAGGCGGGCATATAATCTAATCGAGGATCTCAGCCAACGATCAGCAGCTTTGTAGAATTACCCGAATAGCAGACCAGTATGATGATTCTGCACTATAGCAAAAGTAGAGACAAAAAAACTCTGAAGGCCACAAGGCCATAAAGCCACAAGGCCATGCTGTACAAAATGTTCTATACAGCATTCTTTCTTCATTGTGTTTACACAGTGGCATCCAGAAGTCAGCCATCACTGTCCAAACACACCAGTGATATTGGTAGGCACTAAGTTTGACTTAAGAGACGATAAGGAGACCATTGAGAAACTAATGGAGAAGAGATTAGCACCAATCACATATCCACAAGGCTTACAAATGATGGAGGAGATTGGTGCAGTGAAATACTTAGAATGTTCAGCTCTTACACAAAAGGTAATGTGGTAAGCTGTGTGAATGCATGCTGTGGTGAAGTATATGTAATAGTTATAACACAAGCAAGAGTGCTTTGCCTGATATATACGTGCGGCGCCCTTGAGCGAGTGTGTATATATCAGGCAAAGCATGAGTGCCTGTGTTGTAACTAATATGTTACACTTCCGGCACTCTAAATATCTGCCCAAACTTGACGGTGATATCTCGGCCTCTTTATATAGTAACAGGTACTCGTTGTGATTGTGGGACTCTATTTTATCGTTGTTATGATGTTAGTGGTAGTGATTGTGGCAATTTTTATAAGGCTACAGGAATTATAATTGGCTGAAAATCACTTTAAATTGCTTAACAAAGAAAATAATGGTGAGTGTTATTTAGAGTAAATAAAGCCATCTCACATAAATAGATTATTAAATTCCCCTCAAATGTTGTCCTTTGGCTTATATCAGCTTTTATACTTTGATAGAAAACAAATACAAACATTTTAAAAGTCTTTTCAACCCACAATTGACATCGCACTTGTGCGCCTGTATAAAGAGCAGTAGTTTCACCTTATTTATGAAAATGTTTAGGGAATTTGTGGAATCTCTTAAGTCTTAACAAGATATACGCACTGATATCAGTGTGTATATCTCGTTAACTTTCCACAGCCAGTGCATGCAATATCAGATATACCGTATAGCACAAAACATTGGCAGGAGAAAACCTTGGCGGATTTGGCAGTTGATAGCCAATCCGCCAATGTTTTCTTTCACCACGATTTTGTATCTAAAAATGACCAATCCGCCAGTGTTTTCTCCGCCAAAAATACTATGGGCACTGATCTGCCAAAGTTTTGTGCTAGACGGTATACATTGGCATTTTTCCCTTTGATCTGAGGTGTGAAAGTGTTACATATGATGTTATCTAACCCTTAATCACAAATGGCATCGCAAAAATTAACACAAATGGCTATAACTACTAGTCAGGGAATTAGCTAGTATGATAAGGGGAGCACCTTGTTTCGCTTACTATATAATTATAGTATGATGGTTGATTATATTTTTAAACCAGGCGCGCACAGGCTGGCGCGCCCCTGGTTTCTTGAAATCGTTTTCGTGAAAATGTCGGTATGTGTGTGCGTGTGTGTGTGTCCGCCCCCCAGGCTATTAAAAACCATTCACGTGAATTGAAGCCTGAATAACCAATCAAATAAGTCCTACTGCTTTTCTATGACACTTGCTATCGATATTACTGATGGGCGGAGCCTTAGTAACGAAGCGCGTCGTGAGTTACTGCTGAATAAGAACAAGGTTATGCAGTGTTAGCCGTTCATTCCATAGTAAAAGCCGTTTGAACAGCTGTACATTACTAACAAGACAGAGCGCTTCAGTTTTGAAAGTGGGCGTGCCGTGCGGGTTGCGGAGCGTATAATACAAGACTAGCCTATAGTGTTACAGTAAGAATTTCGGCTTAAAACAACTTTTTAAAAGTTTTATCACTAAAGTACTGGAGTATAAAGCCGAAAGAATTAAATTTGTATGCGTTGCTATGTGCCCCTTAGTGATGAGTCTTTGCTCACATGACTTACTCGTGACGTCATTAAATACTATTACAATACACTGAATAGCAGTTGATTAACACACATTGCTTGGTTTTTAGATGTAGAACATCAACTTGTTTTCATTTGATTAAATTCAGGTAATAAGGCTAAAGCCTGTGAGACCTGCTCATTACAATAATTAGCTAGCTACATAAATTTATGTATAGTAAGACAAGTAACTAGCTAAATAAAGTTATAATGATTGTTAACAAAATATATCACTATGATTTTTCGTGCAGTCTTATTGTTAGTTGGAACATACCCAGTTATCAATATACAAACCTGTTTGCTTCTTTTCAAAATCTCTGCATTAAAAACACAGCAAAAGCAATTCAATCCTCCGACTAGCATGGCCATTTGTATTTTGTGATATCATAGTGTTGCAGTGTAGTAGCTAGGTCTGTTACTTCAGTATATATGGCTCATGTTACTTCTACCTTTATGCTTCAAATTTGTGTGGGCAGATGTTCTTCACTGTTGAATTGCAAAACTGTTACCGTATAGCATGCTAAGCTATCAATTTCCCTTTCAATAGTTTCCAGTAGTATAGCTAATGCAGGTGGCCTAAGATGCTGTCTGTCAATATTTTCCCCATCAAATTTCTGCACCCATCATTATTTTTCAAAAAATTGTACTATATGGTAACTGTTTTGTCAGGTCTTCCTCCAAACATTTTTAACTTCTCTATCGATTGTGTAGGGATTGAAAGCAGTGTTTGATGATGCCGTCAGAGCAGTCCTCGCACTTACCAAGATACCAAAAGAAGAGTAAAAGTGGCCTTTTCCAGTTTCAAATTAGTTAAACAAATTATTTTTATAACACTGTATACCTAACTAGGACACTGAGAACACTGGCACAGGTAATAAATTGTCGCCTTGTCTTAATTGTCAGTAAGTATAGCTATACACACACTTTACTGTGTGCATTAATGTATACGTATTTCAATCTATCAGGCTAGTATGTAGCTATGTGTAAAAGATATGGAAATAAATGTTTAGTAGAATGTGCTCAAATACTTCGTGCAGTGGGTGGATATAGAGGGTGTAACTCCCTCCCACCTGCCACCTCAGGAAATACAAAAGGATGGATGTTTCGTTATAAAATGCACTAAAACACACTAATAGTGTTATTTCTGTACATTTCGACGCATAAAAATCTAAGGGGTTGCACCCACCACACCCCCTGCTATTACCTTGGTTAGCTCCTCATAAAATTTAGATTCTAATGTTACAGCAAAGGTGCAACGAAAACATTGCTCAGATATCGTTGCAAGTTGTAGCAACTCTTCGTCATTATCATCAACCAACCAATCACACGCCAGGATGTGGATCGGCCACACATAGGGGAGGGTGTTGTCAATGCCCAGCATACAACCGAACGTGTGCCTACTGCCACTAGGTTGGCCATTTTGCAAAGGTATGTCGGAGCAGGCAGGGCCTACCGCTATCCAGTAACAATGAGCACCAACCCAACGCTAGGGCCATCCACGCTCAGTCACAACAGCTGAACCAGCAACAGCACTCACAATTGTAGAAGGTACAAGAAGCAGCCACAGAAGCAGCACCAACAATTACAGTACAGTTACAGGAATCCGGGATCTTAATGTACTCCTGGATTCAGGAGCAGACATATCTGCCACAGGACAAGAAGTGCTAGAATATCTGGGTCATCAGGTTGATAAATGGATTAAGCATGACACTTGAGAAAGTGCCAGTCACCATCAAGCTAGGAAAACAGACATACAAGGATGACCTCCACATATACCCTGGAGTGTCAGGGGCTTTGGCATATTGCCTGCAAGCTACCCACATCCAGATAGTTCACAGTGCATGGGTACACAATTGAGCCAAGAATCGCGTTCCAATAGACACGTCATGCAAACCGTCTGCAATCCTACAGAGGATGCCATACCTTTGTGCGTAAAAGCACCCAGATTGATTTCATTTGCTTACAGGCACAAGCTGAAAGTGAAGCTAGAGCTACCCCAGGAACAAGGCATTATTTCCCTGGTGACACAGGCAACTGAGTGGTGTGCACCCATAGTGATGGCACCCAAAAAAGATCTGGATGTGCATAGATTTATCCCACCTAAATATAGGTATGTATGAAGAGAGTGTTACCAGTTGCCTACATCGCAGCGGATGATGCAAAATACTTGATGGTAATATATAGATGCTGCAAAAGGATACCATCAATCCCTTTGGATGAGGAAAGCCACCCTTTATTACTCTGTTTGGCCATTTCTATAATATTTAAAGACTCCGTACGGTTTGTCATCCATACCAACTCTGAATCCAGAAATTACAATCACCCAGAGATTACCCGTAAAACCAGCATCACTGGGGTTATCACCACCCACGCCACCCTCATGCAATAGAGCCGATATCAAGATGATCCAGCCAAGCAAGAAAATACCATAGAGGCTCTTTATGGAATTGACTCCTGACTAAAACTTTTCAGCACACCTAGCTGGCACCTGAAAAGCTTGATGGGGGTGTAGGAAATAACTGATTGTTATGTATGATCACTATATAGTACCTTTTTCAATAAGATCACATGTTGTTAAGGTTATCACATTTCAATATATATGTCATGTTATGTGTGGGTAGAGTAATTATTGGTCCAGAGTTTGAACATGAGTTAGCCACTGTGCTGTGTTGTAGTTTTAATAGTGTTTTATTGTCCCCTCCTACATTTTTAAGTTAAAAATGCCTTTCCTACAGTCCCACGTGGCATGATCACGTGACCGGTGGTAAAAATAGCTTATATAATCTGCGATTGCATGCGCGTGCATAGCTAATCGTGATCGTGATCATATAAATTGTTCAAGTACCTAGTCGGTGTTCTGCGGTAGCGATGAATGGTGCACATTCACTGAAAAAAGTGAACGCTTTAATACTAGCTAGCTATAGCTATAAGACACGGCATTTAGCTATGTAGCTGGCTACCCCACCACAAATGCTGTGCATGCATATATTATACCATGTGAGGTCTTACATTAATACTAGAGTAATTTAATAACCCCGCGCGCAACCCAATATTGCTAATTAATAATGTGATCGCGTGATGTCACGCGTTAGAGATCAACGGGCGTACCTCGATTTGCAGGCTACTTCGACAGTAGGAAGCCAGAGGAGGGCCGACACGTTCACGTGAGCCGTAGGTTTTGTACAGGTAAGGTTAATTAAAGGGTTGTAAGAGTAAAATACATATCATTCGAAAGTTTGTTTCATGCTTAAATCAATAGCGCGATCAACCCCATCCAACCCCACTGTTTTTATGTCCACTTTGAAATTGAATCACGTGCGCCTACCTTAAGCGGAAAGTCACCACAAGGAAGATACCTGGGAAGATACAACACGGTTACACCGATTAGCATGCCTGTTAGCGGGTTCTACAAGCGTCCTAGGAGCTCAGTACCAACCAAAGAGGGTTCCCTGCTCGCTAAATATGTAGAGAAATACGGGGGGTCAGCAACGACACAAATTCGTCGACGATATTTGAAATTTGATCTTAAATTTCTATAAATTTCAAATTTCAGCTTGAATTTCAAATTTAAATTTCGAATTTCAGAAATCTGGTCGTTCATCTGTTGAATTTAAAAACATACTTGAATCCTGACTTGAATCTGGTTGTATTAAGTATGTTAGCAATCTCGAGATTGAACCTCGGGTTAAAGGTTAGCGAGTAGCTAACTATAGCTTGAAACTTGATGCGCTTTCAGTGGCTCAAACTCGGGGCTCAAATGTCAAAACAACCCGAGACTGCCCGGCCCGAGATGTAGCTTGTATGCCATGTGCCATCTTAACTAGTTTGTTTCTCTCAATTTTACACAAGAATCATGAAGCTGAAGTAGCTACGTTTGTAGTGCCGGCGACTCCCGGATACTAGAGCTCCGGCCGTGACTGATGAGCTACAGTTAAGATATCAGTCATACTCATACTGGCACTATTTATATATAATATATATTATCATCACTTTCGCAACAATCCACTATATAAAGTTATATAGTGTGTCTAGTCTCGTGAACCCTCGCGTGAACCAGACCATTTTCTTCTGAGTGGCGCTTATCGATTAGATATTATAAGCGCCCCTCCTAATCTCCAATTTATAAGCGCCGCCACGAAGAAAGTGGGTGGTCTGGTTCACACTCGGGTTCACAAGACTAGTGTGTCCTCCTTTGCACTCGGTCTGATCCTCGAATTGATCTTGCCGTACAATTATTTCACTATTTTTCGGAAATTCTAAACTCCAATTAATATTTCAATTCAACTTTCAAATTTCAATTCAACTTTCAAATTTCAAATTCAAATTTCAAATTTCAATTCAAATTTCCAAATTTCAAGTCAAATTTCAAATTTCAGAACTAAATTTCTACAGGCATCGACGAAATTTCACCGCGTTACTGACCCCTCGGAGAAATATGCAATTAAGGTAAATACATTTAGAAGCGCTTATATCTTGTCGGCCCTCCTCTGGTAGGAAGCAGAGCAGTTGGACACACCTTGGCACAATGCAGGCGATGAAGTGTATTGCAGTAGGCGATCCGTGAGTCAATAAGCCTTATCCGCACTGAATGACGTCAAGGATAAAAAATGGCGGCGATAGTGGGGAAGAAAGTTACTAAAACGGCGATATTTCATTAAGAGCGACGCGAAGAACTTGAGCGAGAACTTGAGTCAGTATAAATCTCATATGAAGTATGGTAAGCCGTACAAAATCCCCCACTATCGCCGCCATTTTTATTTTTGCGGATAAGCCGCCTTATAGTTTCCGGCCGTTTGTAACAAAAATCGTCGAGCTGTTTCGTGTCCAAATAAGATACCTTATTTCGTGTCTAAATAAGACGTCTTATGTCCTGTCGATATAAGCTTGCTTATTTCGACACGAAATAAGAAATTAATTTTCATTCAGGCGCTAGGCTTATAGTGACGCACCGTGATAGCTATAACCAGACTTCAGCTCGAGTTATTGGATGGGAGGCGCCTGAAGTTCTTTATTGAAGACGCTGATAGAAATTTTGGAAACTGCACGTGTAGCTACCACAAATGATTTAAGCTGCACGTATACTCCAATATGTCATGAGTTGGGTCCAGGAACAGTGAATGACCTTCTGGAAGTGACAGTATACCTTGCTACCGAATCAGTGCAGTGTTTATAGGGTCTGTAGCCCTGATGGTACTACATACATGAGTTCTGGGGACACTGATTGTAATCCAATGACCTGAGTCGGATGACCCATAACCATGGGGTGTGAATCAAATTCAATCTCATCACTCTGAGAGATCATAATGTGACAGTTCCTTCAGATTTCCTTCAATGAACCATCAGTTGCGTATATCATTTTCCATGCATTTGTACACATTGGTATAGTTTTACAGTATATCAATCATGATGTGCAGCTTAAAATAATTAACTCTATAATCCCTGGAATGTTTGTGGCCGGTATACACTGTAAAAACTGCACACACATTTCCATTCTTTCTGGCTGCAGCATAACAAGTATACCTCTGCATGGTGCAGTTTCCAAAATTTCTATCTGCGCCGGCATCTTCAATAAAGAACTGTAGGTTGTCAAAAAAGGCCTCCCATCCCAATAACTCGAGCTGAAGTCTAGTTATAGCTATCACGGTGCGTCACTATAAGTCTAGCACCTGAATAAAAATAAATTTCTTATTTCGACACGAAATAAGGATTGTTATTTCGACACGAAATAGGCAAGCTTATATCGACAGGAAATAAGATGTCTTATTTAGACATGAAATAAGGTTATTTCGTGACAAAATAACTCGATGATTTTTGTTACAAACGACATTCCATACGGCCGCTGAGTATTTAGCTACAGGGGCGGATCCAGGGGGTCTTTAGGGTCTCGAGACAGTCCCTCCAGAACATATCAAAGAAGCCAAAAGAATTTAGCTATGATGTATTGGTATAAAAACACTAAAATGCATGCGTATTTCCTGTGATGTATGAAACTGATAAGTGTCGTTTCAGCACTTCATTACTGCTGATAATAAAACAACCTATATTCTTCCAAAGGGTTGGACCAGCCACATCCCCTACTCCATATTTGGTTAAATCCTTCCTTGTATTTAGGCCACTTCAACTAAATCTTATGTTCCTTGGGCTAAAACCATGTGTCGGTATGTAGGTAAAACTGAAAATAATATAAATATCTTTTACAAAAAGATAGCTAAACTGATTACAACAGTATGCTACTGACTACAAATGACTAACTGGCTACAAATTTCTAACTGACCCGCAGTCTTCAGACGAACAAGATGTTCACTGTGCTTCACTGTCACAGGCTGCTTACAGTACATTTTATTTGCTCACGTGACCAATACAAACTTTAAAAGTGAACAAAAATTTTACATTTCAATATTTTAATAGTCAGTCGGGCCTGAGAAACATAAGATTTAGTTGAAGTGGCCTTACTAATATGGTCTAAATCTTGTATTAGGTATGATTTCGGTGTTATAACAAAAAACCCTATAGCTTCTATGAGGAGCTACACCCCTCAGACTCCCTGCATCAGAGATACACCTCTGTATTCAGACCCCCTCTCAGGAAATCCTGATTTAACACCATTGTGGGTGTATTTGTGTTGGGTTTGTGTTAGCATGCTGGGGATTACTGGCACACCAGTGGAGCCGGGAGTCGGGGGATGGCCGAGTTAAAGTGACACATTTGTTTTTGGTTAATTGCAGGGAAGTCGGTAAGACGTGCTTGTTTATCAGTTACACTGCAAATGCCTTTCCTGGAGAGTACATCCCAACAGGGTAAGTAACAAGCACATCATCAGGTAGCTGCTAATTGTTCTTGTGCTCATGTTTATAGATTTGACAACTTCTCAGCTAAAGTTATGGTAGATAGCTGCCCCATTAATCTGGGGCTTTGGGATACTGCAGGTGGGTGAGAATCCATCATTTAAAAAGGCCTTAATTCTAATATGCTTCACTTTGTCTCACAGGTGCAGAAGATTATGATAGAATACGACCTCTTTCCTACCCACAAATAGTGAGCAGGTTAAAAAATTTCAATGTGTGCATTATTTTCTTCATCTAGGATGTGTTCTTAATATGTTTCTCACTGATCAGTCCTGCGTCATTTGAAAACGTCAGAGCAAAAGTGAGTTGAACAAAATGACATGCTCTGTACTGCATTCTTCCTTCGTTGTGTTTACACAGTGGCATCCAGAAGTCAGCCATCACTGTCCAAAGACACCAGTGATATTGGTAGGCACTAAGCTTGACTTAAGAGACGATAAGGAGACCATTGAGAAACTAAAGGAGAAGAGATTAGCACCAATCACATATCCGCAAGGCTTACAAATGATGGAGGAGATTGGTGCAGTGAAATACTTAGAATGTTCAGCTCTTACACAAAAGGTAATGTGACTTTTTGTAGGGCAACATGATAAGCTGTGTGAATGCATACTGTGGTGAAGTATATACATATGATGTTACCCATGTGGTGTAATTACCCTTAATCTCATGATCAAATGATGTACTATTTAGGGAGTTCTAATACTTTTACTAAGGGGAGCATCTCGTTTTTCTTATTATGCTAAACAAAAACACCCTAGATGTAAAAAAGTACGAGGTCAATCAGAAGCAGCATTGTATAGGCCGTATGTGTGACCAAAAACTTTGATATCAGCTAAAGGCCAAGAAGTTACGTAGCTGCTTGTCAAAAATCTTTTTAACTACTTGAATGACATTCAATAATTTATAGCATATCTTCACAACTATGATTGGCTTTGTCACTTCACTCACTTGGCCACCTTTATAATAATTATGGTGTGAACAAGGTGGCCAAGTGACAAAGCCAATCATAGTTGTGAAAATATTCTATAAACTATTGTTACAGTATGTCATTCAAGTAGTTAAAAAGAGATTTTTGACAAGTGCCTCAACTGATATCAAAGTTTTTGGTCACACATACGGCCTATACAATGCTGCTTCTGATTGACCTCGTACTTTTTTACATCCAGGATGTTTTTGTTTAGCATATCATAGTACAGGCATTTTAACAGGAATATTGGGTCAACCTTAAACTAATTGCAACAAAAGCAAACTCAACAGATTTTGTTTCCTTATTATGTCCTCATTGACAGAAAAAGAGTCCTAAGGAATCCTCGTGGGGGAACGATGTGAAAATCACTGAAACATATACCCACTTTTTTGCTTTTAACGCTTTTATGGTTTCACGGTATTTATTGTAATATCTTAGATAGGATGCCACCTGTATCAAAACTTAATATAACATTAAAAAGCTCTTGCAAAGACAAATCTTTTGGTACTAAAATTATCACTCTAGGATAATGTGTTAACAAGTTATAATCATATAAATTATATTGTATCTTGAGTTTGCCTACTTTTTGTACATGTTTTGCAACTTTAAGGTTATGGTAAAGTAGAAGCCAAATAATAAAAGAAACCTTTCTGTTTAATGACCGAAGCCTTAAAATATTACCACGAATAATTGAGTTAGTGCATAAACATTACTTTACATTCCTTATTTGTACAGTAAAAAATGGCTAATCGCGCAAAGTCGTTGTATGTTAATCTAGTATCATTTGCTGTTTTTGTCTAAGTTTTGATAAATAATCAAAGGAATTGAAGCTTTAGGAAGTTGTTTCTACTCTACGTATTGTGTGAGGCATAAGGCGTGATGTAACGAAGGTAAGTATAGAGAATCAAACTAGCTACATTAAATATTGATGTCTGCGTCGCCCTAAACAACTTACTTTTGTATTTGCAGCAGAAGTAAGAGCACTAAAAGCTTTCTTTTGCACGTAAATGACCTCACGTGTTTTTATAACAAATCGCGTGATGTCATTATCGATACCATGGTTTCTTCAGTTATTTGAAAAATGTATGTGTTAGACTTTACGTCAGTTTATTCCAGTATACTCACGATTCAAGTCAGTATTTTGCCATCCATCTGTTTAATAGTAGTGGGCGAAGGGACTGATGAAGGAAGAGGGCGCCGTTCGCGGTTTAAGGAAATGGTAAGTGAAGGATTTGAGCGAAAAACTATCTTTGCCGAATAATTTGTGTGGAATGTAATGCGTTTATATTCCGCAACTATACTGAATAGGTATCGGGCTATAGCAGTAACTGTACTGGTTCTTCAGAGGCGTTTGTTACTCGTGGTAGGTAGTTAGTTTGCTAGAAATTTGACGTAAAGAGATATGAATATTCCCTTTGCTGATCGCACTATTACTGTATAATGGATTAGCCAAATCGCGTGCCACTTTGTATATTAATAAGCAAACGTTTACTGCACATAGAAGTTGCAAACAAAGTAGCATGTTACTTATAAAACAAAAGTTATTTATTTTTGAAAAATATGTGTTGGTACTACATTCTGCGGTTTACCGTAACCTTAACTACTGTGGTAACACCTTATTGAGCTTGAATGTTATGTTGTGGATGCGTGAAATATCATGCCTACAATGTGGATGCACAAAATATCATGCCTACAATGTGGATGCACGAAATATCATGCCTACAATGTGGATGCACGAAATATCATGCCTACAAATTTTATACTGTGGGTGCACGAAATATCATGCCTACAAACGAGAATGATGGCATTAATTTGAGAAGAGTACTGAATAAGACTTGAACCAGGGTAAACTTTATTTTGTGTTGAAACTTGAAACTAAGAATTGAGCCAGCCTAGGGATAAAGGTGAGTTGATCATTAGAGTTCCAGATCACTGAAATTATTCTTTCAGCAATGGATGTACAACCTGAATTGTGTGCCATCTGCAAGACTTCTGTAGACACAGGCGTCCCATTTTCTACTCTAAAAGCAAAGGGTAGCTCAACCATCAACCAGGTCAGTATTGCCAGGAATGATCATGACAGCATTTGCACAATGCCTGGAGATGTGGTACATCAGGAATGTCGCCGTAAATACTGTCACCCTCATCAAATAGCAAAGGAAACCCACCAAGAGGAGCAAATGCCAAGCACATCAAGTAATAGTGGACCTGTACTTCGGTCATCTGAGGAGGGATTTTCTTTCAAGACTAATTGCTTTTTTTGTGGTACAGCAGCCAAACTTGGGAAAAAAAGAAAGCATGATGTCCTTGAAGTTAAAACTATTGGAATAAAGAAGACTATTTTAAAAACATGCCAAGAACGAGCTGATAGTTGGTCAGATGTTGTGAAGGCACGCATTCTGCATGTGCATGACCTTCATGCAGCGGATGCAATCTACCACCAGACCTGCAGTGTTAATTTCCGCACAAAAAAGCAAATGCCAATAGCTCAATTTGCTACAGAAGACTTCAAGAGGCCAAAGCTTGGACGTCCTCAAGATGACAAAAGGGCAGAAGCATTCTTGGAGGTTGCTAGCTACCTGGAAGATAATGATGATGAGCAAATCACAATCAACGATCTCATTGACATCATGAACCAAAAACTGGCAAATACTGATTATGATGCATACAGCTACCCCTATATGAAGACCAGGCTTCAAGAACACTTTGGTGAGAGGATAGTTCAGACTGAGATTAATGGTAAGCCAAACGTAATCACTTTCAGAACAACTGCAACAGTGGTGCTCCAGGACTATTACAGTAAGCAGCAGCAGGAGAAAGAAAACACTACAGAGGAGAAGATAAAGCTTGTACAGGCTGCTGCAAAACTTATCAAGGAGGACATTAAAGCTATTAGTACATCCCATGAAGTCTATCCTCTCTGAAATCAGAGGAAGCTGGCATTGAGTATCTACCAGTTACTCTGAGGATACTGTTAGAAGAATTGTTTGCTGGGAAAAAAACTGGAATTAAAGTGGCTTCAATTGGTCAAGCAATGATGCAAGCCACTCGACCCCGGGTTCTGCTAGCACCATTGCAGTTTGGATTGGGTGTGCAGCTCTACCATCACTTTGCATCACGATTCCTTATTGATTCCCTTCATCATCATGGGTTTTGCTGTTCTTACCAAGAAGTTCAGCAGTTTGAAAGTAATGCTGCTCAATCACATGGAACTGACATTCCCAACTTGACAACAGAATTTGTCCAGTATGGAGCTGACAACGTTGACCACAATATTCACACCTTGGATGGGCATGGCACCTTCCATGGCATGGGCATGATTGCTGCTGTTACTCCTGAAACCAGTTCAGGGAGGTCAATTCCCAGAGCAAAGGTAACTTCTCTTGATGTTGCGATCGTTGGAAAAGTTCAGATTCGCTTTCATAAGGAAGAAAGTTGCGGGATGTCAGCTGTGACCTACCAAAAGCTATTAGATCTAAAGGCTCAGGACTGCTATGAAAATCTCGATGTCCTATGGAAAACATCCGTCATGTTTGGAGCTCCCAGACCTGCATGGTCAGGAATGATGCAGTTTGTACATCAGGGTCACCACCCAGGTAGGGCATCTATTATGTTCTTACCCATAATAGACATGAATCCCAGTGACAGCACATGCATTTACTCCACTCTCATGTTCATCAGTAATCATGCACGAAGGCATGGTGTTACCCCAATCCTAACATTTGACCAGCCACTGTGGTGGAAAGCTATCATGATTGTTGAAACTGAACCTGAGGGAAGTGATCTAAGAGGAATTGTTTTGCGTCTTGGTGGTTTCCACACTGAGATGAACTTTCTGGGATGTATTGGACATTTAATGGATTCATCTGGACTGCAAGAAATGCTTGAGTCAATCTATGCACCCAATGCAGTTGTTCACATGCTGAGTGGCAAGGCTATTGCACGAGCTGTACGTGCACACTTCATTGTTGATGCAGCCCTCAATGCTCTGATACTGAGAAGAGTTCTCAATGCTCCTCTACCATGTCAACCTGAAACACCAGAGAGCAATGATGATAACGATCCAGGCATTGCCGAATCTACTGATGTAGGCAATAGTCAATACTTGGATGAAGCCCACACCTTTTATGATAAGTTAATGTCTGGCGATATTTGTGCAGAAGAAGCACAGTCCTCTTATGTTCTGGAAAAAATCAAGGATAATCTGAAGAAGAATGCAGAGTCCATGAGGAAATCTTCCAAAACTTCAGCTTTGTGGATTCAGTACATGAGCATGATCGACATTTTACGCAAATTTATCAGAGCAGAGCGTACAGGTAACTGGGAGTTACATCTGCAGTCTATCCAAGCTATGCTTCCATACATGGCAGCTTCAGGTCACAACTCCTACACTAAATCTGGCATGCTGTATTTGCAGCAGATGTCGACCCTCCCGACTCAACATCCCAATGTTCTGCAACATTTCAGTGAGGGATTACATGTGATCCGAAGAAGCAACCGTCTGTGGGCAGGCCTTTCATCTGACCTTGTCATCGAGCAAGTTTTGATGAGAAGCTTAAAGACCAGTGGAGGTCTCACACGTGGACGAGGAATGACTGAAAATCAGCGTCTATTGTGGCTGCTGTCAAGGCCTTCCTGTGCAGAAGTTAATCAGGCAATGCAGGAGCTCACCGGGGTTAACTACAACACTGGGGAGCAGAATAAGGATATGACAACAGCAAGACAAGCACGTGACTGGAAAGACACATTAACTGTACTTCAGTATTTGCAAGAAAGGAACCCATTTAGCATGGACCCAAGTCTGAGAAGTATTTCCACTGGAGTGCATGCCCACCCCACTGTGAATGTTGATGAAGCAGCAGCAGTCGGGGACATGATATTGACACAAATGAATGGGACTACACCTGCTGAGTATACATTTCAGAAAAAAAACCAGGTAGTCACTCTTGGCTTGAAGTCATCTTCTGTCAAGATTGATGGGGATAGAATTCAGATTGACCCACTGCTTCTCTTTCAAAGACTTACTACTGTCATGCAATCATCAGATGATCTGGAGTTAGCCTTCAAGCATGAGTTGTGCAGCTATCCACCTGCTCTGTTTGATTCCTCTCTTTTGCTCCATGAAGCAGACAAGCCAGCACTTGCTAATGCAATATGGAAGATTTGTGAAAGTAGTGTCCCAGTAGATATCCCAGATGATCGCATTCAGTATGTCCTGGATGGTGGAGCACTTTTACAACGCATCTCATGGTCTCGCGGTTCTACATATGGAGACATCTGCCACCAGTACACAGAATATGTAGCAAGAAAGTACAAGGATGCCATAGTTGTATTTGATGGCTATGAAAATATGAATACAAAACATATGACACATCAGAGACGGTCCAAAGGAAAGGCTGGTGCAACTGTGACAGTTGTTGCTAACATGACCACTACAATGAAGAAGGACCAGTTTTTGGGCAACCAAAAGAATAAGCAGCAATTCATTTTTTTGTTGAGTGCAGAACTGGAGAAGAGTAACTGCAAAACTTACCATGCACCTGGAGATGCCGATCTTTTGATTGTTCAGAAGGCTGTTCAATCAGCTACTACCAGTAAAACTGTGCTAGTTGGTGAAGACACTGACCTCATTGTCCTGCTCTGCTACCATGCAAGACTTGATTCCCATGACCTCTTCTTTCGTCCTGAGCCGAAAAAAAACACAAAAAATCTTCGTGTCTGGAATATCAGAGCCACAAAAGAAAAGCTTGGTCAAGACATCTGCAACAACATCCTCTTCATCCATACTATTCTTGGGTGTGACACAACATCACGTCTCTATGGGGTTGGAAAGGGGACATCCCTTAGCAAGTTCAAAGCAAGCAGTATGTTCCGTGAACAGGCAAAGGTGTTCCATTCTAATTCAGCTTCCACACATGATGTGATAGATGCAGGAGAGAGAGCTCTAGTACTAGTCTACAATGGAATGTTGACTGACACATTGGATTCCCTCCGACATAAACGATTCTGTGAAAAAGTGGCTTCAAAAGCATCCCACGTAAAACCACAATCATTGCCACCAACTTCAGCAGCAGCAAAGTATCACAGCCTTTGCGTGTACCTTCAAGTTCAAGAATGGAAAGGTTCAGCTGCAGAACTTAATCCCATAGACTGGGGATGGCAGGAGTGTGAAGAGGGATTTGTGCCACATCAAACATCACTACCTCCTGCTCCTGAACATCTGCTACGGGTGATTAGATGCAACTGCCAGACTGACTGCAGTACATTAAGATGCTCATGCAAGAAGTACAACATTGAGTGTACTCTCGCTTGTGGTAACTGCAAGGGAACTGGGTGCACAAACACATCTCATGACAATGATAATGAACCCGTTGAGTAGTCATACACAGACTGACATTTGCTACAATCTCTTTGATTGATATCACCTGTATTAATTATATTATTTTGATTATAACTTGTTAACACATTATCCTAGAGTGATAAGTTTAGTACCAAAAGATTTGTCTTTGCAAGAGCTTTTTAATGGTATAGATGATACTAAAAATTTTCAATTTAAAAAGGGAATAGGGATCGAAAAACATCATTGGTGAAAAAAGAACACAAACAAGTTAAGATCAAACGGTATGCAGACACGGACATCGATTATTACTCAATACAGGAATTTCTTATCCCATGCACACTACAGAGATCCCTATTTTGACTTCATGCATTTGCTGACCAACTGTACTGTACAAACAAATAATCTTCAAGCCAGAGTTGGTTTTCCATTATTTATGTACAAACCATTATTATGAAAATATAAGCATATATCACTTTCATGAAGTCAAAATAGGGATCTCTGTAGTGTGCATGGGATAAGAAATTCCTGTATTGAGTAATAATCAATGTCCGTGTCTGCATACCGTTTGATCTTAACTTGTTTGTGTTCTTTTTTCACCAATGATGTTTTTCGATCCCTATTCCCTTTTTAAATTGAAAATTTTTAGTATCATCTAGTTTGTCAGGTTTTTTGTGCCCACGTTGTGGGCAAAATGCTATATAAACATTATATCTATAACATAGTTCATATGTCCATTCTCATGTCTATAGGTACATATAGCAGTACAGCCGATAAAGTTGCTATATAGTTTACTAAATTCTTTCTCCTGTTTCCTGTCCACTCTTCTTTTGGTCTGTTGTTCTTTTTCCTCTCTGTCCTTCTCCTGGTCCTTCTCTTCCCCCTTTACTTTCTCTCTATCCTTCTCCTGGTCCTTCTCCCCCCTTTACTATCTCTCAGTTGTATCGTTGTGTGTTCTCCAGTCATTATTGGATTTTATCAGGGTTCCATCAGATTATCTTCATCATTTGTAACCCTGCCAAATTAGCCATGTAGGTAGATATTGTCATCCCTTTCCACAATACTGATTACAGGCAATTAATAATGCTACAGTGAAAGAAATTGCATAAAATTGTTACAAACACCATTGTTTAGTATGGTTGGTTGGTATTTGTCCCACCACACACCCGCACTATTTGTGCACTCTTACATGTCAACATGTATACCAACCAACCATATGTAGCATTAAATAGAGCAGCTTAACTTTTAAAACCATTGTAATCTTTGATCCTAATAATCTCAGGTGTGGGTCTGAATTTTTCCATGACTTGTGAACAATTGCATGTGCTGTCTTTTTAAGTCATGTTTTTGACCTGAGAACAGGTATCAGACCACTTGCTGTGCACTTGTCTTGTTATGTAGACCGGCCTTGCTTTATAGTGCACTCTCTTTTATTGCATATGTACATGAAGCAAGGCCGCAGCACATGCTTGATGAAGCAAGGCTGCAGCACATGCTTGATCAGGGTTGAGAGCTCAAAGCAAACAGTGTGGCATTATTCATTCATATAATATATACAACCCTGATTCTGAGTGTGCTTTGCTATGCAAAAGTGAACCTGTGGTGGTGCACACATATTACCACTCTATAGCCATACTATAATTCTTTACAGTGGTTCACTTAAACCTAGCAACATATTGTGACCGCAGTTATACAAAACTGCCTGCTCTATATATAGCTATTTATTTCTTTTAACTTAAGCAACACAATCAATATATTGTGGTTACATATTCATGAGGAGTTGAGCATATAACAAAATCAAAGTTTACCTACTCCTTATTGCTGTTACCACTTGAAAGTGATTAGCAAAATAAATATAAAGAGATCTTTGCCTAACACCTCTTGGAATGGATCTGTCAACATCATTGGGAAAATAAGCTGCCCATATGTGATAACGTTGACTAGCATCATAACAATAAACTGGGCTATTTAACATAATATATGCTTAGTGCACAAATGTCCCAGCTTGTGTGGGTAGGTGTGACTGTATTGCATGTCAGCTACAGGCTTAAATGGCTGGTGATGGTGGGGCGTTATATGGAGAAGTCAGCAACAACTCCTGCAGTGAAATATGGGAGTTGGCTTTAGTTTGATACCAATATTAATGCTGCATGGAGCATATTGTGAACAGTGTACAGTAACATTAATGAAGAGGATAACACAGGTAAGGCAGGTAGTGAAGTGCAATAATATTATTAGTACGCGCTAAAACATTAGAAACGACGTAGAATTGTTTTACAGAGTTGTATGATAACATTAGAACTAATGTATATCTTGCTATTTACCATGTATACATACTCTATATTACCTCAAAAAACGCTGCTGGCCATTGGCCACTGGAAATCCACTTCAGACAGTCGCACGCGGTAGTATAATAATTAGTTTAATGGGGCGGGCGCTAAAAGTAAACTGGCGATGCGGACTAAAACTTAGAAAATTTCAAGCACCAGAAAGTTCATCTCTCATCTATCAAAGTTTTTGGTCACACATACGGCCTATACAATGCTGCTTCTGATTGACCTCGTACTTTTTTACATCCAGGATGTTTTTGTTTAGCATATCACTACTTTTTGGAGGTATAAACAGATGGTATTACTAGCAGGCAGCGGAGAAATCCTGGACATCACATGTAGCTACTTGCTTAGGTTTACATATATGTCATACGATATTGTAAATTAAAAACTTTGAAGCTTAGTTTTGAAAAACTCAAGCACACAATTTTTTAAAACTTTTACTAAAGATAAACATCAATATAGATTGTGTATCTGAAATTTTATGAAAATCATATGAAGGGGGTCCAAGTTATGGAAATTATCAACCTGCAGTGTAAATAACCTTTCTCAGGCTGTAAATAGTATGATAGGCGGAGCATACATGGGAGAAGTGCTGAAACAAATTTAGCTGAAATCCATGAAGAAAATGCATGAGTGAGTTATTAGACAAACAAGTGAATGTATAAAACAAGAGTTTGAAAAATACTTTCGGGGTTCATGCAAGCTCCTGCAAGCTCACGAAAAAGTGTGTAAAGAAAATTAAAGAAGAAAAAATCGACTGCTGCGTAAAAGTTTTGTGGTGAAAGGAAGGACTTTATAAGGCCGTATCAGAAGAATGACTGAACCGATTTCGATGAACTTTAGGTTATTGATTCTTCAAACAATGAAGGTACCAATTCTTGAGTAATGAAGCGAGAAAGGATGGTTCATCGTGTGTAGTCGCACAACGAGCGCCATAAAACTCACAATGGCTGGTGCTTAGAAATGGTGGTGCTGATTTCCTCCATTCTCGGTTATTGATTCTATACAGTAAGAATGTTGTGGGTCTGTGATAACTAAGCGATAGCTTTCATGGTGGCTTAGCTGGAGTGTTTGCAAATTTGAGGGCAGTGCTATGTGTAAATAACTCACTCAGTTGTCACATTGCTGCGCCTCGTGACTCACTATCGTGAGTCTTGATATCATTAAGTACGGTAGTACTTAATAGTAGGGATTGGTAAGAAATTGTATGGTTTCCCGATTTTTCGCACTTCATAAAACAACCTTCCAATAGGCTTTACCCGAAAAAACCGACTGGAATGCATTGCTAAGGCTGTAATGATGCTGTACCTTGGTTAAACGAAGCAACAAGTCGAATATTTCGACCTACAGCCAACTTTGAAAATTTAGAAATTTACCTGTATTTCGTCTGCCTGCCTGCCTGCCTGCCAGCCAGCCTGCCAGCCAGCCAGCCAGCCAGCCAGCCAGCCTGCCTGCCGTAAGACCCGGTTGCACTAGGTGTAGGGCTCCAGAACTTTGACACAATAAAGGTAATGGCGGCGGATTTACGAAAATGTTGTTCCGAAGACGATTTACCCACTGCGCCATGGCGATTCCCTTTATCCTTCATTCCCTTCCTTGTTCTTCTATATTCCTAGCAAGGTGTGAATCTCACCTTCGAAGGTGACGATAGCCTGTTACGGCTTCTGCTTATTACGTCACGCTAAAACCTGGCTTGCACGTGATATAATTAGTTACAGTGGCACCATGGCACGATGTTTTTGCGTGTACTTTATTACATCGTGAACTTCAAGATTATAGCCTTGGACAAATAGCTTTTGCTGTTTTTCGAGCGTTATTTGCTATCACACAGCTGCTTTGCCATGTAAGTACGTTGTTAACAAGCGCCTGAAAACAAGCATAATTATTACGTAAGTGCCTGTAACATTTGTGCGCCTGCTGAAAGATTATTATGAATGCTTAGCATGTATAAAAAGCAAACAAACTAGAATGATGAAAAATTAAAAATTTAAAAGGTAAGTAGGGATTGAATTCAATAGTGCTACAAAAAGTAAGGAAACAAGGAATAAGATTTTGGGACGAGAGAACATTCTGGCATGAGATAATTTATAAAAGTTTAATCCCTACTTTTGGCTCACTTATTATTATTATTATTATTATTATTGATTTAGTCAGGATGGCTGTATCTACCAGAAGGTAGGTATACAGGTCCTCAATGACAAACAATATACACAACTGATAAACTACAACAACTGAACAAAACTAACACTTCAGTATAGGTTCACCAAAAGTAGGGATTAAACTTTTATAAATTATCTCATGCCAGAATGTTCTCTCGTCCCAAAATCTTATTCCTTGTTTCCTTACTTTTTGTAGCACTATTGAATTCAATCCCTACTTACCTTTTAAATTTTTAATTTTTTATCATTCTGTATATACATATACGTATAACTGTTATTATATTTTCCATTTGTAAATGCATTATTATATTATTAGCTATTATTACTAGCAATGATGATATACAACCAATTACATTAATTTCGGGCTAATCATCTATATAGCGGTAATTTTAGGCATCAAAATCAGGAACATAGTTTGTGCAACAAATTACTAGCATAAATTATATAGCAAATCAATAGGTGGATAGTACGTATGGTAGAGTTGATTCTTTATAAATGAGTTACAACATGCACACATACATTAATACACTATAGCTAGCATAATAATTACATAATAAGCATACACCAATCTACGAATAAATGTGCATATATATAACAACAACGCTTGACTTTTATAGCCAACTGCTTCTTTCAGTTATTTGAGAGCTAGCACTGGGATGTGGAAAATCTAATCAATTTAGCTATTATGCTTTTAACTCAGTTGACTGCTAAGCACTGGTCCCCTCGGCACTGGCCTATAAGGTTTGATAAACAATGTGGCATTTATTAGAATCTTCAACTTGATTGCCTATAGTGTAGACCTGCTCATTACAATAAGATAACTACAAGTACGTAACTAGCTAAATAAAGTTATAACACCAATTGTTAACAAAATATATTGCTATGGTTTTTTGTGCAGTCTTGTTGTTAGTTGGAATACACCCAGTTTTTGAATTTTGATACATACCTGTTTGTTTCTTTGCAATCTGCAGGAAAAGCATTGCAATCCTCCAACTAGCATGCATGGCCATTGTATTCTTTTATATCATAGTGTTGCAGTTATTGGATCTGTTACTTCAATATGGCTCAGACACGTTACTTCGACCTTTATGCTTTCACATTTGTGTGGGCAGGTGTTCTTCACTGTTGGATTGCAATACTGTTACCATATAACACAATATTGACAGATTTAATGCTAAGCTATCAATTTCCCTTTCAATAGTTTCCAGTAGCATAGCTAATACAGGTGGCCTAGGATGCTGTCTGTCAATATTTTCCCTGTAAAATATCTGCACCTGTCATTATTTTTCCCCATCAAAAAATTGTGCAATACGGTAACTATTTTGTCAGGTCTTCCTCCAGACATTTATAACTTATCTATCGATTGTGTAGGGATTGAAAGCAGTGTTTGATGATGCCATCAGAGCAGTCAGAGAAGTTACCAAGAAACCAAAAAAGAAGCATTTTTCAGGTCTCAAATTAGATTAACAAAATATTTGTTATAATACTTTAGACTATGATATAGCGAATTTGCAGGGTTACTAAATCACTTAGTCACCTGCATGTTCACTTAGTCACCTACACATGTTTACTTAGTCACCTACACGTGTTTACTTAGTGCCCTGGCCCTCAGGCAACGACCTACCATCAAATACATTTTGACTGTACTTTCATGTACAAAACAACTTTTTATTCTTACTTAGATAAATGGTAGCGCGACAAACTTCATTTCGCTGTTTGTAGTCTTCTTCGGCTTATTTGCTCGTGAAGATGTTAAGCGCGTCAACATCGTAAAAATACACCTAGCGCTAGTTGCCAAGTAGGTACCATGGAAACATTAAAAGTTTTTCGCTCAGGAAATTGATAACTAGCTCTTCCACGCTTATAATGGCGTTTGAAGGTATTATCATGTGATTCTTGTTCAGTGTAGTCTAAATAAGTTAGACGCCGCGGCCTACGGGAACTAAGCGATTTAGTAACCCTCAGGCCCTTAGTAGCGCCCTCGCTACGCTCGGGCGCCACAGCCTCGGGCCTTCGGGTTACTAAATCGCTTAGTTCCCTTGGTCTTGGCGTCTAACTATTATGTAGCTACACCTAACTAGAACACTCAGGTAATAAGTTGTTGTGTCAGTATAGATATACACACAATACTGTGTGCATTAAATAATGTACATGTTGTAATCTATCAGGCAAGTATACGTATCTGTGTAGAAGATGTAAAATAAATGTATAATATACGTAGCATCTATACTCAAATATTTAGCATGCAATAGCTAGCTAGTGTTGTTCATAGTGTGATTATGATATAATGCCATTTTCACATATTGATAATTACGTCACTCAGTACATTGCTGCATGACTACATTCGTGCATAGGAATAATCATGTTCAATGTAGGAAATAAATTAATTATATAATAACCATATTTGATTATTGTAGTACCTTAATGTAAAGTACGTAATTACTATTTATACATAACCAAACTTGGTGCCAGTCAGTGGCACCAGTGGAGATAACAACCCTACACAGAGATGACAGCCCCACAAGCAGAGACGTTGTACACAATTCATTTGAGTGATTTACCCAAGCTGGACATACATATTGATAAAGGCACTGGCTTTACCAAAGAATCATGTTCCAATAGACATGTCATGCAAACTGTCTACAATCCTACAGATGATGCCATACCTTTCTGCATCGATCGATTCCATTTGCTTACAAGGACAAGCTGAAAGTGGAACTAGAGCTACCCCAGGAACAAGGCATTATTTCCCCGGTGAGGTATGCACCTACGTATAGTGATGGCATCCAACAAATATCCAGATGTGCATACCTGAATAGGTATGTATAGAGAGAGCATTACCAGTCGCCAAAATCACAGCAGATGATGCAAAATACTTTAGATGCTGCAAAAGGATACCATCAATCCCTTTGGATGAGGAAAGCCAGTTGTACAACACCTTCATTACTCCATTTATAATATTGGCTCCTAACTAAAATTTTTCAGCACACCTAGCTAGTTGGTGCCTTAAAAGCTTGATGGAAATAATTGATTGTAATTGTTATGTATGATTATTGTAATACCTTTTTCAATAAGACCATATGTTGTGATTTTGGTACCTATTCTATGGCTAATTCCACTGTACCATGAATGCATGCATGTAGCTACAGCTATAATAGCTAGCTAGGCAAGTTGCTATTTTGCTACGCACGTTGCAAAGTTGAAAGTTTGACTGATTTTACAGCTATACGTATAATTATAAATGCCGCTATAGCTACGTAGCTATGTACGTATATCCTAATGCATGCATAGAACACCTTAGGGAAACACTTCCTATAGCTAATAAAGTTTATGTTAAGACAGATCTTGCAATCAACTCCACTAAAGAACTGCAAAGAATAAAGTTAAAGTAAGCTACGTAAGAGTCAGCTATAGCACTAGATCTTGCATGCATGGATTCATAGTTTTCTTATACAGTAGCTGGTAATTATAGCACTGTTTTTAAACCAGGCGCGCGCCTGGTTTCTTGAAATCGTTTTCGTGAAAACGTCGGTATGCGTGTGTGTGTGTGTTTGTGTGTGTGTGTGTGTCCGCCCCCCAGGCTATTAAAAACTACTCACGTGAAATGAAGCCTGAATAACCAATTAAATTAGTTCTACTGCTTTTCTATGACACTTGCTATCGATATTACTGATTGGTGGGGCCTTAGTAACGAAGCGCGTCGTGAGTAACTGCCGAATAAGAACAAGGTTATGCAGTGTTAGCCGTTCATTCCATAGTAAAAGCTGTTTGAACAGCTGTACATTACTAACAAGACAGAGCGCTTCAGTTTTGAAAGTGGGAGTGCCGTGTGGGTTGCGAGCTTATAATACAAGACTAGCCTATAGTGTTACAGTAAGAATTTCGACTTAAAACAACTTTGTACTACTTTTAAAAAGTTTTATCACTAAAGTACTGGAGTATAAAGCTGGTTTAAACAAAAGAATTAAATTTGTATGGGTTGCTATGTGCTCCTTAGTGATGAGTCTTTGCTCACATGACTTACTCGTGACGTCATTAATTACTATTACAATACACTGAATAGCAGTTGATTAACAGTGGTTTAACTTACACATCGCCTGGTTTTTAGATGGTAGAACATCAACTTGTTCTGCATGGCTTTATAGTCAGCATTCTTTGCGGTTAATCATCTAACTAGCTATAGCCATCATAAACATTGCTGCTTTTGTAAATACAAAATCTAGTGCTTTTATTCAACTTCGTAGCAGCCGACAGCCTTCATCCATAAATTTTTGCTTGTTACCAGTGACTTTAGCTTGCTTCTATATATATATATAGCTCTTGTTCTAGCTATATAGCTATAGCTACGTATGTGCCACTTAATCGACTGAAAAACTGGGGGGACCACTTGCGGCAAAGCGGACCATCTGTGGCAGCCATACTTGGTCCAGGGGGACCATCCATGGCAACAAAAATTGTCACAAATGGTCCGGGAGGACCAGTTGTGGCGGGGAACCATCTGCGGCGTGACAGTGCGCGGGCTC
This sequence comes from Spongia lamella, assembly GCA_963930835.1. NCBI lineage: Eukaryota > Metazoa > Porifera > Demospongiae > Dictyoceratida > Spongiidae > Spongia > Spongia lamella. The sequence continues at coordinate 12,094,795 of OZ005748.1, forward strand.
ATTTAGACTCGCAGTGAGATTTTTATCTCCACGAGCAGTTGAGACGTCATCAGCTTCTTGTGCACTCGCAGACACGCCATGAATTTTTGCTGTTCGTGTAGTGCGTGTGCAATTGCGCACACGAGTTTTCTTAAAGTTTAAGTTGAGCTGTAACGTATATTAGTGTTTTAGCTTCAGATGTTGCTATTTAAATATTTTAATGGTGTCATTGTAGACAACCGTAATCAAGAAATACAGAAAACCATGTTAAAAGCTCGTAATGCTAAATATTCAGTTCCACTGCGATACGGAAAAGTACTTTTTTGTGGAGCTGCTGCAGCTGGTAAATCCAACTTTTTAAACTTACTGATGGAAGGGGACTTTCAGTCATTGCATATTAGTACTGAAGTGCTTAAACCTCAGCAGGTAACAATTGCCATGAAAGCAGTAGTATCTACTGATGATGACAAAGTGGAATTTAAAAAGATGAATATTGATGATGAAATCCTACAACTGGAGTCGTATTTACCAGAAAATTATTCTACATCCACAACAGCTCCACTAAGCACTTCTACAGCAAAAAATAGTTTACAGGTACCAGCAAATAAAAATGTTGATCACAAAGGTAAAAATGTTGATAATGCTACAGAAAAAAGTAAACTTGTTTTAGCTAATGTAAACCAAAGTGCAAAAAAGTTAGTTAAAAAATCTTCTGGAGAAATTTGGGATATATTAACATTTATGGATACAGGTGGTCAGCCTCAGTTGATTAGCATGTTACCAGCTGTTAACAGCTTTGCAATGATAACATTCATTATTCACAAGATAGTACAAGGTGGTCAAGAATCTCTTAACAAAATTGTCAAAGTGCAGTATGGAAATGAGAAGGGAGAAATTTCCTTTAGGCCACATCCACATAAATACACATATCATCAACTTATCGAGACACTAATTTCATATGCCAGCAATATTTTGTTGCCAGATAGAAAATTTCTTGATAAACTAAGGGTAAAAAATACAGTAACTGAAAACGTCAGATCAATATTACTTGTTGGAACTCATTCTGGTGATGATGGAATATCAGAAAATGATATTAAAGATATTGATAAAGAGCTGACAAAAGAAGTTGAAAAGTCAGGTGTAAATCATATCAAACCATATTTAAATAAAAATTACCAAACTCTGGTACCAGTTGACAATAAAATACAAGGAAAAAATTCTAAACCACAAGCCAATATAGAAGATACAAAGAAATATACAAAACTTTCTGAAATTCGTAGTTATATACAGGAATTCCTGAACAACCAAGATGTAATTTATGTTCCTATTAAATGGCTATTACTTGAACTTGAAATACGTAAAATTTGTCAAGAAAGGAATTGCAACTTAATTTCATACAATGATGTTCTAAAATTAGCTAAGGAAAAGAAATTAGACTATAATGGAGAATTCAGTGACGATGATGATATTGATGGTGATCAGTTCATTAAGCAAGGCTTAAGATTTCATCACTCATTTGGAGTACTCCTGTACTTTGAAGACGTTGCTGGAATGCAAAAATTAATCATTACTAATCACCAGTGGTTGTTTAACAAACTAACTAAAATTGTTGAATTTTCATTTACATGTTACACCCAAAAAGAAACTAAAGATTTAAGGAAAGGTATTTTTAAGAAAACACTTCTTGGCAAGGATTGTCTTGATATTAGCAAAGAATTTGAAGTTTCTCAAATTGACATGGAAACAATTGATCCCATAAATTCTTTTTTACATCTTCTGGAATATCTACAGATTGCTGCTCCTTTAAGTGAAAATGCTGATAAATATTTCATGCCATGTTTGCTGGACAGTTATGACCTCACTGACATAAAAGAAAAAGTTCCTGCATACAAAGCAAATAGCATTGAACCTTTACTTGTTCAGTTTAAATCTGAGGATAATACAACTTATGCATTTCCCAGAGGAGTATTCTGTTTTCTGATAGTTGAACTAATGATTTCTATGAAATGGGAACCATTTGGACAAGCTTATGTCAATTTACTAACACTTTCTAAAAAGGACACTGGACATTATGTTACATTAATTGACAGAATATTTTGTCTGGAAGTTCACGTAACATACAAGAAAGACAACAATATTCATGATAAAGTTCGTGAAATTGTAAACAATGCTTTACGTAAAATTAGTAGAAAACTTAAGGTTCATGGCAGTTTATGTTATGGGTTCACATGCCCATGTGATCTTATTGAGGGGATGCATATTTCATACTTACAAGAAGAAAGTGATGAATGTTGTTGCTGTGCAGAAAATTCATTGACCACTCTAACAGATTCACACACAATATGGCTACAAGGATATTATAAGGTACATACGTATATTTATGAGCTACATTTTTGAACAATAACTTTATCCAATAAAACCTACTTAAATGTTTATTGTATACATAGCTAATTGTCCCTTTGAAAGTAGCTATGTAGTTAAATCATAATTTTATTGAGGTGAACTGCCTTAAGACCTATACCATCACCTACGTAATCACTATAGTTTAAACATAATAAATATTTGCAACTAATTTGTTAGCTAGCTAGCTAGCTAGTAGCGGGCTAAATAAAATTTGTTATGTGCATTGGTAAGCTGAACAGATAACAGCTTAGTTACTAGTGAATTACTGTAAGTTTAGGCTGCATAATTATACAAAATAGCTAGAAGTCATAAATATGTTATAAATTGTGCATGACAGTTGTCTCTATATTATTCAAGCATGGTACTAACAGCGGTGATCATCCTTGAATAGTAGAATAAGTGCCAGCTAATAATATTCTCAATAGTTTCACTACTGTTGTAGCTAGCTAGTGAATGCTAAAGCTTTTCTCATTTTATTCAATTCTTGTTTTGCTAGTGTTAGTGTAGTATTCACAAGCTATAGGTATTTACGTAGGATATATACATATGTAGTATCCAAAATATGTAGTATTCACCTTAGTGGATTATTAACAATAGCTAGTTCATCATAGGAACTAGATTTTTTAAAAAAATTTAATTTTAAAAAGGGGAGTAGGGATCGTAGCTCAGTATAAAAAGTAAGGAAACAAGTTGTTGATCACTCACCACCCAGCATACTGCATGTGTTTACTCAAGTATACAATTGCAGCTGGGTAAGCGTTCATACATGTACAAATGAAACACATTCTCTAGCACTTCTACAAGATTTAATCCCTACTTTGGCTGCATGATGTTTTGCTTTGAATGCTGGCTGCCAAAGTAGGGATTAAATCTTGTAGAAGTGCTAGAGAATGTGTTTCATTTGTGCATGTATGAACGCTTACCCAGCTGCAATTGTATACTTGAGTAAACACATGCAATATGCTGGGTGGTGAGTGATCAACAACTTGTTTCCTTACTTTTTATACTGAGCTACGATCCCTACTCCCCTTTTTAAAATTCAATTTTTAAAAAAAATCTAGTTTGTTTACTTTTTATAGCTAACTGTTACAGGCACTCAAGACTGGAATTATTTCTTAGCAATTGATATCTACATAGTTTACAATGGCTCACTACGTATGTGCCACGCCCACGACTCGTTTCATCACAATACCAAGTGTCTATATGGTAAAACGACTTGTACTGTGAAGGAAGGACTATATTCTACTCGTAGCCAGACCATTTTATTTAATACGCAGTTACTAGGTCGTTAATAGGTGTCCGATTATAAGCGCTTAATGTTATAATTAACATCCGGTGCTTACAATTCAGAAGATCGATAAAGCAGCTGCGTGCAAATAAATTGGTCTGGCTATGGAAGACGAAACTATAGGGAAAGACTGAATTCTTCTTCCATTATGCGTTACGGATTGCATCAGTAAGCAAGCGCCTATCCAAGGTGTTTATTGTTTCATTTTAACACCTTGCGTGGAATGTTGACACCTTCGTGATATTTCGTCATCCTTCGGTTGAGGAAGATCAATCGATGAAGATAGAACAAAGGACAAGCTATGGCGCAGTGGACAAACCTTAATCAAAATAACATTTTCGTAAATCCGACGTGATACCTTTGTTGTGTGAAAAATCTGGAGCCATACACCTAGCGGAACCGGGTCTTACGGCAGGCAGGCTGGCTGGCTGGCTGGCCGGCAGACGAAATACAGGTAAATTTCGAAATTTTTAAAATTCGCTGTGGATCGAAATGTTAGACTTTTTGCTGCGTTTAACAAAGATACAGCCTAATTACAGCAGTACTAGTGCATCCAGGTAGGTTTTTTCGGCTAAGGCCTGTTATAAGGTTGTTTTTAAAAGTGCGAAAATTCCGGAAGCCATAGTTTTTCATAGCGATCCCTACTATTAAGTACTACCGTACTTAATAATGATGAAAGTGTTTCATATTTTGTGATCATGCAGTTGTCTTATGCAATGATTTTAATAAGTTATTATATACGTAGCTAAATATTCCATTTTCCATGTATTAGTTTTATTAAATTATACATTTGTACTTCATGACAGCTATCACGTAATTCTAAAATATTATTGTAGGATTCATCAGTAAAACCAGATGATGTTGTATTAAGAGGTAAATTATATGTAACTATAACATTAGCTAGCTAGCTATAAAAGCTGTCTTTGAAAATAAGTGATACTCTACAGTATAAAGCAGGTAGCAATCATTACTATAGCTATGTATACATTTAGCTACATATGTAACTACTGTATGGTTTAAGCCAATAAACACTACAGGATTATTATGTATGTATATACACAATCATGTGATGTCAAGTTTGCTTTGTATTCAGATATACGTATATGCAGTCTACAAATAATAACTAAGTAGCTATGTAGTGTGTACATTTGTATAGCTATGAACATTTCATGTACATACATGAGTAGCTTCAATAATGTGTTCTGAATGTACAACACTTCATGTAACACTTTCACACCTCAGATCAAAGGAATCTACAGGGATACATAAGCCATGTATCCCTATTCTCCTTCACATCTAGTGTACACCAGTGTACATGATCAAAAGGCAGATCAAAGAGTTCAAAGGAAAGATTTTCCCGGGATACAACTAGATGTACACCGGTGTACATCTAGTTGTATCCCGGGAAAATCTTTCCTTTGAACTCTTTGATCTACCCTTTGATCGATAAGTTGGTGCATCACTAGAGCTCTTTATATAGGTGCATAAATGTAATATCGATTGTGGCTTTTAGTTTTCTAAATTAATCTTTATTTGTAGTTGAAATATATACTTTGTTACTAGTCTTAAAGTGTTTGTTTTTCGTATCCATGGAAGTTTAGAAGCCGATATAAGCCCAAAAACGCCATTTGAGGTGAGTTTCTCACGTGATAAAAATAATCTATTTACTGTGTGACTTAATGTATCTACATTAATCTACTCTATTTGTAACATACTCACCATTAGTTTATCAGCGATTAAACGCGATTTTTGCCCATTTATAAGTCCTGCAGCTTTATAAAAAGTTGTGGTAAACCCACAATTACCAGCACTACCATGCAAGAATGTCGTGACAACGATGAAATAGAGTCCCACAATCACAACGAGTACCCGTTACTATATAAAGAGGCGGAAATATCGACATCAAGTTTGGGCAAATTTTTAGAGTGCCGGAAGTGTTACATATTACTTGTAACATGTGCACTCGTGATTTACCTGATATGTATGCCCTCAGCCCTCGGGCTTCGGGCATACATATCAGGCAAATCCCTCATGCCCATGTTACAACTATTACTTACACCTTGTAGGTATGTATGCAGTGTTATACTTTAGCTGAATATATATGTATGCCATATTAGCTACTGTATGTATAATGGTATAGGGTTATGATTTTTACACATACCTATAGGCTGTGATACACCAACTCTTCAACTGTTGAACAAACATGCTAAACGTGAAATCGCTCCAAAATGGCAAGATCTTGGACTACAGCTACTACAGGGAGAACATCGTCACGAGTTGAATATCATTAAAACAAACAATATTCAAGATGTAGAAGTGTGCTGTCGAGAAATGTTTGAATATTGGCTTAGGGTAGATGAGACAGCTAGTTGGGATAAACTGATAAATGCTTTACAAGCAATTGAAGAAAACACGTTAGCTGCAAATATTAAACAGAATATTCTGAAAGGTAATATCATTGTTTATTGTAACTATTCAGCTGCTGTGTTTACTGTTTGAGATTATCATGTTATGTAACTAACTTTTGTAGCTACTACGTACGTACATATATGTACATGTAAATAATTCAGTCATTGCATAATGCTGCTGCTTCTTGGCCTCGTGACTCACTAATCGAGTCACTATATGGAATCTTGATAACTTACCTACATACTCATTCTATTATCATTATTAGTATAAATGTGTGAATACACAAAGCAATGGTTTCTATCCAACTATAGAATGTCCACTAGGACCCCCAGCAGTTCCTCAAGTAACACTGCAACCACCACTAGTTGAACTACAACCACCACAAGGAGATGATCAACCACCGCCAGTAGTAGTCAACAGTAATCCTTCAGTAGTTGCTGAAGATGGTACGTGTGTAATTATTCATTGTGGTTTACAAGTACCAAGTCCATATTGTTACATTTGGTATTACCATTATGATATTGAAATATTCAAAACATTGTAGTTCTGTTATACGCTTGATTTTAGCCAAGATAGATTTGCACCACAAGTAGACAAACTTTTAATATCTACGTACGTATGTACGTACGTACATGAACAAAGTTAGTGTGCAATTTTATTGAGAGGCAAGTGTTGCCCATAAAAGTTATTTTATTAAGTACAAGTTGATATTGAACATCTAAAATCCAGGCACTGTGTAAGTTAGCTACACTTCTGTTAATCTACTGCCATTGTTCATTATGAGACTAATACTAGTGAACACAGAGATGTTTAGTTTATTATGCTGTAGTACTATACCATATTATGCTAGGCAACTTGATGCACCTGGGGTGAGCACACACATTTTGCTCTATGGTTGCCTGCCTACATGTACATACTTATACGAGACAAAAACACATCAAATGATGACTGTCACATGTAATGACACGTGTTCCTCTACATACGTAGCTATTACACTTGCACATATACACTAAGATAGGCTACATCAAGTGAAGATCGAGCGAAAGAAAAGATGATTATGTAATCTTATAACAGCCAATGACATAAGCGTGCATAAAACTTGTTGGACTTCAACCACTAATTTGTCTAGCAATTAACTTCAAAGCCTTACACTTGAACGGTTTCCCCTATACAAATGTATTGAGACACTTAAAAGCGCCCATGTCTTCTTAGCACTTAGTCCTGTGGAAGCGTTTTGGTTCTAAACGTTTCCGGCATTTGAAGGGCTTCACGGCAATATAAAATCTTTTGTTCTAGCCAGTTTCCAATGGAAGTTATTCAAGGGAAACGACCAGCAAGGTGAACGCAAACAGAGTATACATGTAAATAATTCAGTAATTGCATAATGCTGCTGCTTCTTGACCTCGTGACTCGCTATCTTGAGTCTTATAAACACTATACCATTATTAGTATAAATATACGTATGTGTAAATACAATAATCAATGATTTCTATCTGACTAGGATATCCACTGGAACCCCCAGCAGTTCCTCAACAACTACTTCAACCACCACAAGGAGATGATCAACCACCACCAGTGGTAGTCAACAATGATCCTTCTGAAGATGGTACGTGTGTAATTATTCATTGTGATTTACGTACCAGTATCAACCATATTGTTATATTTGGTAATACATACTTTTAACCACGAAAGATTTGCACCACAAATAGACAAACATTTAATATCTACGTACATATGTACGTAGTTAGTGTGCTGTTTTATTGAGAGGCAAGTGTTGCCCATAAAAGTTATTTTATTAAGTACAAGTTGATGTTGAATATCTAAAATCCAGGCACTGTGTAAGTTAGCTACACTTCTGTTGATCTACTGCCATTGTTCATTATGAGACTAATACTAGTGAACACAGATATGTTTAGTTTATTATGCTGTAGTACTATACCACATTATCCTAGACAACTTGATGCACCTGGGGTGAGCACACACATTTTACTCTACGGTTGCCTACCTACATGTACATACTTATACGAGACAAAAACACATCAAATGATGACTGTCACATGTAATGACGCATGTTCCTCTACATAGCCTTTACAATTGCACATACACACATAGATCAAATGCTTTAACTTTCCGCTAGTCACCGTATCAATTGATTTTATTTCCATGCCTTGTTTGGAAATCAACACAAGAAGGATAGCTAGGTGATTTTCTTACAGTCAATTGCACAGGTCATTTCATTCACCAATTGATAACCGACTCCGAAATATTATATCATTAGGTAGAGCCTCATAGCTTTTATAATATATCGGTTACACGTATGCAGTCACCAACTTGAGACTAAACCAGATAATAGGGGCCTAGTCAGATTCACTCAAGGAATAGCTACATAACTATAACTAACAAGCTTTGGCTGGTAGCTACCTATCTGTATAGTGGTCAGCAGTAATATATTTAAAAATTGTGAAACTGGGTGCTATAACAGATGCTCGATAAATGTTGCTCACAGGTAGAAACGTTTACATACACACATGCCCGTTTGTACAAATTCTGTAAGTTCCTGACCCATACAGGTGCATCAAGTTGCAGTTGAGCTGTACTGATATCAAAAGTAATAAAATTAATATAGATCATGACATAAAATTATATTTTCCCTATTATTGCAGAATTCTTTATATAATACTTCCACCCACCAAAACATTATTCTCACATACTAGGTGTAGCCCTAGACTAAGGAATAATAATAATATACCTACAGTCAAACATTTTTATAACTAAAGCTATTTAATTTATGCTACTGCAATTACAGTTCAGGAAACAATTGATCCAGTGGATACAGTAAGACCTAGAAGGAGAGATGTCTACTATTATAACTGTGTCATTCATTAGCTACTAATCTAATATTCTTTTATACATAATTATTACTGTTTACCTATATTTATTTTTGTATTTTATTTTTCATTTTTATATATATGTACTCCATTTATTTCCTTTGCTGTTTTGTATTAATCATTGTATGTATGTATAATATATTCTATAGGGTTTTTTCTCTAGCTGCTCATCAGCTGGAGTTTTCCCCAGATTGTGAGCTGGCCACTCACTTTCTAAATCACTATATAATACACTTGGCTATAACTTGTACTACTTATAAAATTGAATGAACTGACTATGTAATTTTATTATGTTTTATAATACAAGGTAGCTATTGTCTGTTGTGTATTATGTACATTAGTTGAAATTGTGATTATGTTTAAACATCAACATTGTGAAATTTATGTTAATCACAGATATAAGGGTGTTTATCATAATTATTATTGTGGTGGTGATGTTACCTCTCTACAATCACACATACGTCATTATGCTCAGCATAATATAGGATCAAGCCTACTACACAGAAACAGTCTATGTGTCTGTCCGAGCGATAAACAGCCTAGTTTGCCACTTTAGTGCTTAATTAGCAGTTGGATTAATTTTCTTAATAATTCTGAATGGTGCATAGCTACTGTTACTGCACTGCTTCAACAACTTACGTATTTGTGTAATTATAACTTAACTAATTCATTTAATTAAAGAATAGAATAATGCAAAGAATTCATGATTGCATGATCACCTCAGCCTAATAGCCAGTGGACAATAAGAATACTTTCTGGTGTAGCTAAGTTGTTCACATAAATTTATTTAATACTTGACTGCTCTATTAGAGCACCTTAAATAATCCTGACTGTTTTAATAGAATATCTGAGTGTTATAATTATTGAGGTTTATCAATCTGCTTTGTATGTAGGGCTGCACTTATTATGCTTTTATTTTTATCTATTATTCTTTTGAGAATTTCTTTTAAACTTTACCTATCATTCCAAAATTATTCCCAATAACAATCACATTAATTTTAACCTTAAACAACTACTTATTAAGTACACAACATAATATTTATTACCTTAAATGTGCAAGAATATGCCCTCTACAGCATTTGAAGTTATCATGGACACGAGAAATATTTGATTGTGGGTTTAAGTTTCCATTAGTTTAACTCACATGTAGGCCTGAGCCTAAGCAGTATCGTGATGAACAGCTTTTGGTTACCCCTTAAATAATATAATGTAGCACTCACAATCTACAAGTGCTTTTGTGTTAAATGCAGTTATCCACTATAAGTTATAACCTATGCTACTATTAATATCACACATGATGAATGAATATATTAGAAAAACGATACTATAAAGTATACTTACAACAAGTAGCTAGCTAGCCGCTATCCTTCTTGCAAATTACAAAGGTTAGAATGATATAAAGGTCCACCTTGCGCACTAATTTTTAGCATAAGAGAATAAATAGATGAATCACATGATCACGTGATGTCACGTGTTAGAGATCAAAGGTCGTAGGATTTCTTCGCATAACGAGACTCGATATGAATGATTCTATGTTATACGATCGCGTGATGTCACGTGTTAGAGGTCAACGACGTTCACACAACGAGATTTGTCGAGATTCGTCGAGAGATTCGTACAGACTACTTCGACAGTAGGAAGCGGAGAGCAGCTGGACACACCTGGCACAATGCAGGCGATAAAGTGTGTTGCAGTAGGCGATCTGTGAGTCTAAGTATTTAACAGCATTGTGCCGTGTATTAGTTGTATGATTACCGGCACACTGGGGGTCGGGAGTCGGGCACGGCCGAGTTAAAGTGACACATTTGTTTTTGGTTAACTGCAGGGGCGTCGGTAAGACGTGCTTGTTTATCAGTTACACTACAAATGCCTTTCCTGGACAGTACATCCCAACAGTGTAAGTAACGAGCACATCGTTTGGCTGCTAATTGTTCTCGTGCTCGTGTTTATAGATTTGACAACTTCTCAGCTAATGTTATGGTAGATTGTAAGCCCATTCAACTGGGGCTTTGGGATACTGCAGGTGAGAATCAAGCATTTAAAAAGGCTCAGTTATTCTAATGCTTTGTCTCACAGGCGATGAAGATTATGATAGACTTCGACCTCTTTCCTACCCAAAAACAGTGAGCAGGCTAAAAAGATTTTCAATGTGTGGATTGTTTTCATCTAGGATGTGTTCTTAATATGTTTCTCACTGATCAGTCGTGCGTCATTTGAAAACATTAGAGCAAAAGTGAGCGAAACAGAATGACATGTTCTATACAGCATTCTTTCTTCATTGTGTTTACACAGTGGCATCCAGAAGTCAGCCATCACTGTCCAAACACACCAGTGATATTGGTAGGCACTAAGCTTGACTTAAGAGACGATAAGGAGACCATTGAGAAACTAATGGAGAAGAGATTAGCACCAATCACATATCCACAAGGCTTACAAATGATGGAGGAGATTGGTGCAGTGAAATACTTAGAATGTTCAGCTCTTACACAAAAGGTAATGTGGTAAGCTGTGTGAATGCATGCTGTGGTGAAGTATATGTAATAGTTATAACACAAGCAAGAGTGCTTTGCCTGATATATACGTGCGGCGCCCTTGAGCGAGTGTGTATATATCAGGCAAAGCATGAGTGCCTGTGTTGTAACTAATATGTTACACTTCCGGCACTCTAAATATCTGCCCAAACTTGACGGTGATATCTCGGCCTCTTTATATAGTAACAGGTACTCGTTGTGATTGTGGTACTCTATTTTATCGTTGTCATGATGTTAGTGGTAGTGATTGTGGCAATTTTTATAAGGCTACAGGAATTATAATTGGCTGAAAATCACTTTAAATTGCTTAACAAAGAAAATAATGGTGAGTGTTATTTAGAGTAAATAAAGCCGTCTCACATAAATAGATTATTAAATTCCCCTCAAATGTCGTCCTTTGGCTTATATCAGCTTTTATACTTTGATAGAAAACAAATACAAACATTTTAAAAGTCTTTTCAACCCACAATTGACATCGCACTTGTGCGTCTATATAAAGAGCAGTAGTTTCACCTTATTTATGAAAGTGTTTAGGGAATTTGTGGAATCTCTTAACAAGATATGCGCACTGATATCAGTGTGTATATCTCATTAACTTTCCACAGCCAGTGCATGCAATATCAGATATACCATATAGCACAAAACATTGGCAGGAGAAAACCTTGGCGGATTTGGCGGTTGATAGCCAATCCGCCAATGTTTTCTTTCACCATGATTTTGTATCTAAAAATGACCAATCCACCAGTGTTTTCTCTGCCAAAAATACTATGGGCACTGATCCGCCAAAGTTTTGTGCTATACGGTATACATTGGCATTTTTCCCTTTGATCTGAGGTGTGAAAGTGTTACATATGATGTTACCTAACCCTTAATCTCAAATGGCATCGCAAAAATTAATACAAATGGCTATAGCTACTAGTCAGGGAATTAGTATGATAAGGGGAGCACCTTGTTTCGCTTACTATATATAATTATAGTATGATGGTTGATTATATTTTTAAACCAGGCGCGCACAGGCCGGCGCGCGTCTGGTTTCTTGAAATTGTTTTCATGAAAATGTCGGTATGTGTGTGATGTGTGTGTGTGTCCGCCCCCCAGGCTATTAAAAACCATTCACGTGAATTGAAGCCTGAATAACCAATCAAATAAGTCCTACTGCTTTTCTATGACACTTGCTATTGATATTACTGATGGGCGGGGCCTTAGTAACGAAGCACGTCGTGAGTTACTGCTGAATAAGAACAAGGTTATGCAGTGTTAGCCGTCCATTCCATAGTAAAAGCCGTTTGAACAGCTGTACATTACTAACAAGACAGAGCGCTTCAGTTTTGAAAGTGGGCATGCCGTGCGGGTTGCGGAGCGTATAATACAAGACTAGCCTATAGTGTTACAGTAAGAATTTCGGCTTAAAACAACTTTTTAAAAGTTTTATCACTAAAGTACTGGAGTATAAAGCCGAAAGAATTAAATTTGTATGCGTTGCTATGTGCCCCTTAGTGATGAGTCTTTGCTCACATGACTTACTTGTGACGTCATTAAATACTATTACAATACACTGAATAGCAGTTGATTAACAGTTTAACTTACACATTGCTTGGTTTTTAGATGTAGAACATCAACTTGTTTTCATTTGATTAAATTCAGGTAATAAGGCTAAAGCCTGTGAGACCTGCTCATTACAATAATTAGCTAGCTACATAAATTTATGTATGGTAAGACAAATAACTAGCTAAATAAAGTTATAACGATTGTTAACAAAATATATCACTATGATTTTTCATGCAGTCTTATTGTTAGTTGGAACATACCCAGTTATCAATATACAAACCTGTTTGCTTCTTTTCAAAATCTCTGCATTAAAAACACAGCAAAAGCAATTCAATCCTCCGACTAGCATGGCCATTTGTATTTTGTGATATCATAGTGTTGCAGTGTAGTAGCTAGGTCTGTTACTTCAGTATATATGGCTCATGTTACTTCTACCTTTATGCTTCAAATTTGTGTGGGCAGATGTTCTTCACTGTTGGATTGCAAAACTGCTACCGTATAGCACAATCTTGACAGATTTGATGTTAAGCTATCAATTTCCCTTTCAATAGTTTCCAGTAGCATAGCTAATACAGGTGGCCTAAGATGCTGTCTGTCAATATTTTCCCCATCAAATTTCTGCATCCATCATTATTTTTCCCATCAAAAAATTGTACTATACGGTAACTGTTTTGTCAGGTCTTCCTCCAAACATTTTTAACTTCTCTATCGATTGTGTAGGGATTGAAAGCAGTGTTTGATGATGCCATCAGAGCAGTCAGAGGAGTTACCAAGAAACCAAAGAAGAAGCATTTTTCGGGTCTCAAATTAGATTAACAAAATATTTGTTATAATACTGTAGCCGCTATACCTACTCAGGTAATAAGTTATTGTGTCAGTATAGCTATACACGTATTGTGTGCATTAAACAATGTACATGTTTTAATCTATCAGGCGAGTATACGTATCTGTGTAAAAGATGTAAAATAAATGTAGAATATAGCGCGCATGTACTCAAATATTTAGCATGCAATAGCTAGCTAGCTAGCTAGTGTTGTTCATAGTGTGATTATGATATAATGCCATTTTCACATAATATTGATAATTACGTCACTCATGATCAGTACATCGCTGCATGACTACATTCGTGTAGCAAGTTTATAGGAATAATCATGTTCAATGTAGGAAACATAATTATGTGACCGGATTTTGGAAAACAGACCATATTGTCACGCGTGATATAAATAGAATTTCCATGTCTATCCTTATGTAATTTCAACAAGCACATACTTCCAAAATATTTCCCATGCTTAAATAGTAATTCAGCTTGTCTGTGATTGATCTAACCATTTATTAAGAACTAGCAAATGTACCTGCCCTATCGTGCAGGTGTAGCTAAATGCATACTGTGCATGGTAGCTATAGTCTCCTATGCCTATATATAGCTACCTAGTTCCTATGCCTACATGCATGATAACAGTCTTCTATGCGGTCTACCTATAGTTAACCTATCGTGCAGGTAGCAGGTGTGCATGGCATGCTAAGCATAGATCTTAAGCTTATTCAACTGCTCCACACAATCACCCTAGTGTTTTAAATGTACCTGCTCTATCCTGCAGGTGTAGCTAAATGCACTCCCTATAGTCCACTAACCTGTCTATGCTTAACAACCGGCTAGGTCTCCTATGACTACCTAGTCCCCTAAGCCTTCTATGCCTATATAGCAAGTCTCCTGTGCCTATACTTAGTCTCTTATGCCTACGTAGTCTCTGTATGCCTATGCTTATAACTGCCCTATCGTGCAGGTGTAGCTAAATGCATACTGTGCATGGTAGCTATAGTCTCCTATGCCTATATATAGCTACCTATGTAGTTCCTATATAGGGTGTATGCCTGTAGGGGTACATGATATAATAGTCTTCTATGTGGTCAACCTGTCGTGCAGGTGGCAGGTGTGCTTGGCATGCTAAGCATAGATCTTAAGCTTATAGCTATGTAGTCAAATGCTCCATACAATCACCTTAGTGTCGTAAATGTACTTGCTCTATCCTGCAAGTGTAGCTACAGTGTAAATGCACTCCCTATAGTCCGCTAACCTGTCTATGCTTAACTACTGGCTAAGTCTCCTATGCCTATACCTATAGTCAGTCTCCTATATGCCTACCAAGTCTCCTAAGCCTCCTATGCCTATACTGTAAATCTCCTGTGCCTATACTCAGTCTCTTATACCTGCGTAGTCTCTGTATGCCTATGCTTATAACTACGTATGCTATGCCTACCTAATCTCCTATATACGTATGCATACCGCTACATATATGCCTTACCAACCTCATGCCTGCATGGTTATGACAAAGACAACAGCTTGTCTGTGTACAGTAAGGTTTCATTGTTTATTTAACACCTTTGTAGTTATTTAACACCTTAATTGAGTAGGCTGTACCAGCTAATAAACACTGAGTAGGTTAATCTATTGCGGACTGTTAGCTAATTGACTGTATAATGGCGATAGTGCTACAGCAAACGGACTTGTCTACCTGCATGTTGCATTCCTGTTTTTACTGTCTTCCCTTTCGTATGTTGAGCATCAATTCGATTTCGATGGACACGCCCACTTATCGAGTCGAAACGTTTACCCTTTACAGTGCCTGCTGCTGCTACTGAGGCTTTAGACACTTCAAAGTAAGTGATTTGCCGGCTATTTCCAGCTGAAGCGGATGCTGGGTAATGGCTAATGACACTTTGGCAGCACAATCGGTCATCGGCTAAAAAGTAAATATAAGTTTACAAAACGTGGAGTGACTCAATCCCCGACCACTGACCTAAGGTGTCGAAGTCGAGTGCGTTACCAACCGTGCACTGGATTGCTGTGGGTTAATGGCTGTCTGGATCGACACAGGCGACTATCGCGGACTACTGTGGAAAAACTACAGCTCTTAGAAACTTTTAAAAATAAACTTGGTCATGCCGGAGGACGTGGCTATCGCTTAGAGAAAGTCCAAAGTTGATACATGCACAGACGACCGAGATATCGACCGGCCAAAAAGTGCGGACAGACAGACGGACGGACGGACAGACGGCTTTTCAGCTTTATATAGTAGATCATGTTCCAATAGACACGTCATGCAAACTGTCTGCAATCCTACAGATGATGCCATACCTTTCTGCATCGATCGATTCCATTTGCTTACAAGGACAAGCTGAAAGTGGAACTAGAGCTACCCCAGGAACAAGGCATTATTGCCCTGGTGAGGTATGCACCTACGTATAGTGATGGCACCCAACAAATATCCAGATGTGCATAGATTTATTCCACCTAAATAGGAATGTATAGAGAGAGCATTACCAGTCGCCTAAATCACAGCAGATGATGCAAAATACTTTAGATGCTGCAAAAGGATACTATCAATCCCTTTGGATGAGGAAAGCCAGTTGTACAACACCTTCATTACTCCATTTCTAAAATTGACTCCTAACTAAAACTTTTCAGCACACCTAGTCAGTGCCTGAAAAGCTTGATGGAAATAATTGATTATAATTGTTATGTATGATTATTGTAATACCTTTTTCAATAAGACCACATGTTGTTAAGGTTATCACATTCACGAATATGTCAGTTATGTGTGGATAGAGTAATTATTAGAGTTTGAACATATGTTAGCCACTATGCTGTGTTGTAGTTTAGTGTTTCACTGTCCCCTCCTACAATTTTAAGTTTTAATTTTCTAGAAATTGAATGCTAAACAAAAATATGATTATGCAGGTAGCTATAGAGGAAATAGATGATAACTACAATCTTATGATACCAAAATTTAGAGATTAGTACAAATAGTGCAAGTGACTTAGCGAACATAAATTGCTAAAGTTTGCTGGGTACGTCTCAGCCTGTTGTCTATGGTACAATCATGCCATCGACAATCACTGGGAGAGTGAAAATTTCCACTTATGGTATCACAGTTTGTCGCATAGTCATATGGGCTCCGTTTATCAAATGCCAACCCTAATAGCTTCCTATCTCCACCATTAGCAGAAGGTGCAGGTTGAACATTTGGGCTTCCTCTGTAAGTACAAGTGTCAACTATCTTCTTAAAGTCAACTAACACTCCTCCAGTCCAGTCATGGTCAATATTGTAATTGAATATTCCCTTGTAGGCATAGACAATAGCACCACTGCGATAGGCAACTATCATTTGTTCCGTTGGATTGAATTGGCTCTTATTGGGTATATTACACCATCCACTGTCATGGGTAATACAGCTCTTGTGGTAATCTGAGAAGTAGTACATGTTAGTGGAGAGAGGTAGTGTTTCCATGTATGAGTGTTTCCATACAAGTGTCCATCCTCCGCCATCAGTACTCATATCGCAGTACACCTATATAATGATCAATGTAGCAAATATGGCTGCTAATGTTAGATAGCAGCAAAGAAGTGAGATATATAATGGCCTATGAAGTGATAAGCAGTGAGCCTCTACGTATATATACGTATATCAGACCCACTCATCTCACCTCTTTGGCTTTGCATCAAACGTCAACACTTACTAGCTATGACAGAAATATGACGGTCAGTAGCTACGTATATAATATTATACAGAAGGACCTTATAAATCTCTAGCTATAGCTAATTGATAAGTGGTTTGGTCTTGACACACAAGACTAAATTGCTAGCTGGTTCAAGTCAAATGTGTTATAAACTTAATCTGTGACCTACAGTGCCACAGCTGGCCTCCTACTTTTAACACGAGATTGCCAGACCAACTACATAGCTACATACGTAGCTGTAGTGCCCGTAATTGAAATTGTTTAGCTGGCTAGTATTTATTGCCACGCAACCTATTGACATGGAATCGGTTGTAATAATGCCATGAATTGTTTAATGACATTGATACCACATTAATATTATAATGATTCAATTGGAACCAGGGTCCTTTGGTTTAACAATTAGAATTAGTGCTAGGCTGCCTTGCTTTGCATTCAATGCCCAGGCCATCAAAGGCTTGGTTCTGTTTACAAGCCAATTTGATTGTTACATTTGCCGGCTTATCTTAGTACATGCACACGCACTCTATAATAATTTAACAGCCACGAGTCTAGCAAGCAGCTGATTATGAATCATGATGGTCTAGACACAAGCAGCATATAGTAGTAAACATCATGTGTACGGCCATTGTGGATAATCTTCCAAAGCCTTTAATGTTTTTATATACAAAATTAATACAACTAGCTATGTTGCTACCTGCATATCTTGAACCCAGTATATCCCACTAGTGGGAGGATCATTGCAATTAGGTGCTAAAACTTCTCTAATGTGTTTGCAAGAATCAGCACTTAGTGACTTAACTCTTCCCAGTGATGGCTCAATCCTGAGTAAATTGAAGTTAGACATGTATAGCTATAGCTAGTTAGATTGTTATAGTCACAGTTTAACTAGGTGTACATACGTAGCTATATATGTTATATATCCAGTCTAGTATATACATTATAGTTAGCTATAGATCAGGGACAGCTGAACTTGCATGCTCAAGAGTGTGAGGGTACAATACGCTATATATAGCAAGACACATTTCTAGATCTATATAGCTACGTACATTGTGAAAAACTAAATTCCTATGATCAACTCATAATTCTGGGGGGCTATGGCCCTTTGGGGCATATTTTTATTTTGGGGGGCAAGTTCTTGAATAAATTTCTATGACCCCTATACTGCCCTCATTAAAATTTAATAATATAGCTGCAATTGTTAAAAGCCCTTTTAATCTGCAGTGCTTACTGATAAGGAATCCATTTACGGCTTTTACAAATCCATATAGAGTCTTGCAAGGTTGAGTCAAGCTTGATCAATCCCTCATTTGAGTTAGTACAAAGGATTGTTGGTGGAGTAGATCTAGAACTCCTCTACAAAGCAGAATGCATGTAGCAACATACAAGAATCATGCAAATGATCATCAGGCATATAGCTATATATATATATAGCTACCTTAATAACATTAATATCATGACTAGAAGTGACTCCAGTGCTAGTTTCATTAACATCAGCAGTACTACATGGCACCACACACATATGTATGTCATGTAGGTTATTAATATAGCTGACTGGCTGGCTAGTTACCTTGCAACTATGCTAGGTAGCAAAACAGTAAACCAAATTCACAATTTCATGACTAACAATATGCAATCAACTGTATATTATTATGCCTATAGAAATATAGAATATAACGAAGTCAATAGCTTTATTGATTTCAGAGAACAATGGGCTTTGTTTAACATTAAAAGGATTCCTTATAAGGTTTGTTACCCAAATACTGGTACAGAACTGGCTGTACCACTAACCACCTGATTGTACAAACTAAGCAAGCTTATAGAGCTTCCTAACTATAATATGCAGAGGTGTAGGAAGGTAGTTGTAGGGGGGGGCCACAATTAAGACAGTAGTCCAAGGTAATACGCAAGTGTACTCAACCCTGCTGTAAACTAGGGGGCCCTGGCGGCTGGCCCCCTATTCTCATCCCATTCCCTGGCGGCTGGCCCCACATTCCCAGACCAATCATCTCATCATTATTCATGTGCTGCATGTGGATTAATTTAATTGCTATAGTCAATCTTTTTGCCATGCATGTACTCATGAATGTAGCTGTATATACACTATGTACTGTAAAACTATTGGTAGAAACAATCATGGAGAATTATTTTGACCATGCATGAGGCAAAGTTAAAGCTAGCTACAATAAAATGGGCAATAACTAATAGAACAAATGAAGACTTACATCATTATGACACAGAAAATATTGCTGATTTCTGTTTCACTGAACGAATTAGAATACAAAGATGATATTTATGCATTTGCTTATAAACACATTCACATTTACATAATTATATATTGTATAGTGGTACACAACGAAATGGTATCATTAATGTATTCCTATGTAGCAAGCATGTCTAAACAATGCAACCAACAGTCAATTCAGTGCAACAAAAGTTGCACTCCAAGCCGTTGTCAGTCTTCCTGCTTTTCAGGTGGCAATCCACACGGCAACAGCATTTTCTGCAACAAAATACTCTAATAAAACATTCATTACATCATCCTCCACGTCATGCAACACACAATAACACACTACAGCAAAAGGATTTAGCTAAGAACACATAAAACGGACATAATTTAAAATCATGTGATAGATCACAATACAAGTTTTGCTAAGCCAGTCCAGATTACTCAGCACCATAACAATATTTGTAAACACAAATAAGAAAATTAGCAACACTAAATTGTGTGTGAGTGTGTGAGTGTGAGTGTGTGTGTGTGTGTGTGTGTGTATGTGTGCGTGTGTGTATGTGTGTGTGTATGTATGTGTGTGTGTGCGTGAGTGTGTGTATGTGTGTGTGTGTATGTTGCGTGTGTATGTGTGTGTGTGTGTATGTGTACTTGTTTAATAAACAAACTTGTTACACAAAAACTACTACAATTAATACTTATACCACATCCTAATACAACAAAACTCTCCACCTGCATCAAGTTGAACTTTATTCTTGCTTTAGACTCATTTTCCACCAGTGCAAAGTAAGACACCATATCGTGATGACCAATAAAGGAAGCAAAACTATCCCTGTGCTGGTTAACCAGCCACTCACTGTAAAATAACATTCCACACATATACCACTAATACCAGGGTAGTGACTGTACTATAATAATATACCCAAATATCATTTCCTTAAGCGAAGTATGTGTCATACATATGCAATAATTTTTGAGGGTGCAGAATTACATACCAGTCTTGTTTGCTCAGATGCACGATAGACACATACCTACATTTTGCCCTTAACTACACATGTAGATATAGACATATGTACACACATATGCCTAATGAAGAGCAACACAATGCACTCTACATGTATACCCCCATTACATGACTATAAGTACGATGACTTTTAAGTAGATTTTTTCACCTTGATGGTTGCCACATGATATGTAAAAGGTTGCTGAACACAAAATTATAAGTGTATTCAATTCAGATGTTCAGCAAAAGTGAACGTAAAAAGTCCTTTTGGAGTTGCGTACAAGACCCTCGAAAATTACTGTGTGTACAGTATAAAACAATTTTATACTGTAAGCAATATCACATAATTGTATATGTGACCGGTGTATATATAATTGGTTGCAAGTATACTAACCCTAAAAGCTTAATTAGAATAATGCATACACCAAAGGCATTAATCTATTCTAATAAAACCATCATTTAAAATTGTCGGATTGTTGGTTACTATATATAGACATATAGCAAGGTTAGTGTTGTATTGGCAGCCAAGAAACCCTAGATATGCCGGCAGGCAACAGCAGTTATATATGTGGCTGGCTGGGAGTTGGATAAAGGCGTCTTACACTCGCATACAACATTTGAGCACAACTTCTTGTACGCTGGCTACACCAACAAGTTGAAATTTGCTTTCAGATAAGATACAAAACTTTTCACACATTTCAGAGCTTTAGTTTTCAACCACAAGTAGAGCTAGCAGCTACATATCTGGACGTGAGTATAAAACCCCTTTCCACAAATGTGGTATGTATTGCAATATACGTAATATGCTTACTATTTTGTCAAATCAGCATGACCGGTGCCAACGTACTTGGACTGCACTGTAAAAAGTAATCATATACAAGTGATATGGAGATGGTAAAAATACTTTGACACACGCACACATACAACACACACACACACACACACATGCACACACGCACGCACGCACACGCACACACACACACACACACACACTAGTGTTGGAAAGAAGGCTGAAATTCAGCCTTTGAACCTTCCTTTAAAAGTTTTGTACCTTCAATACAGCATAAATCCATTATCACAGTTAAGAACAGTGTGTGTATGTGTTTGTGTGTCCACCCCCAAAACTATAAATAACAATTCACATGAAATGAAGCTTTAATAACTGGTTAACAAGTTCTACTGCTTTTCAGTGTTTTTATATGACACTTCTGTTGATGGGCGTGGCCTTAGTAACGAACACATGGTAAATCACTGCCAAAAAGACTAATGTAATGCTGTAGTAGTCATTCATTTCACAGTAAGAGACGTTTTGACAGTTGTACAATACTAAATAGATAGAGCTTTTTAGTTATAAACTGGGCATGTTACACGGGTAAGGAAACTTTTAAAAGAAAGCTGGCCTATAGTGCTACAGTAAAAATTTCGGCTTAATATATCTAAAAGTTTTATTACTAAAGTACTGGTGTGTTTAACAGAAGAAATAAATTTGTATGCGTTGCTATGTGCTCAGTGATGAGTCTTTGCTCACATGATTTATTTGTGACATCATTAAATACTCCTAACAATACATTGAATAGAATAACAGTAACTGTTACAGTGCCTGGTTTTTAGATGGTAAAACATTAACTTGTTGAACCACCCTAGTGGGGCTAGCACAATTCAAATCATGTTGTTTCATCAAATATATAATAATGTGACTGGATTTGTAAAACTCTCCATGCATGCACAAAAATTGAAATCCATTTTATTAAAAGACTATAATAGCTACACTCAAGAACTATCCATGCATTTTTTCAAGAACTTAACTATCCAAGAACTTTTTAGAGGGGATTTTTCTGTCCCTGTGAAGTCACGATTAAGAGAATGATACCTACAAAGGGCACCAATCGAGTGGCTAGGTAGCTAGATGGCTCTTTGGCCTTGTACTCTATTATACACAGGTGCCTTGTGGCTACATACTTTGGTGGCCTTATCTACTCTCAACAGCTCCTATGATGTTTTTTTCCCCACCTCTCTAGATCTGTCCCATCATTCACCCTCTTATCCTATCCTCCCTACGCTAGCCTATAATTAGTGCCCATCCAAAAACAACTGTCTCAATCCAGCCATCCCATTTACAAGGTAGCTATGTAAAAGCCAATACATACATATACTATGCTTGCTGCCATACAAGATGGCCAGTTACAGGTAGCCATGTGTTCTAAAATAACATTTCTCAAAATACTACCACTGAATCCATTATAAAAATCACCCACTACATTTAATACAAACATTAGTGGGGAGTCACAATCTATTGATTTCATTATCACTACAAATGCTTAATTTCTTGAGAATTCCCTATTATTTGTTACTCTGAAGTACGTATGTATGTATGTAGGAAATCTCATAGCCTTTTCAATCCAACAATACACTACCAATGATGCTAACTGTTTGATGACGATTTAACATTCCAATACAATAATCGTAATTTTCTATTTCAATATCACCTTGCATGTACGTATGTATTTTATGTATGTATGTATGTATGTATGTATGTATGTATGTATGTATGTATGTATGTATGTATGTATGTATGTATGTATGTATGTATGTATGTATGTATGTATGTATGTATGTATGTATGTATGTATGTATGTATGTATGTATGTATGTATGTATGTATGTATGTATGTATGTATGTATGTATGTATGTATGTATGTATGTATGTATGTATGTATGTATGTATGTATGTATTAGGGATGCAACAATATGGGTCATTGCCATATTACGTATTGCCTTTGAGTGTATTGCAATATATTGCCGTATTGCAATATATGATTAAATTTGAAAAAGAACACATCATGTCTTTAAAACTTGTTTTTAGCAGTAAAGGCTAAGTAGAAACATGTAAAATAGCAAGAAATTGTACTGTATATTTATGGTTACAAGAGGTCCAGTCATTTTTGTAGTGTAACAATCGGATACTTACAGCTTTGAAGGCAATAAATGTTGTAATATATTGCAATAAGCAATATATCGATATTTTTATCAGGCGTATTGTATTGTATTGCAGTAGTAAATATTGTAATATACCGATATATTGTAATATTGTTTCATCCCTAGTATGTATGTATGTATGTATGTATGTATATTGGTTGTGTTATGAGTTGAGCTGTATTATATGAGTCATATAAGATCACTGTTCATTGGTGTGTGGCTATAAAGAACCTGAGCATGAATTTGAAGATTTCTTAAAGTGGTTCCACTCTCTATCTTTTATTTAGCAAATCCATCCAAGGAAAGAATGTATGCTGAGAGAAGTTAAATAGTGGTAGCTTATTTATGCTGGCTGGATGACTGTAGTGAAAGATATTTTGAGTTAGGGTGTGCAACAATGGAAATTCTTGTATCACGATAATGCAACTCATACAATTTTCACAATACGTAGTTTACCAAAACATTACTGAGAAGTTGTAAACTCTTTAATTCTGTTACTCATTATATACTACGTATCTCTAGTAAACATATTTTCTATGATATAAACTAGTAGTTTATTTTCTCTAGATATGTACAATATTTATAACCAAAAACATTACCTATCATGAAACTGAAAAATATCACAATAACAAGTGTACTTTAATGTACAAAAAGAAAATCACTAGTACTCCTTGCCTTAACTGCCATGGTTGTCGTTATTAATTTAAGTCTCGTATGATATGAAAAACTACAAAACACTTGGGCGACTAAGAGCTCAGATAATACAGTCAATCAACAACTCTACTATTTTAAAACATACATTACATGCAGGTACAATTTGTTTAACCCACTATATGTACTACCATAACAAACATTAGGATAATTTATTGAATACGCGTCACGCAGCATACTTACAGTGCTCTAGTTGGCTGTGAATGTTATATCTCTCCGAGGCCTGTTATAAAACAAAAACGAGGGTTAAGATTGCACCTTTTAAATCTAAGACACTTACCAAAGTCATCTTGAGTATTCTAATGATTTAGGATGCGACAGGATTACAGTACAAGCTTAACGAGAGTAGTGCTTAACTATCTATTTTTAGAGTGACTAAAAATAGAAAACTAAAAATAGTAGTACTATTTTAAGACACAACCATATAAGAGAATTTTTTCAATATCGTGCTTATAAAGGCGCACTCACCACCTACTTTAGGTGTGTACCTATAAGTTAGACAAGGAAGCGGAGTGCTCTGAGTACGGTTTATCACAATGCAGGCGATAAAATGTGTTGTAGTCGGCGATGGGTGAGTCGATAGCTGTGTGTTAGAATAAATTGTTAGTTGCGCACCACCATTTTATGGGTGTATTATATTTGTTGCACACCGATGGGAGGACGGTAGTTAAAGTGACACATTTGTTTTGTGATTTGCAGGGCAGTCGGTAAGACGTGCTTGTTAATCAGTTACACTACAAATGCCTTTCCTGGAGAGTACATCCCAACAGTGTAAGTAACTATGATGATGTGAAGTATTTGCACATTATAATGTAATGTAATTACTCTTGTGTATAGCTTTGACAACTACTCAGCTAATGTTATGGTAGATGGTAAGCCCATTAATTTGGGGCTTTGGGATACTGCAGGTGAGCACGGATCAGTTTTAAAAAGGCGGCCTTAATTCTAGTACTTTATATCTCACAGGTCAAGAAGATTATGATAGACTACGACCTCTTTCCTACCCACAAACAGTGAGCAGGTTAAGAAGATTTTCAATGTGTGCATTATTTCCCTCATCTAGGATGTGTTCTTGATATGTTTCTCACTGATCAGTCCTGCATCATTTGAAAACGTCAGAGCAAAAGTGAGTTGAACAGAATAACATGTTCAGTACCGCATTCTTTCTTTATTGTGTCCACACAGTGGCATCCAGAAGTCAGCCATCACTGTCCAAACACACCAGTGATATTGGTAGGCACTAAGCTTGACTTAAGAGACGATAAGGAGACCATTGAGAAACTAAAGGAGAAGAGATTAGCACCAATCACATATCCACAAGGCTTACAAATGATGAAGGAGATTGGTGCAGTGAAATACTTAGAATGTTCAGCTCTTACACAAAAGGTAATGTGGTTTATTTATAGGGTAAGGCGATAAACCATTAAGTATGGGGTACCCGTATAGTATAATTATGTAATGGATGGATGGGTGTGTAGGCCTGTTACACCAGTCTGGGTCGTGTTACTTTTGCAAAATTATGTATTCACTTCACCTTTGTAGCTTACAAAACTGTTACCTGCTTTGTCAGATCTTCCTCCAAACGTTTATAACTTCTCTATCGTGTAGGGATTGAAAACAGTATTTGATGATGCCATCAGAGCAGTCCTTGCGCCCACCAAGATACCAAAGAAGAGTAAAAAGTGTAGCATTCTCTGAGACTCAAATTAGTTTTAACAAGATATTTGTTATAATAGTTATTTAAAATACTGTACAACACACATGTAATAAGTTGTCACCTTGTCTTGTCGGTAACTATATTATATTATACACACTGTGTGTTAATATATTTTAATGTTATTTTTTTGTATTGCATACTCAAGTAGTGTATGCAGAAATTTACAGATGTACTTAGCATGCAAAAATGGAAATAAATTTAATAAATTTTACCTTTTTGCTTATTGGTGCATAATTAAATATTTAGTAATGTTTTATGGTTTTCGATGTAATCTGATTAACTAGACATTGAAGATTTAATATATAGTAGTGGCATACATAAACAGCTTTGCTATAATCCTGTATGTATATTATATACATTATTGTTTATATGACTAGTGTCTTAGTTTACTGATGCTTGAATAACTGGGAGAAATTTCTGGTAAGCTTTGGTCGGCATACTCATCAGGAGTATTGAAGTCGAGGATGAAGTCTTCGGATGCTACCGAACGGATTCCCATTCTGGCGGCCCGTAGCTTGCGCAGGTCCTGTGTGAATTGATGTTCCCGCTGTAGTTGGGTGTACTGCTTCTCCAACTGCTTCTTCTGTCGTTGGAGGTCCTGGGTCATCTGGATCAGCTGCTGCAACTCCAGACGTAGGATATGGTTCTCTGATTGCACCCGCTGTGTACACCTCTCCAAACTGCTCACAGCTTCCTACAGATTGTATGTACACAAATAAACTCACACAATGATCACTACAATTTTAGGTGTATGCTATGATAGGGTGTATTACATTGAAAATTGGAAGGAATAAAGCTACACGTATAGTTGTACCATGGGTACAAGTGGTTTGCCTGATATATACACCCGAAGCCTAAGGGCTGAGGGTGGACAGGAGTAAACATGCATCCTACAACTTACAGTACATGTACACACATACTGATGTACGTACCATCAGGAGCCCATCGAGTCCGTATGTCCTTCTGACTTGATGGGCTCCTGGTACCATACTGCATAGAAATGACTATGGACCATAAAGGGCACGAGACTGAAACAGAAATAGAAAAGTTTGTTCAAAATGAAAATGTAAACACAAAGCCTCCAAGAAGAAAAAGCTTTGCAAAATTGTTACAGGGAAAACTTTACGATTCAAAGCCAATATTCACAAACCTGCCATAATTAAATAGCAACACTTTTATAGTTTGGAGAAAATCATAAGAACTGTAAAAAGACTTTCTTAAACAGTATTGCCTACATATATTTTATACATACATACATACATACAGTATTTATATCCACCCATTTTCTATGTGAAAGTTATAGTAGCCGCGGCTACTTAGTAACTAATAAACTGAAGTGTTGTAATTAAGGAAATTATCCTAATATTTCATTCAGAACTTTGATGATGTGTCATTTACCTTTAGGCTGTACATTATTTATTTTAGAAATTTCATGAGTAAGCTAAATTTATTGATGCTATTGCACCTCCTGTGTCAGCATACTTTAATGAGCTGAAATTTGGTTACACTAATACATGAATACCATAAGTTCAGTGGACAGCTTTTCCGCATTGATTTTTGTGTATTTACTAAGGTATTTTATACAGCTACTCAATATATTTCCAAATATTTTGTGGTAATTAATTTTTTCAATTCAGCCCTAATTTGTTGAGGTAAACAATACACATTTTAAACTACTGTACATGGGAAATATTAGAGGGGTAGAATATTGGTGGACGAACTGGCTTGAATAATAGAAATTTTGGAGGTACGTAATCAGTAATTATTTGCCAAATTTGTCACTCCAAATTTCCCAAGTATGGTGTTATCTAACAGGTGTTTGAACTATTTGTTAGATAAAGCTATCATTTGATAAAGCTAAGGCTGGTCATTATCCTTGAATAGCTGGCACAGTTGGAAATTACTTCTATCAAAACTCTGTTTACAATGCATGTACGTAAACTAAATTGTGTCTATTAAATAAAGTGATTGCTAAGTGAGGTCTCACTGTACAAACTCTATGCTAATCAGTATCATTTATTACTCAAAAACTGGTAATTATATATGTAATGAAAACTTGCTTGTGTTGTTACGTATATTAGGTCAAGAAAGTTTGATTCCCTAAAGTGTATCATATAATGTTTTCAGCTGTAATGACTAATGAATACTACCACCCACCCAGATCATGTTTGAAATTAGTGATTAAAACAGAAATCAATTTTTGCTTGGCCAAGAAATTTTACATCTCAGTATATTACTTTACTGAAATTCATTTGTTTACCATTAAAGATTGAGTATTTGGGGTTTCCTTAATAATATTATTTATGGATTTTAGTGCAGTCCAACAGCCCAATCATAAATTCAAATGTACCTCCCACATCATACAATGAACACCCAACCCAACTACCCACTATACCCACTATACGAGATATATTACATCATAAAATAATAAATTAATACATTTTTAACATACTCTACTAGCATCTGAAGCCATGGATTGCACTTTGGAAGACGACGATTCCTCAAATGCTCGCTTCTCTTTGAGGAACTGAGTCTTCAATGCTCGCAGCTTGTCTTCATGCTTGAATCTCATATCTTCCAGCTTTCTCTCCAATTTGGAAATCTCGGACTCTTGTTCATGTTGAAGAGCCTTCAAATATAAAAATTAACATATGTGTGCAATTGTAATCAGTTTTAATTTTCCAAAAGGATGTAATACAGTTGATTAAGTCATACACTTAAACATTTTTATAATTCACCCTTCAGGGTAAAAATTGATTCAATCTATGCAGCAACCATATTGCCTTATTTGGATGTAAAGGTTGTCAAGGAAGTAGACCATTTAAAAAAATAACAGAAAGCACACAAGAGCTGGACCATATGACTCTGGTGTGTTTACTGCATATCTATTCCCAACAAGGTAGAAACCTACCTTGTAATGTTCGAGATCTTTTAATTCCTTGTTGATTTTTGCAAGCTCTGTCTCCTTTTCTAAAATCATGGTACGCAGATCTGCAGACAAAAAAGAACACAAAACAACCACCTATTCCAACATAGACAAGCAAAATGTCACGATTATCATCCATTTATATTATCCCCTACTCGTAAGCACAAACAAAAATGGTTTACTAAAATCGTTCATAATAACAGAGGTCTCAGTTTTCAATTTGGTGTGCATACATATTCCGAAGCATACATGATTTTCTGTCTTCAAAGTCCTTCATCAGTTCGTCTTTCTCCTTCTGCAGTTTCTGAAGGTCATCTAGATTTTTATCACTCAACGAAACAATCAGTGATTGCCTCTTCTGCGACTTCTTAGACATGTAGGCCTGGTATTCTTCCTGGAGAATAAAAGTTACATAAAAATATCAATTCCAGTCAATTGCATAGCATAACGTACTGAATTTTTCTGCCATCAGTAAAATTATACAAATACAATTAATTTTATGCTCACATTTTCTTGTCTAGTTTTCTCAGCTTCATCGTGAAGCCACTCATTTTCTGTACGCCTGAGTTACTGTCAAGGAAACTTGTAAAGTTGTGCTCAATATATCAACATGAAAGCATTAAATCACTAAAACATAAACCACCATTTACTAGCATAGCAAAAACAATGATGTATGGCTTGCTTGAAGGACTACTTCAAAAGCAAAAGCCATAAGATAAGCTTCCTACAGTAACTAGTACATTAATTGGCATACACTTGCTTTTTGGCAAAAACCCCCACTCATGCAAGAACATAACTTTGGCCAAATTTAGTAAATGTTCCATTCTGTTCTGCAAAAATCACCAAATTCACAAATGTTTGCTTCCACTACTCACACTACATGGTATCATACTCTTTATCGATGTGGATGGCTGTATATATGATCACAGCATGCATTACAACAATCTTTAAATACATATCACACATACAAAATGTATAAATTTAAGCTGTTTCATAACTGCACACAAACAATACAAGGATACAATTCTTCTACTTGCTTTTTTAATATTTCTAACTCTTCGTCTAAGCTGTGTAGCCTAAAATAAAATGTTGCTATGGTAATCACACGTGGGCTTTATATGGAACAATCACTTCTTACTCCTGTCTTAAAGATGATTCTTTATTAGATGAAGCGGGCATAATAAATGGACCCTTTTCTTTGGTTTCAGCTGTCTCACCACCTTTATCTCCGTTCTTTTTCTTGCCTTTCTTTTTAGGCATAGTATCCGTGAAATAAACTCCAGAGCAAAATAATACGATAAAATACGGAAATAGGATAATACGTTGACGGCACGTACGTATGGAAATCTTCCCTGATAATCTGCTGTGTTGTGTAAGTAGAATGTACAATTGATGTATTACATGCACATTTGTTACAGCTGTTTGACGATAAAATTGTCAGTGACTCGCGAGACGCGAGCAATTATAACTGGTTAACCATATGGTTTAACCGCAGTTTTAGTAGCTGTAGTAGCTACAGATTTCTAATGTGCACAGGCACGTACACTTCGAATGTCTTTGATATGTCTTTGTACATAAATGCAAAGCAAATATTTTCATTAATTAAAGTCCTACACTGCCCACATTGGACTAGCTCAGTAGTACAGCTTGCCTACGTAGTGAAAGGTGGCATATAGAACTTAATTTCACCGTTGTATTGATTAATGGTACAGATAATCGCCTGCAGTAAAGTAGTGGTGATAAAACCTCAGTAAGTGCTTTAGGTATTAGCATAGATCTATGATACACAATAGCAAGTCATTGGAAACATGCATGCTCATGTAATAGCTATAGATATGCAAGACAATTGTTTAGGCTCTAATAACTATGCTATCACTGTTTTGATTCTGTCATCAGCTTTAAAATGTATTTTACAAGCATCCATACAACTATACATTTTTGTGGTACCACAAAGAACTACCTATGCACTATAGTATTTGTATAGGTTATTGTTCGAATTGCCGGCTCAGTTCTGCATTGGAAACCTTAAGGATGTAAACAATAACCAATTTAGACTATGATTCGCTAGCGTCTATTTCGTATGAAAAATTGTATTCGTATCCATTGTACCTTGATTTATCTTCAGCCATAGGATGGCCAAGCATTCCAAAAGTTTTTTAAAAAACATAGAATCCAGCGATCCAAAACTATGGCTTGCTAGCATCCATTTTGATGGCCAAAACTAAAGCAAATTACCATAAAAACAAGTGTTTTATAACCAATAAAAACCACGTGTGTCATGGCTTAGTAGTTAAACGGTTTCATAATGGATAATCTCTCTTATATATGTATAAAAAACTTAATTATCGTAAAACATCAAAGGATATTATGCATACTGTAGAGCATGAAATTAGGACTGAAAAGTGCTCAGACACATGTCAGTACAACATAAAATTTGTTCTGACATTTACAAAAAAATGATCTGATATTAGTAGACATATATGTTGTAGCATTAAATTTTGGCTCAGACACATGTCAGATCAAGGTGGGAATTGTACAGGTCAATATCAAAAGTAGTTGGAAAATGTCAGATGTTGGACTGTTATTTCATGCTCTGTACTGTAGTAGTATATTTTACTATCCAACTGGAACCTGAGTGCTTGGACTAATAGAAACTTGTAGCTATGTCATAAAAGCATAGGGACTAGAATTAGCACTGACAATACATTTATTTAATTCATTATGTGTGTATAGTACCACAGAGCAACATCGCTGTACATTATTATATGTAATAGCTATTGGGATAGAAATTAAGACATAAGTAACTGTGACCCACCAACTTAAATCGTGCCTATGGTTAATTAAAACAAACCACAATTTATGTAGTTGTGATTTATGATGTTCCCTTTTATAATTGGTACTTAATTACTAATTGTTATGATTATATTAAAGTACAAAATTAAAATTGCATGCAAAAGTACATGTTAGAGGTGAGGTGATATTGAGAACAATTGTGATGTATTCATCATAATCGTGATGGTGATGTTACCTCTCTACAATTGTGATTGTGTAATACTATGAAGAATTCTGCATACCTTTTCCTTGCTTAAGTGTTCCAACAACTCTTGGAACTAGTAATACAACAAGCCATAGCATCAACTACCATCACTATAGATTGTACACCAAATGGTTGTTAAAACATATTGCATCACTAAAGGATTTTATACAACTTGTTTGTACTAAATGTGGGCATTATATGAGATTCATGATAGTTCTCACAATTGTGATATATATATGTTCTAGAATCGTGATGCCTCAAAATCTCACCCCTAGTACGTATACATGTTTATTAGATGAATATTAACAATTGTAAGATGCAGAAAATCATTTTTATTCACAGAGCCCAGAGAAGTATGTATTAAGATTTACCGGTGGTACATTACCTAAAGAATCTAAGCGTTACACTGTTGACTACCAGTTCACTGATGGATCAGTTAGAAATGATATTCCTGTTGAAGTATTAGGTCCAGATGTATTGTTAGTTTGTCATCCCGGTTAGTACACATTCATAACTACCAGTACCATAAAAGTGGAATGGAATTTAATTCGGTGGTATGGCAGATTTTGACAAAACCATCAAATTTAACTCCACTAATCACTCACATTTGTACATAAAGCATTGGTTTGTGTTTTAGGCCTCCACCAAATTTACAAATTTGCCAATCTACCAACTTAAAATATCACTAAATTTCCTGCTATATGGATAATGAAAACATTGGTGTCCTTTCCAAAAACGTACAAAGTATTTGATCCTTTTAATACTCATAAAAATAATAAGAAACACCAAAACACTTTTGTAAATGTCCAAGCACTGTTGTGGCCATTTGTTTCTATGTATATATGCCAGGGGTGGATCCAGAGGGGTCATGGGGATCTCCCCTCCTCCAGGAATCTGAAAGACTGATGTATTGGTATAAAAACATTAATGTATTATATCTATCATTTCAGTACTTTAATATACTGACAGGTTGCACCCATCACACTGCCTGCTTATGTACACTACTTTGGTTAGCTCTTTTAAGAAAGCAACCCTTCCTTGTATTTGTTCTAAATCTTATATTAGGTATGATTTTGGTATTTTATAAATAAAGCATCCTGCAGCTTCTGAGGGGCTACACCCCCAGGACCCCTGTCCGAGATCCACCACTTTATTGGACCCCTGTATGCTTTCCATTCAATGTTTTAAATTCTATACAAGACATACCTGCTTTGTATTTATAGCTATCAAGAAGCCCAGTAAATTCACTGCAACACTGCATTCCATTGGAAACAAGACAGTGAAGTATGCAAGTTATACTATGCGAATACTTTCACCAATGGAGTATATATACAAAAAAGTCTTCTGTCCATCTTCACGCAATCAAGGTGAGTGCATACAGTATTATATTTTAAACTATACATAAGTGTAAATGTAGCTATTAAAAACCTAAAAACTGTGTACATGTACTGTCGTGTAAGTAAAATCTTGAGTAGAAGCATTGCTTAAAGCTCTGGGGGTACAGATTTCTATAGGAAAACTATGTGCTACTTTGCTACAAATTAGAGCTGCTTTGATATTTGGTATTCAGATTATTCAGCATTCATTTACTTATGTGTTATGAAATGTAGAGTTGGAAATAGCCTTAGTTAGCTACCTGTAATTTTTGCTGCAAGTAGTCCTACATTGCATGCACTTAGTAAACTTAATACCAACAGATCTGGGAACATACGTATGTACTAAAGCCAAATATTTAGCTATTAGCTTGTGACAAAATTTAATTATATTTTTAGTATTAGTGTTTGTTCAATATCCGGATGCTGGTATTCATTGCAGCCCTACTACAAATGGCCATGTATACTTGGTAATGTGCTATGGCCATATATGTACATATCATTACTTTTGATAGCTAAAATTTTATTTTTCTTTGGGCAGACTCTTTGTTCTCACTGGACCCAAACACAACTCATGCATTTTTTGCGGCAGTACTAGCGTATTACAGTAACGTAGACTGTGATTCTGACCATGCTAATATTGATATTATGGTACACAATCTGCTGCACTGTTTTGATACCTTTTGTGCTGGTGAAAAACGTTGGAACATTGCTGATATCACTACAGGTAAACGTATATCCATTAATTTTACTTCCTTCTGTACCGCTAAAGAGCTTGTTTTTGTAGGAATGTTTGGGAAACAGGAAAATCTGCTGCACTTGAGCTTAAGGCGACGATTTGAATCTTCAGCCAGTTATCTAGTGAACACATTTCTGAGTAGATATGAACATGTTTTACTTGAAAAGGCAAGAAACGAGGACACTGCGGCTGACTTGGCAAATAAGAGTGGATTAAAATCATTAGAAGCACAAATACGCAGGAAAACAGTACGAATTACAACATATATTTTTAATTATTATAACCTTTCTTAAATTGTAGGTAGATTTACGACAATATGAAGGTTAGCATATTGCATTATTTATTCCAATGTTTCAAATCGATTGTTTTTATTTATAGTAATTAATACTACTCCAAACTCAACCAAGGTATGTAGCGATACTGTATAGCGGGAATTTATTATGAGAATCAAATGATTTTTGCTCTCAAAAGAAACATTTACAAGTTTGAATACTATTTCCATGACAAGATGCATTGAAGATTATATCATTATGGATCACCAAAAGTGTGTGCTAGCTTTAATTTTTGCTAATGCATTCTGAATTGCAAAATTAAAAGACTCGCAATAAATTCCTGCTGTATGGTATATATATTAACAAATTAACATTCATGTTAACTCCATTGAATGAACTGCTTTTTTAACAGGATAAAGAAAATGACTACCAATCTTTAACGGTCAGTATGTGATGGTACTAGTAATAGTAGTATATTGTAGTATATCACGTAGTCCAAGGATAAAATTTCTGTGGGATAAATTTTTGTGAGAAAAGTTTCCTTCATGACAATAATTTATCGTGAATTAGCTACCTAGAATTGTAAAGTCTACTTGGTTTGTGAAATAAACAACATGACTTTTTTGTCATCCCACAATGATTTTGGACTGTACAGAGAAATACGTAATTATGTATGTAGTAGGGGTTATGTGGTAGTAGTTGGTGATGGTAGTAGTAGCGAGCATAGTGATAATGGTGATAACATTGTGACTGGCCACAGAGTTACTCTTTTAATGCTCTGCTGTATTGTTTTCTCTAGTTTGTATCTCCAACTACTCCAGTCATGCAAAACACTTTCTCGGTTAGTTGCAATACACGTATTGTTTGCATTTATTATTTTCTTAAGAAAGATACGTACATATGTTAAGAAACTCTGTGTGTTTTTAAAGGCTAACGAAGCTATGGATGAGGGACAAATAGATTTCATACAGACACTAAAAAGATCTACCATCAGTGTGGCCACTGCTATATCTAATTATACTCCTACAGGAGGAATTGGCTGCATACCACTAAATGTTAGTGTATACCATATATGGCTGAGTTTGGTTCCATTGAGTACCAAATTAAACTTATAAATTTAAAGAAATAAAACTAATGCCAAATTTTATTCCTGTCAAACTTTCTGAAGGCATGTGGTACGTATGTGTATGTATAATACATACATACATACAAATTATCAATGCTTTTATGCATGCTCAAACCCAGTACATACATATACGTACACGTACGTAGTATGGTCAGGTGGAGATGTACATGACAAGTGTAATGGATGCTATTGCTGTTCAGTTTGAATTGAGTAAATAAAACAGTGTTTCCCCAGCCCTACAAGTACCTCAGCGCTGGAACTACTATAATAGTGATTGGCTTGAATACACAATACCATGAAGAAACCACGTATACATATATAACATGTAATGGTATTTACAATTACTATATATTTAGTACACAAGGTAATGTACGACACATACATATGTGCATGCAAGTTAAACTCAGGCCGTGGGTTTAACTAACCTGAATGGTCCCTCAGCCTTGCAGTGTCCAATAATCCTGTATTTACAATGTAGGGTGTAGTCACATTGTATATTGTATATACAAGCTGTATTCATTTGTACTGGGGTTGAGCAACAGTATAGTATTCACAATTGTGAATGCCATCACCATTGTTCTCTCTGCGTGGATGTGTAATAACTCGATAAAAGATAAAGCACCTGATCAGGTATTACCAGCTGTGATCATCCTTGGTGTATAGTGTCCATGCCAAAATAGGAATAGCTACATGTGTCCAAGTACAACTTTGAGCACTATATAAACACATGATGTATCATAAGGTGCATGTCACAATGATAAGTTTGTGCCAATAATCCTAATTTTGCCTTACACATGTATTCGGGTGACATGGAGCAGTATAAATGCCTGCAATCCACATTGACAATGATAAACATTAGTATGTTTGATGTTTCTCATATCATATTAGCTATATCACATCATAGTATAAGTGATGTCTTCTTTCATGTTATTGTATAGAAAGGGGAACTGGTACACATCATAAAGCACCGTGATAATGGATGGTGCTTTGGAGTAGCCACTGATAAATATGGCTATTTTCCGGCTTGTTCGGTGAGTTACACTTGCACAACATTAATGTTTTTGAGGAAAGTATTTTTTTCAGGTAAAAGTAGATCTTGATCTGGGATATGCTAGTGGGTCTGGTGTTGTTGAGTCCAATAAGAGCTTTACTATTCCTTATTATACTCCTTCAGCTACAAAGAGTAGATCTTCCATAAGTTCGAGGATAATGGTGAACATATTGGATGAATCTAAAACAACTGGAATCCCAAGTTTGGAAGCTCTAAAAGCGCGAAGTCAATATCAAGCGAAAATCTTGGAGTACTACCAAGTTTCATATCTATCACCTCTAAGTAGTCCTAAAGTGGAATTAAAGGTAAGGAAACAGGGACATGATAACGGTTACTGCATAGTGGAAAATTTTTGATGACAATAAATTTCGCTGTTTTTACAGATTTTACTCCTGCCTCAAAAAATAATTCCTATATAGACTAGCAGATCCTCAAAATTTATCTTTCAATGAGAGATAACCGAGGGGTCCAAAACTCCCAAAAATCTTTAAATCTTGAAGATTTTTGGGCAAGATTTCAGGGAAAGATTTTGGCATATATTTCAATTAATAAATAGATTTCTAAATTATGTTTCTTTCGTGGAACATCAATATCCAGAAAAATACGGAGAATCTGTTGATTTTAGATATGTATCAAAACTCAATAGATGTACATATTTGGTATGTAAAACTACATATAGTGGACTTTACCATTTTAGGCAGTCCAGATTATATCATAAATGATTTATGGTTTTATGGTATGTAGGTAAAATTCAATTGTAAAACTGTATATTATTCTAGCTGTCAGGTGGCCAAGTTTGGTTATTTTTGTGATGTTGTGAAGCCACAGCAGACACACAGTAGTGACCTAGGACTGCCTATCTGCCAGCTGCCTTCACAGCTAGGGTTAAAGAGCAGTCTAGACTTAAAAAAAACCAGAGCTTGCAGTATATGGCTATGCTCATTCAACAGGTTATAGACATTACAATGTAATGAATGTAATGAATGTAATACATTATAGAGCAAACGACCCCCTAGAAAATCCCTGAATTTAATGGACATCTATGCATAACAAGTTGTAATTTTCCATATCCCTTGAGACACATAATTACGTAAAATAAATGTATTTTTATTGTGTTATACTGTGACAACATTCGTTCATTGAATGGAAAGCACACTTACATACATAGCTGTATTTTTAATGATGCAGGGTATTGAATATAGCTATGAATTCCTTAGCCTCAATAGATTCATAAAAATTACATTATGTTGACTTTTCAAAAGCGATGTAAGACATTTCATAACTGCTTCTATGTGTGTATACACTTCCAGCTTGGTACATAGGTTGGGGGGGGGGGGTTAATGACAACATAATGAATGTGTTGTAAAACAATATATTCTGCAGCAAGGTGAATGTGTATTAGTTTGTGTCTGCAACGTGCAATTCTACCCCTTGTGTAGAGATCTAGGTGTGTGCACTTCTCTCTCCTTCCCATTAAAATGTACTGCAAAGCACTTCATGGTTTTTACCATGAGTATAGTGATGTAGGCTTTTCAAGGTGGGATGCTAGAGTTATGCAACCTATGCACATCCATCAACTTGTGTATGTGTGTGTGTGTGTGTGTGTGTGTGCTGTGCAATAAATACATTTATTATGTGTGTATTCCCCATGAATTGTCATTGCTATCTTGTATTATGATTTGGTTACCTACGTATTACATTTAGAAATGTACCCTAAATTTTAGATGCAGCCATACACGTATATACACATCACTTTGGCTGACTTTATTGTATAGCCAGATATCAGTAGTTTGACATTGATATCAACTTTTGTATTGTTTTAGTCATGCTATACATGTTTTACTTGACAGACTGGCGACTTTGTTGATGTCCTTGAAGAAGTTGATTCGAACTGGTGCCGTGCCATTTTTGAAAGCTTTGTCTGCCTTGTACCAAAAGCCATCTTGACCACGGTACAAATCATATATTGCTGTTGCAAGATAGAGTTGAACATAATAATATTATTATTGTTTTTTTTATATAGGATTTAGAAGATGCTTATGTATATATGAATCCAGATGATGATTGCTCTCCAGTAATCAAAAGAAATGTTGGTAAAAAGAAGGCGAACAACCAAAAAACCTTGAAAGAGAAAAAAGCAGCAGAGGTCTGTAAGATATAGCTAAGTACAGACATGATGTGTGTTTTATTAGAGTAATTCTGTAAAAATATATTTTGATAAATACTGGCTACTTCAATTGCCTAGGGGAAACTTTGGAAGACCAACACTACTAGCTGACATCAGGTGCATATATACAATGGAAAGTTTATCCTGTAGCCATACAAATATGGAATGTTTAAAATTTTTGAATAATAGTTTTTGGAAAGTCCTTAGCTACTGTACGTATTGATCATTATAAAGCTAAATTCCGGTTTGGTGGTACCAAATAAAATTACTGTACAGTGGGAAATATGGCAGCATTTTGATTTGGTGGAGGTGAAACATGGGCCAATACTTTATGTAAAAACATCAGTGAATGGTGGAATTAAATTTGGCATTTTTATCAAGATCCACCTAACCACCACAATCCCGATTTTTCCTGATTATAATTTTAGTCTATTAAGTGGGGTCCCCAGGACCACGGTCTCCACAGATTTTAAATTTTCACCTTCCTAAGTACCCGCCATTGTGAGTTTGATGCGACTACAAGGATCATTTTCATTCAAGGATCACTTTATGTATCTTGTAAACAAATACTAAGTTATGTTTCAACTGACTTATCATATATTTGCTGCTAAAATTTGTATTGCTGCTCCTGCAGATCTTCACAGTCTTATTGTCAGTCATGGTGTTGAACGTGACACTCAAATTGGATAAGTACTATGATATGCTTCAGTTGACTTATCCTCTCAGATTCCGCAATAATTATGTTCACCATTAAAGCTACCGATTCTTACGTATGTAACTTCTCAC
This sequence comes from Spongia lamella, assembly GCA_963930835.1. Taxonomy (NCBI): domain Eukaryota; kingdom Metazoa; phylum Porifera; class Demospongiae; order Dictyoceratida; family Spongiidae; genus Spongia; species Spongia lamella. The sequence continues at coordinate 12,134,471 of OZ005748.1, forward strand.
TCATAAAGGAGCTTTATATTCCCTAATGGATAGATCACACCCTGTATACTAGTACATGTGTCATTCAAGTGAATGGCATTTTGATAAACAATTGAAGTTCATATCAAACTTTGATTGCATGTAGCATTTACAGTGCTCCTTCTGATTGGCCTTGCACTTTTTACGGCCAGGCAATTTTTGTTTAGCATAATAGCAAGAACTCTTGATAATAGCTATCTTGCTATATACGTACTTTTATTTGAGACTAAATAGCTATATATAGGAATTGCTATAATAGCACGAAATGGTACAGTGATGTAAATGTTGGAAAACAGAAAAGTAAATAGCAATTTGCAAAGATCTTACTCAAAGCTCAAGTTTATAGGCTATGTACCAAAATAGAATATTACCATTTTATAATGTCTCATCCATGGCTTTATCTCTTGTGTGGTAGAGTCAGCCATAGTATGTGTTTCATTTTCATGAAGTATATAGCTAGCAACATTTTAAGCTGAATAACTTTCAAAGCAAGTGAGAACTTCCCAACAATAAACAATACTTTGTAATAACAGCCATGCATGCAGAAGTAGCTAGTCATGGAAATTGCTTATAGCTACTGGCAGCAAATAATTTTTCTTCTACAGCTTTTTTAAAAACTAAAAATCATTTCATGAAACTTTATACTAGCAAAAATTTCCCGTTTTACAGCACTAATGATTAAATTCATCAAATTTACTGAAGCCATATATATATTCATAGGTTATAAATTAACAGTGATGATACTCAATCTCAAAATACAGTGTACCGCTTGACAGTAGCATATAGCTAGCTACGTAGGTTTATCCCAGGCACTTAATTTCCATTAAAAATCAATTATAAATTTTACAGGTTCTGTAACAACATATTCATGTAGACATTTTAACTGCCATATTGAAATAAGAGGTTGTATATAGCTAAGGGCAGATTCGCAATTCAATTTGCAAAAGTTACCGATGTTTTAAATTTATGTTTTATTAGACTTAATACAGTTTTGACATCACTTTTAACCGCAATTTTTATTATTCTTAATACTTGAAATTCCATCAACATTTTGCACTAAACAGTAGGGATTTTCCTTCAATCTTGTACTTGTAAATTATGTAAATTTTATGATCCACTAATTTAATGATATTATTTATAACCTTTGTGGTACGCAGTATGTTGTTCAAATAACATGTCCTGATTATACGTACAGTATTAGTAAACTGTATTGTTGTGCTTGTTTTGAGTATTATGCAATTGCAAGTAGCTACTGTATACACTCCCAAGGCACATCTATATAATACATGTGTACACACATATACGTATGTAGCTACACACATGCATACACACACGCACACACACAACACGCACTCGAGCATGCGCGCACACACATGCACGCACGCACACGCACACACACACATGCACACACACACAAATTCCTCACATGAATGTGTTTTGATTTGTTAATTGTTTTAGAAACCTGACAAAGGAAATGATGTGGTCAGTAACAACAAGGCTCCATCTGCTCAGACTGCACCTGTCAGTCCTGCAGTAAAGAAGCCAGTTAGGAAGGCCCCACCTCCTCCTACCTCTGCTACAACACCAACCACTTCAGTCAATGGTGACCATGATCATACACCTCCTGTTTCGCCATTTAATAGCAATGATCAAAAAGCTCCTGAATCACCAGTGTTTATAGAGAAGCCATCAAGCAATACTGTAAAACCTCCTATTCAGTCACCAAGCAATAGTGTAAAGCCCCCCATTACAAGTGCTAAGCCCAAATGCATTAAGAAATCTGTCAGTGTTGATGAGACGCAATGTCCTCCAGTTGATGAATCTCTTCTAGTAGGTGCCACCAAAGTTCCACCGAGACCGCCTGTACGAGGTTCTTCACTGATCAATGAGCTGGATGAATGCCTAAGGAGACATTCATCATTTGAAGAGAATGAAGCAATCAAAGCAGCTAAGCCTGTACCCAAGAAAAGAACTAAGTCAGTGCATCACTGACCTAACCATGCACACAGTACGTGTCTTGTAAATTACTTGCCATGCACGCCTTCACCATTACGTAATGCACGATTCCCTTTTGGTTTGAATAATAACAATAATTGTACCGTGCCAGTTTTTGTATATAAACTGTATGTCAACGTTTTTAAAATCGCTATATATCTGATCTGGTAACTATTTGAACTCAAGTGAAACAGCGAAGTAAGGGAGTGGTTATATACTGGACCGCAGCAGCGTGATGTGTGAATCAGAGGAATGGCCGATCGTGCATCCCAGAGTTTTCATGATCGAAGTAAATTACTCGGCTATAGCGTGATCAAAATCATGCATTGATTGTTTCCTTATTTATACTTATAGTGTTATGAGAATTATGAGGTGCAGTTTCCTCCTGGAGTACTTCCTCCACGGCCTCATTCGATTAAATTTGTGTACGATCTTCAGGGAGCTGGGATAGAGGAGAAACGACACCATAAAAATGACATTACCCCGGTCAGATCGGATGAAGATCTGCTCAGAGTTGTTGCTTCGCCGCGTAAGGAGATGCAATTGTGTCGGTGACCAATTAAGTGACGATACGCCGGGTTGGAGTGATGACCAACCAGGCGTATCAGTACCAGTTCACGCTATAAATTAGCGACCTGGCGATGAATCAATAAGCCAGTCGATACTTGCATGGATGCTGATAAAACTGGCTGACCCATTCAATGTATATATATTAGCTACCAGTGAGTGCATGGATGCCATGCAGTATCAATAGCCACATATAATATAATTAAGTCTCCAGTGACTGAATTAACACTGCATGATGGCTGTAGTCAAGAGTTCATAATATAGCTATATTATATATAATTATTATTATGAACTCTTGCTGTGGCATAGCTGGTATAGATATAGCTATACATACGTAGTTATTTCAATTTTGTTAGCCAATGTAAATGAACCTATGTAGCCAGCTGTACCGAGTATAATTACATCCCTTACAATAGTCAGTTAGGCGATACTTTACAGTTATAGGTGATACTTCAGTTACAATTACCTATAGCTAGGTGCCGGATTTTAGTCGTCTTTATTTGAAACTTCGTAGCTATAGTTTTTGTAGCTAGTATGTGCATGCAGTGATGTTATGACTTTAGCACATCTTATATGACTGTAAACTGGACGTATTATAGTAGCTAATGGTCTGATAACTAAAGGTTTAAAATACATATATGGACGGCTATAACAAAGAGCCTACTACATACACATATCGGTGATAATAAGCTATGAAGATCTGTTTAATTGTAGATTTCTAAAATTAAAAATTTCTGCTATATGCAGGTACTCGTGGCTACATATATATCTACTATAGATATAAATCAGTAGACTATAGCTATGGAATTGATTATGTGTGATCGTGATGATTACAGTAAACAGATGAGGTAGCTATGATATACCATGCAGCTAGCTAAGCATTTTGTGTCCATGCATAGAAGCCAGCTAATTTTAAATTTATTTGTGGTTTGTGGGTATACAAATACGTGTAACCAAAGAGATATCATGTGTCAGTTTACTTAACTATACAAGTCATTTCCCTCAATGAATATATTATTATACTGTAAATATTATTGGGACAATTAGATATCATAAGGATGACATCAGTATTTTGTGTTTTACACAGCAATCCCCAAACCCTGTACATTATCGGTCAGGGTTGTGGCTGCAGCAGGATTGTCAGAGGAGCTACACTTTAGTCTGAAATTCTGTTCACCGATGGAGTACCTCTACCACAAGATGAGGCATGATCCATATCGTACGTATGACAGTGTTATAGGGCTCTAGCTACGTATATACTACTTAACCATTATTATGTGCCTGTATAATGTGTTTACGTACCGTATAATGTGTTTACGTACCGTATAATAAACAAGCTTCAAAATGTCTCTTGATTAAACTGAATGAAATACTGCTATAGTGGGAAAATTTGGCATAGAATTTAATTTGGTGGTTTGGTGGATTTTGACAATAATTAATTTTATCAATCGCTTACATTAATTTTGTACATGAAGTATTGGCTTAGCTATACAGTAGTTATTATAATAGTATCTATATAGTAGCTATAGAGTTCCATCAAAATAAAATACGCCTAACACCCAAATTTCCCAATTCACCAAATTAAAATGCCACCATATTTTTCTGGCATGCAGAGTGACATGTATGCACACAAAGTCAATTATGTTATTAATCGTTACTGTAGGTGAATCAACGGTTACCATTCCTAAGCCTATTGCTAAACCATTGTTTATGGCCTCACTAGCTTATGCTTGCAATGGAGGCACCATTTCTGAAAACTCAGGGCCAGTCATGTATGACTTGAAACAGCAGTCTGGCATACAAGTGGCCTCTGACTCAACATTATCTTCAACAGTATTAGGTGAGGTTAACTTGATTGTGAGCTGCTTGTAATATAGAGAATAAAACCTTATTTGGTAATGTTGTTGTGCTATATGTACAATCAAACCTTATGAAAGAGAACTTTTACTATACAATTTGGTTATTGTCTATATTTTGATTTTGAAAGAAATCAATTTAATTCACTATAGTTGAGCTGAATAGTTTTGTATTGTTCACAGACATGCATATTTTGTACTCAGTACATATTTATTTCGCTACTGAGAAACATTTGTTATTTTCAAATAACTATAGGCTAGGTACTGTTGTTATAATAGAACTATAACCACTCCACCTCTTGTATACATACTGATCGAGCTAGTATACATAATTATACTGATATACAAAGTATATGTAGCTATAGCTATATACGTACATGTACATGCTACTGGGAAGTGCATATTAGTTATAGCTAATATTGTGTATATATTTTATAAATAGGTTGTAAATGTATCTAGCTATCTCCCAAAGAAAGCCATTCATGCAGCTTTTTGGATAGCGCACTCCTGACAACATATATATTTGTCCAGGAGCTGCGTTGTATAGCTACACTGTGTAACTATGCCTAACTACGCCTTGAGGCCTGTTATGATACGTATAGAAAATCCATAGCTACGTAGCTATATTGTTTTCAAACATCTTGGATTATATTTTGGTTTTGAATATTGCATACTTTAATATAAATGTTTTGAGTTGTTAATACATGTTTAGCTAACATGTAGCTAAATATTGAGTATTAAACTATGGAGTAGTTTACATAGCTAGCTAGCCTAGTGGGTATTTTGATCATTCAGCTATAGGGATAAGCTATGCACATATGTGCCTATTAGTCTGTCTGTCTTTCTGCACCCATGTAAACTAGTAGGGATGTTTGTGTGCTGACATTTTTAATGCTTCAGTAAGTTTACATAACCACAGTTTGTACCTTTGCAAAAAATTACTGGATTGATGTCTGGCCATTTAAATGAAAAACATTTTCACATAGCAACATATGTTAGTCACTAATAAAACAATTTGATGGATGATGGATGAGTGAGATAGTACTAAGATTCTTTCCAGTGTTTTGTAATAGTTGTAGAGATATCTGATTGGCTTTAGAGGAGTGTACGTACGTACGTACGTACTGATTAGTGCTAGCTACTAGCTAGCAAGTGCTTGACTCTTTTCTTACGTTGTTTGCTATGTTAAACAAAAATTCACCCACTTTCGTACTAAAGTACTAGCTCTATTTTTTAGCTCTTTTAATTGTCAGCACCGAAATATCAGTAATTTTGCATTGGAAAGAAGTGAACTTATTTGTAAATATACGTCAATAATCATACTAGATTCCATAAGCTATGACTCATATGCTACCTTTATGTATGTATATATGTATTATACAGGTGACCACAGTGAAAAAAATTTGCTAGAACTATGTAAAGAAAATAGTTGGAATGCGCTTAAACACCAGCTATCATCACAGCAAGATCGGCAACAACATCCAGCCAAAAATCTGGTAAAACTTGATAATCCTGAAGTATGTTGCATCACTTTGTAAATTGTTTACATAGTTTTAATGTGGTTACTTATACTTGTAGAGAGGGGACTCAATTTTATCTGATTTTGTTGAAAGTTTAAAGGAACAGTCATTGTTCAAAGCAACTGCATGCACTGATTATATTCGCAAAGACCAACCCAGCTGGTTACAACTGAAGGTATGTAGCAATGCATAGCATTACTTTAATATTAAACCAGAACCTTGGTTACCATTAGTGATAGCAAACATGTTTACCTTCATCATGAATGGTTTACTGTAAACAAGCAGTGGAATATTTAATCAAAGGATGGGTATATATAGTCACAGTGGCTCACATGCACAATGAAAAGTTTGTAACAACTTCCTCTTTGATAGTGAAGCCATAATTATATGGTAGTACAAATTGTATTCTCTTATATGGTTACTATATTGAAAAACACCATCATAGACCAACCCTAAATATTAATAATATCACAAGCACATTAAAATTTAGCCATTTTGAGTGGATAATAATGTACAAGCACTATTGCGTAAAATCCACCAACTAGCTAGCTATAGTTTTTACTGCATGAATTCTGATTTTACCAAAAAATATAGCAATATGACTACAGGCTACAAAAATAACCCCTATGTACACAGTGCTTGAAGTAATGGTCACCATGCAGCCAAAATTGATGCTTGTCTGGTTTTTATGTCAAAATGGCATTTCCTATAGTTCCTTAGCTATTTTTGTTACTAGCTAGCTACCACCTTTAATTCATTTTGTTGTAATAGAAAGGAGATGAAGTGTGTGTGGTTGATTGTACTAAGCCGGACAGATGGTATGGAATATCAGCAAATAACCATGGATACTTTTTGCCACAGTATGTGACTAGGGAAGAGAAGGTACAACTTTTTGTATACCATGCTTAGTCTATCAAAACTATATGGCTATAGCTAGGAAAACATGTAAGTGTAAGCGGAGTATTAATTGATTGATGCATCAACTATTTTATAGTTTCATGATAATCATCACAAAACCAGCCAAGTTTCTATTGATGATGGATTCCACTCCAGGACTGCAAGTGTGAATTCCCAGGTACTTTAAACACATTAAATTTAACTGCATGAGGGTATTTATGTGTGGTTAAACACATACTTGTTACAGGCTAATGAAGTATATGTAACAATGAAATCTGTGCTGGAAGCACTTAGCGGTAAACTTCATGTTGCTGCTTCTCCATCACAAAGTGTGGCACCTCCATCATCGACATCAGAATGTCACATTTATGATTATGTACCTACCAACCGAACCAGTGCTTATCGTCAACAAATACAAGTGCCTGTTACTACATCAGGTAATGGGATGTACTATACTCCCCCACATAGGGTACAGCTATATAGTATTTCTCCTCTATCATCTCTTCTTCTTTCCCCTTCTTCAAAATTTATTAAGCTATAGCCACCAAACTTAAGTTATGTACCTTACAGTTTACTGTTGACGAGCGTGTTGAGTAGCCAGTAGGCTATAGCTAACTACATTACAAAAGTTCACATTACACATAGCCAATCAACTATAATATATTGTAGTTACATGCAGAAATTTTTGAGGGATTTAATTTTCATGGAAGGCAAGTGTATATGCAAGGATTTTTGCAGTTTGTTTTTTGTTCATCATCAAGTTGAATACATGTTTCCTTAAGCCACTGCTCACTTCTTTTTGACTCAGCAAGCTTGCAGCAATTTTTAGCTATTTCCCTCAAGGACTTCCGCATAGCCATATGGTGTAAGAATACTGAGTCTTTGTATTGGAATAATATTTTTCCTCTCCATTTACTCAGAGCTGGTTATGCCTGTGTTTTCGCCATCTGACTCAAATCCAAGAAATTCTCATTTTGATGTCCCAAGAATCGCAACCACACAAGAGCCACCAATGCTGTCACATTCCAGCATACATGAAACAAAGCCAATACCGAGCCCCAGACAATCACCATCCCAAAATAGATCACAGTATGCTGTACCTAGACCAATATCATCAGTTACTGTGGAAAGTGTCTATGATGTGCCTAGAGCAAGCAATAATCAACCGCTATCTCCTACTAGTGCCACACATTATGATGTTCTGAGAATCACAGCGCAGTTACCAGCTAGCAAGTCACAATATGATGTGCCAAGACTGCCTGCTGCAGAACCAATGGGTTCTGCTAAATACTTGCCGAGGACTTCATCAGACCCAGATTTGAATAAGGATACAATTAAGGTCCCTTCAGCTCATAAAAAGGCATATACACCTCCGGTTCCAAGAAGATTCGGTAACAAAGCAAAATCACTTGATGGCAACATTAGTTATAAAGATATGAAACAGCATAATTCTGATGTTAAGAAAAGAGATTCCAAGATAAAGCCATTATTCAGACGCAGACAGACTTAAAATCATCACTATAACTGTAGCTTAACACACCTTGTGCAGTAATATTGTATGTAGTTATAATATATATTGTAATAAGTATAGTAAAAGCCACATTTTGTCCATTGATTATTGCTTTTAAAATTATGGTTATCATACACCATCAGAGGAGGGCCGACACGTTCACGTGAGCCGTAGGTTTTGTACAGGTAAGGTTACCTAAAGGGTTGTAAGAGTAAAATACATATCATTCGAAAGTTTGTTTCATGCTTAAATCAATAGTGCGATCAACCCCATCCAACCCCACTGTTTTTATGTCCACTTTGAAATTGAATCACGTGCGCCTACCTTGAGCGGAAAGTCACCGCAAGGAAGATACAACACAGTTACACCGATTAGTATGCCTGTTAGCGGGTTCTACAAGCGTCCTAGGAGCTCGGTGCCAACCAAAGAGGGTTCCCTGCTCGCTAAATGTGCAGAGAAATATGCAATTAAGGTATATACATTTAGAAGCGCTTATATCGTGTCGGCCCTCCTCTGATACGCCATATAGCATATAATTTTTAGGCGCAGGCGTTATTATTAGACTATAAGCACCTGTGCCTAAATTGCACCATTCACGTGACAATAAAAACTCTATTGATTGCATGAACATAGCGAGGTATTCTACTATTGCCATTTTACTATACGCGGACCTGCAGCTTAAGAATGGAGTGGATTCCACGAAATTTTCTTCATTGTGTAAGTTCTTACCGGCTGTTTCCAGATAGGGTGTGCCGCGGTGCATGCAGCCCAGTTAAAAAGTATACTTAGCTATGTATGGTCTATATATGGCAGCTATAGCTAAAGCATGTGTCCATCGAGTGCTACGTATATATATAACTACCCGGAATATTAATCTTCATATTTCGCATGCAGATTTTTAAAAGAACTTTTCACCCGGCCATCAGCCGGTCTCCCTGTAGCTATACATTCAATTCGTAACAGGCCAATTCAGTTACGTAGCTATAGCTAACACTTCTATAATCAGATATATAGTAATGATATGTAATATTATATAGCCATAAGTACTGTAGCCAGTCGCATACGTATATATAGGATATGTTGTATACGTGATTTGCTAATTTGTTAAAAGCCACAAGGATCATGCAGTGGTTGTAGTGAAATTGAAGGTTTTCAGCTGTTACATGCACTAACTGCACGCTGTGTTATATACTTGCATGGCTATGCTCAGGTTTGTGTGGCGTGATCATATACGTGTGTAAAATAAAGACAGCCATTATACCGGTATAGTCAGTTAATACTGTTACGATGACAATCCTCCGGCATGCAGTGCATGATTTGTATGATCAGCTCAAATTTGAGCTTGCTAGCTAGCATAGATACAAAAGAATATATAGTATATTGCTATGTATTTTTATCACAATACTTTAAAGGTACATATGCCAGAGGTTGTGACGTGACCATCCGGCAAGCTATACTATATAGCCATGCCTGTACATGCAACGGCATACTCCTCAGTTATAACTTTGAATATTTTATAAGCAATGCAATCTTGTAGCTACATATGTTTAGAGACACAGACACATATCAATGCAGACTCTGGACATGTGTAATTGTCAGTAAACGCAGTGGAAGTCAGCATGCTTAGATCATGCCGGCTATTTATAAAATTATGCATAGGAGGATGAAAAGTTGTAGGGGGGTCACAATTGCATGCAGTCCAAGTTTTAAATGGTAATAATTTTACTCATGTGCACCCTGCTGTAAACTACGGAACCCTGGCCCCTGTGGGCCCCTGCATGCCACTGTAATTAAATTAACAGAAAACTAACTATAGTTGTAGTAACCATCTGGGTTTTTCCTGTTTACAATGCAGTGTAAAGAAAGATACATTATCAGGTTCTCCAGTCCTTATTTCAGTCCTAAGGATGTTGCCAGTAGTTATGTTGTATGGTATACTTATCCTAATAAAAAGCAAGAATCAGTACATGTGGAAACCTTGACAACAGACCAACTTGTTGTTTTTGAGTCTCCAAGTAAGTTTATGTTTAGTTACTGACATATTTTGTCTGAGTGTCTGGGTGAGCATGAGCATAATAACATGCATGCATGCGTGTATGTGTGTGTGTGTGCGTGCGTGCGTGTGTGTGTGTGTGTGTGTGTGTGTGTGTGTGTGTGTGTGTGTGTGTGTGTGTGTGTGTGTGTGTGTGTGTGTGTGTGTGTGTGTGTGTGTGTGTGTGTGTGTGTGTGTGTGTGTGTGTGTGTGTGTGTGTGTGTGTGTGTGTGTGTGTGTGTGTGTGTGTGTGTGTGTGTGTGTGTGTGTGTGTGTGTGTGTGTGTGTGTGTGTGAGTGTGTGTGAGTGTGAGTGTGTGTGTGTGTAGTGTGAGTGTGTGAGTGTGTGTGTGTGTGTGAGAGAGAGAGAGAGAGAGAGAGAGTGTGTGTGTGTGTGTTTAGCATAATTTATTAAGGGTAGGACTGGTAAGTATGAAAGTCTGGCATTTGACTCTTTGTTGTTTCCTAACATAACAAACAATAGCATAATACTAGTACTCCTAAGTGTCACCTACTTTTTTAAAACAGAATCTGACGAGCCTTGTGCAGTATCAGTGGCAGTGCAGAGTAAACTATCTAGAAAAGTGGTAGCATACTTCACCGTTGAGCTGCTATCACTAGCAGATTATCTGTTCAAAAAATTGTTTTTTCCTTACAAAGCAATCAGTAAGTGATTAGCATAATACCTGTACATTTGTTATCGTACGTAATTGTGGTATTGTAGTGCAATGCCTTATAAAGACAATTGTACTTGGTCACGTATTCATTCATTCTTAAGTATAATATATGTAGGGGTGCATTAGCCACTAATAAACCATTAGTCATAAAGCCATAGATAGACGCCATTAGTACTTTGATGAGGTATTATATATAATAGTAGTGCAGCATGTTTACATATGAAATTAGTCTGATAGCTAAGTGTCCACTTCAATAACCCAGCATTAGACTTAGTCTATGGTATGCATAATATCCTAAGTTTTTTGCGATAGATTCACGCTCGTTCATTTCTATGGTAATATTTAGTTTGGCCATTGAAGTAGACACTAGTGAGATCCACGTACAGTCTAAATTGTTTATTGTTCAAATCACTGGATTATAAGTTGTTAGGAATCAACTTATAATTGGTCATCCTATGACTAAAGATAATTATGGATGCTAGCAATCACGAGCTATAGTATAAAATTGTTTATTGTTCAGTTCTACTTTGTTTTGTATACGTATTTACCAAGGGCATAGTCCAAGGTGATTATGTAACATTCCGAAGGTTTCTAAAACAACGTAGAACTTCGAATTTGCGGTAACTTCAACCAAGGGCAGCGGAACTTTGGAGCTAAAGGGGGGCTGGAACCCCTTCAAGTGGAAAAAAGGCTCAAAATCACAACATACTAGCAAATACTAATACAACAATCAAATACTCTAATAGAGCAATCACTTACCACAAGTTTTGTAAGGTTACTCATAAACTAGAATATGTTACAGCTTCAATATATACATGGGCCCCCTTAAAATAATATTTTGTTCCTCCACCACTGACTTCAACTACCTAGCTACCTTGCTATCATACTTTTTTATTAGCACCTGAAGTTGTGGATCCTCATATTGTCAATAGAATTCTTGCAATGTGCATGGCCTACTACTGCAACATCGGTGAAGGAATAAATGATGAGCGGCAGCAAACTGATGGAATTCTGCAAACACTGTTAAGTCAGCTGCAAGACCACAAAGGAAACCTGGCTTCCATCACTACTGGTATATACGTATCTGTACACACGTCGTCTACGTATAACTGCACTGATATTAATATGTGACCAGACTTTGACACAACCAGACACACTTTTCACACAGTTGTGTTTCAGTTTTGTGGAAATTTTTGTAACGCTGCAGCCCACCCTCCACCCCTATATAGAGGCATTTGTGATACTGGTGGGCAATTTGACTAGCTACCCAATGAAGAGTTTGTCTATTGAAATTAATAACTATAAAGATTTGTGGTGAATTGCATACACGTAGCTCGAGATAGAATGAGTTAAATAATTAAAATTAGTATTTATAATTGTGCGTGGAAGCCTAGTATTGTCAAGTCCAGTCACATAGCCATGTTTATTTTTAGTGTAACAACTATGTCACACGACATGTTATGAATAATTGTGACCTGATTTTGGAAAACCTACTATCTACACACAAGAGACACAAAATAATTCTAAGTAGCTAGTTTGTCTAGCTTGAAATACGTATATGTTTGCCTACACAACCTGGTATATCTGTTAGGAATACATTTGATTATCAGAATTATTGCAGAAATACTTTTGGTTGGCTTGTGGGTTAGAGTTACAAGGCTGCAAAGTAATTATTTCACTTGTGTGTAGATGGTAGGTTTTCCAAAATTGGGTCACATTTTATAAAGAGCTGTTTATTAATGTCTATACGTAGTTAAATCAGTTTTGAGCTCATAATACGGCTAAAGCCAATGATTCTGTTTATGCAATTAATATAGGATATAGCTAATGTGCAGTAATTTATTTTATTTTCAATGTACGTACGTACGTAGGACCCTATGGAACACAAGAAAATATAATTCACTTTGTACTACGGAACAAGCTTGATAAGACAGCTCGATATCTGATAAGGAATATGAGGGGATATGATCATCTATTTTTGGAACAGGATAAAAACCACAAGACACCATTAGACTTGGCACACAGTGCTGGATTTGGTGACCTTGATTCTGATATAAAGCAAAAAATCAATGCCAAGGTCAGTGCATAAAATTTATGAATGTCTACAATACTTCAGTCATCATCAAATATATACGTATGTAAGTGCATGTCATGAAGTGAGTTTGTCGTGAAGTGAGTTTGCGGTGTGGTTTGCAAGAGTTTGAGCTCATTCTTTACCATGATGCACCATGCCACAAGGAGCCCCATACTGTTCCAAGACATTAGGGTCACTTCCTTGTGCTAAGACATTCTAACAGTAACTCACTAAAAACACAGCTGGTTGCTACGTGTAAAGGACTCTCGGTAGTTGTCACATGGGGTGTTTTCTTGGCCATGTGACTCACTACCATGAGTCCTGATATACTATATCAACTAGCTATTAGGGTGTACACTCACTCATACGTATATATCATCAATCTTGTATCTATTAGTTCACAATATAACTTCTTGTGTATATGTAATTTAACAAAACAGGCTATGTTATACTAAAGCATGTCTTTATTATAATATACTGTAGAAACCACTTGTTCGGACTCAGAGTAACACTGCATATGAGGCAGAGTATGAAAACCCATCATTTCACACAAATGGAAGTAAACGTCTTCGCAAAGGAATTGTGAAAGAGCGGTACAAACACCCTGGACTCTTGCAAATATTGGAGGTAGTTAGCTGGCTATGTGTGTGTATGTGTGTTGTGTGTTTATTTACCATAATTATAGCTATGTATGAATAACTGTATTACAATATACGTAGCTAGCTTCTGTTTTGACTGTCTAGTTAGCTAAGATTTGAGACAGAAATTCTGCATCAGCGATACCCCAGCATAAAAAAGCCGGGCTTATGCATGTACACAAAATACACCTATTCATATTATGGTATGTATTTCGTTTACTGTATAAGATTTACAAATCTGTAAACTGCATGAGATTCCCAAAGCTACATAAATGGTGAAAATTGTGTTAGACTCCTAGCTATGTTTATACAAAAATTTAATTTTGAAATCCAAATATATGGTCAAATTTTATGTGCATATTATAAGCCTTGTTTTTCCATGCCAGGTCACATATTGTAGCTAAGTGCACTGCATGAACAGTAGCTGATATGTCAAGAGCTACAAAGTACGGCTGCACCAATTCCAAATTTTACCGATACTTCAAGTACCAAATAGCTACTGCTATTAAATGTATTCTCAAGTACAAGTACTGATACTGATACATGAAAGCACTCCACAGTGTGCAATCATAAGTTGTCATTTAACTAAAAAAACTTAAAAATGTTTATAGAAATTCATTGTAATAGCACATATAAGTTACCAACAACAGAATTGGTACTTGTATAACATGCTTTACCAATTCCGATACCACCAAAAAATGCTGGTATTGGTCCAATACCGATGCCAGTGCCAGTACTCGGTGCAGCCCTACTACAAAGCAGCATAGCCTTAGTAGTTGATTTATGTACTAATATATACAGGTAGGTGACATAGTTGATGTGATTACTGGTCCTGATAGTGGAGTATACGAGGTCATGATCAGGGACAATCACTGCTTTATACCAGAAGTGCTCTTATGGGTATGATTATACATGCAGTAGCTACGTAGTATTAAGAATGTATACTATACTTTTGTAGGTGAACGATAGAAGTGACCAAACTGATGATTCCCACACATATGAAGCAATTGATCGCGAGGACGAGAATTTCTACATGACTATAAAATCTCCAGTGGAACCACAGAAACCTAGTGTTGCTAATCACTATGTAGTTGAACCAGTCAATCCTCCTTCTGCAGCTGTTACTATAAATGAGAGACCACCATTTGCTCCTCCAAGAAGTAAAGATGCAAAAAAGTCGACTAAGATAAAATCTGCCACTTTGCCAAATCCCAAGAAGAGTATACCTCCATATAGGCCGCCTCCCCCAAAATTTACTAGCACCGCTTCAGCCATACCCTCAAGCCCTAATAGTAACAAAGCTTCCCCAACTGACAGCATCTCCGCACCTCCACGCAGGAAGAAATCTGTAGCTGAAGAGCCTGTCTATGAAGCTCCCATAGTGAACCAGTTGACATCAGTTAGCTCTGATACAGTGAAGGAGCCCGTAGAATGCTATGTGGAAATGGATATCTTAGAAGAGCCTGCTGAGTATGTAGATATTTGTGAGTTACCTTCTGCCGCAGATGGTAATAATAATGAGCCCAAGACCACTGAAAACAGTGCCAGTACTAATACCACTGCTAGCAAAGAAGATGATAAAGAAGTAGTAACAGTGAAACCTGCTGTTACAGATGTAGCAAAAACTGGTGATGAAAATCTACTTGCTCATGATTCATTGAATCAGAAAACAAAAGAACCAGCGGATTCTGCAGTTGCTAAAGAGGAAGATCAAAATCTTACAATATTGCAAGCTAAGAAGATGTTTGAAGCTAAACCACAATCCTCTCCTGGCAGTAATAAAGTTACTTCACCTATTTCTAAAGTCATCAAAACTGGTAGCGGCCTTGAATCCACTAATAAAACTAAGCCAGCTACCGCTGAGCAAAAGCCAGATGCTAAGGACAGTTCTAATGTACCATCATCAGTCGACAATGATTTACCACCAACCCCAATCCAGCCAGAATCTATGGCACCAAAACAAGAGGAAAGTTCTAACATGGCCAATAACAAACCAGAAGAAAATGCAGCCAACAAAAACAAAGGATCTAAGAACTTAATTCTAGTCAAACCAAGCAAGCCTCCTGTAGCTAATGTCAATGGTGGAAATCAGTAATTTTATAGCTATAGTGCTGGATTCATTCTGATTTTTAATAAGTAGCTATAAGCAATATAATAGCTGTGTACACTCATTTAGTATAGCTAGCTCACATATATAGCTAGCTACCTTCAACTACACACCCCATAATATTCCCTGTGTATATATCTTTCTATAGCTAGCTGAGTAGGTTGAATAGTCAGTAATCTGTATATGCCATATATATGGGTGCTATAAGTTTTCATTGTAATCATGTACTTGTGTACATGTATCCTACGTATAACATTAAATCAGGATTACATGATCTCAATTATAAGCGCGTATTGATATATAAATGGAGGAGCTGGTAGTTGTGAAGATCAGCCAGAATTTTCTTTTATTTTGTGCGGTGGGTACACATTTTTGTCGTAAACATCTGTGCATAGTATAATGTACTGATTTTTCTGAAATGACTTCTTAATTGTCATTCTGACGGGTCAGGCTCGCCAGTCAGATGATCGGGACCGGCGATATGTAGCTAGCCGGCTTAGCTGACAGTTCAGTCTGTCTGAAAGCTGGTAGGTACTTACTTTACTACGTACAGATATTATACTGTATTTGTATGCACATAAACGCTTTATTCAGTCATTTTTTGTTATCTCGAGTCAGTTCTTACTACTGAGCAGCCGTACAGGATACCACGATTTTGTCATCTTCCTGTGGTCAATTCCGTTATCCAATGTTGCTGGCCATAATTAGTTTTGATAAATCTCACTATCTGTATATGGCTTGACATAGTAGCATATGTTTAGAATAGTCCAACATTAAATCATGCATTCCGCAGCTGTTAGCTATAATCATAGATATAGTATATTCTCCGCATAGATAGTATATATTCTCCGTACCGGTACGGAGAATATACTATCCATGGCTATATGTCATTTTAGCTATGGGCTATAGCTAGCTATAGTTATTGAAGTAGTTGAAGATATCTATAGCTTATAATCAGTAAATCTTATTAGCTAAGTACATAGTTGTTACTTGGATATAGCTACGTAGGTAGCTCCTGAAAAAGTCACATAGCTATACAGTATCTGCATGGTTAATTATCTTGTGAGCAAATCAGGAGGGTTATGGACTATCCGAGGCCGGGGTCCGACACACGAAGAAAACAGTCATATTTTGGTATTTAATTGAAATAATTTACTGATTGTCAGGTTTAAGTTATTATATACAAAAATTTAAACAAAATTTGAAATTTAAAGATTTGAGATTTAACCTTTCTTTAGCCAAATTTGGTACGTCCACATGGCAGACTGCTCACACCTATCTGCATGATGCACTGTAGCTATATACTTCTGTTACTGTTTAGTGTCCTACATGGCAGTACAGTATCACTTTGCAAGGATCTTCACTCAATTTGAGTAGCAATTATTTTCTTCGTTACATTTTTCCCAATAAGACTATAAAGGAAGCTAGAGCAGAAGCTGTGACAGAACACGAACTGCTTGTAAAAGGCTCACCAGGTACAGTGAACGTGTATGTATTTGTATGTATATACACGTACGTATGCACGTATGATACGTATGTATGTATAGCTATGTATGTTTAGAATGCTTTTGTGTATGCATATAATGCAAACTGTGTATATGCAAGCATGTATATATAGGTTAAAGCATTGCCGCGAGCGCTATATGAAAAATAAAGCACGAGCAACAAGGCCGAGATGGCTAATATAGCATGAGGCGAAGCCGAGTGCTATATTAGCATCGACGAGTGCTTTATTTTTTGCATAACACGAGCAAGGCAATGCTTTAACTGTTATAAAGAATTTCCTCTACAAATTTGTGCGCCATCATAAAACATCCAACCTTTACCAAATCTTTCAGCAGAACGGCTTTATCATCGATGTATCCCAGTGTTTCCTACTGTTTACTGCTTTGTCCATCAGTATATACAGCAAAAACAAGTGGTATAAAGTCTTCCATTTTATTTCCCATTCCATAACTACCTGATATAGCACTGTTCATATATTTCCGATTCTATAACTACAATATAGCACTGTTTTCGGTTTTGATCCTCCCACGCAAAATTCTTTATATGAATATACGGTATTAACACCATAACAAGCTATACTATAGCTACACACAAAATGTTTATCTAATGAAGGAGAAGTTCAATTTGCAGATTCCATAGTTTAGCAGACAGTCCCCCAATATCTATAAGATACGTATGTACATACATACTGAGTCCAGTAGCTATAGCTACTGCAGAGGTTTTCCTAAGATTTATGTGTATATAGCAAGTTATATCCTCACAAAAGTTTTCCATATACGTAATTATGGTATATTAGCTAGTTGCAGCACTTACTACTATATAATCCATGTATGGAATGTAATTGTTTAATGTGTTTTTGTAATATAGTACACATCATCATATGCTTTAAAATTAGCTAGCTGCATCTTGAACTATATATATGTGACCAGATTTTGGAAAACAGACCATTTTGTCACATTTGGGATTATTTATATTTCTATTAACTTAAGACACTCCATATGGCATTACTGGTTTAATAAATGGTTAAATCAATCACAGACAACTATTTAAGCATGGGAAATATTTGGAAGTATGTGCTTGTTGAAATTACATAAGCATAGACATGGAAATTCTATTTATTTCACACGTGACAATATGGTCTGTTTTCCAAAATCTGGTCACATATATATATATATATATATATTTCTATCCCACTGCATGGGCAGATCAAAGCATACCCTGGGTATAACAAATCGTCATAGTAACCGCTGGGTTATAACTAAACCAGATGCAAAAAATGATTTTATCCTGTTCTTAGCTTGTTAAAAGCAGACTGATGTGATGTATATAAAAGTAAGTGTATATTACACAAGATTTAGTACTAAACCAATAGCTCATTTATGGAATACTTTTGTATGCTTTTTATCGCGTGAATTGTTTGGAATACAAGAGCATTTTCAGTCAGCAACAAGGCTACCAGTGGTTTGTTGGGTGGGATAGAAGTCAGTTATACTCCAGAACACTTGTACAATATCTTAGCTTAGTTATTACCTGCGTCCTTGGCTTCACCTCGGATTTGGGTAATAACTAAGATATTGTACTTGTACTGGGATATAACACTATATATGTAATAGTTATAACATGGGCAAGAGGGATTTTCCTGATATATATATGCCCAAGCCCGAGGGCCGCAGGCCCGAGCATATATATCAGGAAATCCCGAGTGCCCATGTTATAACTAATATATTCCACTTCCGGCACTCTAAAAATCTGCCCAAAATTGACATCAATAATTTGGCCTCTTTATATAGTAACGGGTACTCGTTGTGATTGTGGGGCTCGGTTTTATCGTTGTCATGACGTTCTTGCATGGTAGTGCTGGCGGTTGTGGGTTTACCACAAATTTTTATAAAGCTGCAGCACTTATAATGGGCAAAAAATCCTGTTTAATCGCTTCAAAAGGATAAACTAATGGTGAGTGTGTAAATAGAGTAGATTAATATATATTAAGTCACGCAGTGAATAGACTATTTTATTACGTTAGAAACTCACCTCAAATGGCGTCCTTTGGCTTATATCGGCTTGTACACTTCGAATACAAACACTTTTAGACTAGTAACAAAGTTTATTTTTCAACTTCAAATAAACATTAAATTTAGAAAACTAAAACCCACAATCGATATCGCATTCATGCGCTTATATAAAGAGTGGTAGTTTCGTTTCTACACCAATGACTGGTCACCATGGCAGCGGGATATATCATGATATATACCTGTTCCCAGGGTATATTTGAAATATATCCCTGTGGTTTCCTTTGATGTGAGGTGTCAAAGTGGTATATATATATAGCTATATAGTTTATTATACCTAAATAACAAATATGGTTTATGGAACAAATCATGCTGCCCACTAGCTAATAGGGATAGGCAATTAACCGGTTTTGCCTATTAATTGTGTTTGCCAATAATCGATATTGTGTAGTTTTTATTAATAGCAATAATTGTGAGAAGCAATTATCGTCTAATATCGTGATAATTGGCACTTATCACTGGAGTGTTTAGACACATTTATAGACAGTTTGACATGTCTGTGGACAGTTTTCACTACAGATATAGTTAAGGCAATAGTCGTAATAATCGTGATATTTTTGCCTCAGATATCAAAATATCAATATCGCCCACTCTACTAGCTAAGTAAAATCCTTAAAGCATCAATGCTTATATCTATAACCTTAAAGGAGATAGCTATAAACTTTAGCTAACAAGATGTACGTACATAGCAGAATTTAAACATTCAAACATTTAGCTAACAGAATTTAAACTTATAGTTACCTCCAGCACAATTATCCACTGTAAAAGCAAAACACTGAACATTCATTGTAAGCTCATCATCCGCATTCACTTAAATTTTAAAAGCCAATTTCAAAACCATCAGTACAAGATTTCAATAATGTAAGGAAATTAGCAGTAAAAAAGATGGTAAAGATGCCTAGACACATGTTTTTATATCAGCTAGCTACCATAAAACAGGAAATGTTGACAAAGGGAAATATTGACGAATTTGGTGAATTTGAGTCTAATACCAAATTAAAGCCATTGAAGTGTATTCATAATAATAATAATTTATTTTGTCAAAATCATCATACTCATGATTTCCCAAAGTTTAATGATGTCAAAGTTGGTACATTATAATTTGGCTGCCTTACCATAATATTATTGACTACTATGATTTCTGATTTGGTTAGCTACATCATTAGTTTTTCCTGATCAGCAATATTTAATGGGAAATTCATAATTGATCACTTGTTAGGTACTTTTTTACAGTCACTATTCTATCTAATTAATTTGATTTTTAATATGATTATGTAGCTAGCTGGTTTAAGATGTTTTTTGTTACAGACTTTGATCATCCTTGTACAGTACATGTGGAAGTACATGTTAATGGCAGTGAACAATGTTTGGCAAAATTCTCTCTTGATCTCGTGTCACCAGTGGAATACTTGTTTAGGAGTCTTTCTTTAGATGATAAAGGTATGCATGTTTCTGTGAAAAATTCTGATTGTGCATTAGTAGCTGTAGTGTTTTATTCTCAAAAGTTTTCGTTTAATTTTAAGGTTTCATGCTTTGGCATGCAGGCAACATTACGTATGTTTAATTTATCGAGTAGCTATGTGCTTATAAATTTGATTTTCACAAGACGTGGCCATCTGTAATGTATAATTTATGTGACCAGGTCTGGGAAAATCAGCCATGTACGCACGCGCATTGTATTATTTCGAACAATCACCATTTAAACAGACTACTGCCTGTAACTTGCTGCATGGTTTTATTATCAGTAATAGTAATCTATTAATTTTCATATAGCTAACCTTGTAAATGGCTGATGGCTGAATTTCAGGCTGTTTGAGACGATTTTTTAAGGTGGGGACTAATTTTAGACCAGCGGAGCAAGGGGTGGGCGGGTGGGATGGAGGGGAGGTGAGGTGAGGAAGGGAGGTGACTCAACGACCCATTAAGTACTGTATAGCGTAGAAAAGCCACCAAAAATAACCAATAGGTGCCAATACCACACTACTAGACCAAGGAGACATCTAGCTAGCAAAGGGAGAAGTTGCAAGTCTCGGCCACCCAATTGATGCCCTCTATAGTCGCCATTCTCACATTTGTGACTCTACAGGGTTGGCAAATTGCCCTCCAGAAAAGCATACCCATTCATATTGGCCAGTAGAGACACTGCATATGGATAATCCTTGAGTGTAGCTATGAGCTTGTGCAATAAAATGGATATCAATTTTTGCTCCTACATGGTCGATTTTTGCAGACCCGGTCATACATATCATTAGGATAGGTAGCTCAGTACATGCATGAAATTTAATGCAATCAGCACATGTTTAACTAGCTACAAAATTACTGCAATAAAGCATACACTTATCATAAGACATACATACTTTTTTATTATAGCTATAAACAAAATGTATTTTTATTGTTATTTTAGAAATGTCCAGTAAGATATCTCGCAAAATGAACAGTGCATTACTGGCCATGTCACTGTCTTATTACTATGTGATGGGAGAGGACGTGGATAAGGAGGAGAAAGCTGACGAGATTTTGTCTACTCTTTTAGGGAATAATAAATATGTTGGACCTAATGCAAGAGGACAAAGTAACTCCAATAGATTAAATAAAAGTATTAATTTATTTTAATTTGCTCATAGAAATTGGAAATTCAAGCAATATAATGCAGTTTGCTCAGCGTCACCAGTTGCAGAACACTTTACAATGTCTATCTATTGAAGATCTTCCAGTCCAATCACCTAAATCAAAATCTAATGCACCGGTAATTTGCTATAATGTACGCAGATATTTGCACATAACCTTTAAAGGCAATTGTGTAGCTGGCTAGGTGGATAGTAGCTACATAAATGAGTTGAACAAACTATTGTTCAGCAAAGAAATTAAAGGCAATAACATAATAATTATGCCTATGCACTATACATAGCTAAGCTATATAACCTAAAGAAGGCTACTATGCGGCTCTTATAAACCGAATATCTGGTATAATTTGTGACCTGGCATGAGAAAACTGGGCTTATGTACACAAAATACACCTATCCATATTATAGTATGTAACTTCATTACTGTACAAGACTAACAAAATCTGTAAACTGCATTAGATTCCCTATGAAAAGCTGTATAAATGTGCTGCTGGAATCCCATGTGTATACATGAAGTTATTTAATTTTGAAATCAAAAAATGTGATCAAATTTTGTGTGCACATAAGCCCTACTTTCTCATGCCGGGTCACATTTTATCCAAGAGACTCATTATTTTGTCAATGCTACGTAGCTACCTATAGAGTACAGATGAGAATCTAAAAGGCCATACTAAGCCATGTAGTAGACCATGATATATGTGTACCATATGGCTAACAACACCTTAGCTAGTATTGTGATCATGGGTTTATGGTAGCAGACCCATGAACTCCTAACATCAGTTAACTTGTAATGGAAATAATACACATATTTTGATTTTTGTATAGCCGATGTCGCCTGATGATAAGGAATCAAGTGAAACAAAACTATCTATTAAGCCACGTATTTTACCCCGCCGCAGTTTTCAGGTACGTATTGTATGGTTAATTAGAAGACTAAAATGTACGTAGCTAACATCAACATACACACCAGGGATTTTTCTAAGGGAGCAAAGGGGGCACTTTGGCCCCCTGGAAATGACTTTACCCCCTGGAAATGATTTTGCCCCCCTGAGTTAGGCCTCAATGATAAACTTACACTTAGTCAACAGCTGCGCTTGACAACCAGTTGAAGTCTTGCCCCCTCTATACTTTTGAAAATCTCAATTTGCCCCCTGAATTTGTTTTCTAGAAAAAACCCTGCACATGCATATGATTTTGACTTTTTGGCATCCATTTTTCCTTAGTATACTCACCAACAGTCGGTATATACTCCACTGGCTGGTCCATTTAAAGCAGAATCTGACCAATCAGAATATACATCACTAATTCAAGATCAACCACACGAGGAGACAGAGGAACCAAAAGAAGTACAGAAGAAGAAATTAGTAAGAGATCGATCTTATGAGGAGGTGAAGGAAAGAACGTATAATCAAGACTATGAAGAGATAGAGGATGAATGGCTTTACGAAGAAGCAAAAGATGTCCAACCATATGAAGAACCAATCCATACAATAAGGAAAGAAAAATCGTATGAGGAACTAGATGGTGCCACAGATGAACCCTTATCCAGCCCAATATACATTGTGCCAGATCCAGAGGAAAAAAAGAAAATGGAATATCCATATCAACATTTAACTATACAGGGTGCAGCCACTAATGGTGAACATGTAAGTAAAGTGTTTATACATACGTAGCTATGTGCTAAATACATTACTAAATGATTGCACAATAATTTTAGATGGTATTCTATTACTGACCATAAAACTGTAAAATTATATTCCACTTATATAATTATGTTGTATTGTATAGCTAGTAACAGATTAAGATGTTTCATTGCTTACAATGTGTTAAACAAGTGACAACTGTAAACAGAGATTTTTGTCAACTTGTCAAAATAGCTAGAATTCCTAGCTACTTGTTAAAAATCTATGTGACACGGTACTTATGCCAGAATAATTTTCAACAAACAAGAAATCAGTATAGTTGATATACTTTATGAAACAGTCAAACATTCTATTAAAACAGTCAGGTTGATACTGCAGTCAGATATTTGGTAACCTTATGTTACTCTAACAGAGCAATCAGTTATTGGAGTACATTTTGATTATTTTATACATAAACTTTATATCATAATGCAAACAGATTTATTTAAAGCATAATTACTTCAGCCCTAGTGATAAATTTATAAACATTTTGTTGCTTTTCTGATGATCTTTTGTCTCTATGTAACTAACTAGTTATGTAGCTATGGACTTTTAATGTTTTTACAGACTCCAGCAAAGGGACAAGGAAAACATAGACGATGTAAATCAATGGAAGTTGTAGATTATGAGGAAATAAAATCACCTCCAGCAGCAAGACCGCCACCACCAACTGTCAAGAAGAAAGCCTTGAACAACGAAATGTCTCTGATGACAAAATACAACACTATGTCACGCTTAGAAAAAAGAAGTGTGATACAATCCCTGTCAGTTGTGAAACCATTCAAATCAGACAAGACTTCTCCACAGCCTAATGAAAAGTCAGTTGCTAAAAGGGATTCAACACCAAGTCCCAAACCAAGGCATGTGACAAAAATATATGTGTAACTGCAGAAACATGCACCTGTTAACATGAAGGTTAATGTACATTAGATCATTGTATATTATGGTAGCTATGGCATTTCAAGTTTGCTTTGCACTAAGCTTAACTTATGTACCACAATCTCCATGAAACTACATGCAGCTGTATGAAATTTTATTGTGAACAGGTCGAGTATTTTATTGGCTTTGTTATGTAGCTAATATATATATACATGAAAGTTAGCAATGGAACCATACTTTGCACTAGTGCATAAACAAATGTACTGGGTTCGAACAAACCTTCGAAGGTTCCAACCATCGAATGTTAAATGTGACATTCGAATGTTTATACTTCACTACATGTCCATTACATGAGCAGCCAAAAAGGTGAATTTACATTTCTAGGCCTTATGCAATACAATTACATGTGTAACTAACACCTTTAGTATCAGAAGAAAACATTTTGTTGGTAACTTTTGTGCATAAGTTATCACTAACAGTGAAAATATATGACTAAAGTAAGCAAAAGAAACACTAATTTGCCAAAGCTTCGAAGGTTGTAGACAAACCTTCGAATGTTAAAATTGACATTTGTTTATGCACTACTTTGCTCTAGCTTGCATCATGGTCCAAGGCACGACTGATTATACTTTGTTATACAATGCCGGCTATTGGTACTGAACTACGTACTTCAATAAACATAACAACAAAGAAGGCTTGTATAGTGGAAATGTAAAAAGGTGTTATCTAGCTATATAGCTACTATACATACGTAGCTACATGCATGCTCAGTTATTAAATTGAATGAAATCATATAGGCTATAACAGTAATAGCTACTGAACCACTTTTCTAACAAAACATGCAGCACCTAAAAGTTTCTAAGAAATTTTCTTAATAAGAAAATGTGGGGATGAAGAGTTGGTACACGGCAGTAAATGGGAAACTAATAATCCAATTGCAGTGGCGACATTAAAGAATAGCTATAACTACTGTTTACATTGAAAATACAATGTCGGTCTGCTACTATATATAGCTACATTGAACAATACAACTGAAGATGTTGATTACATTGAAAAATAATATTGTTGAAATGAGTTAACATTGAAATAACAACTTACATTGAAAATAGATATAGCTATAGCTATACACATCAGTGATTACTGTACATAGCTTGCAAGAACCCTGATGCCACAGTGGCAAATTTAAATTACTGAGCTAGCTTGCATGGGTACAAGAAGTTGCTGGTGACTGCTTGCAGTTCTGGGGTGAAATCAGGAAATGTGGATCGGAGATATCAAGTGTTTATCGGGACACTCATGCACTTCATGATTATTTATTGGTCTATGTCAATGATAATATAGCTACCGCAGTATATGGCTATAAGGACATCACTCTTACACAACACAGCCTATAAAATGAACCATAATTATTAATTGAGGCTCACCCCACTCTAACGTGGAGAGCGGTGCGGTGCATGGTTCATGCGCGAAGAACCGCGGCGAAAAACGGGATTGCAACACCGGCTACTGTAGTTTTGGTAGGGTGTTTCATGTACAAACAAACGTATATATACCATATAAGTGCTTCGTAATGCGAAAATGATCGGCATCGTGTACTGACGCTCCATATTTGGCTGGTACGGTCAACCATGCCACGAGGAATGCACGAACGGCAAAGATTACTGACAATTATCTGTAGTTACCTGCTGTTGCCTGTAGTTACCCACCGTTACCTGTAGCTGCTACTCACATCACTCTCATTTTTGTATACGGTTATCCACTCCGGCTATTGTTGGTTAGCTATAGCTAGATTTTCTTAACTAGCTATTACAAATGTAGTGAAAATTTAATAGTTACTATATATATATATATAGCTAACATAAGTTTGCAGTTACCTTGTTACCATTGTAATCAGCAACAAAGAGTGCATGGTATTTTCAACATGGAATACCTCATTTTAATCCACATATGCATGCATGTCCTTTTGTACATCCTTTAACAAAAATTATGATAATACACAAAATGTTTGGAGCTTAATTTAAAGTCAACTTCACGGATGTTCAGGCTCGCCCCCTAATGTTGAACATCTGTCTAGTTATTTGTGGTCATGCACTGTTGAAACGTCACGCATGTATTGTTTACGGATCACGAGACGACCTATATTATACATAGTGAATGATAGCACGCACTGCAGCTGCCTGTGAGACTGATATACGTATATCATTGATCATTTATAGCGTACAAAAGATGTCTAGATCTGTCTGCCAAGCTTCAGCTTATTCTACAGTGCCGACTACTGGCATGCAATCACCCTCCCCCTATCATGTCACAGACGAGGAGCAAATTTTGTCGTCTGTGGTGGTCCAACCGGACACAATGCTGATTTCACCAACGTACACCAACCAGCAAATTAAGGGGCTGTTATCCAGGGTTTGCTTTCTGCGAGTTTCTTCCTGGGAAAATAAAAACAATTGTTCGTGTGTCTCTAATGGTACGTGAGTCATGAAGCTAGCTCCTGCCTGCGTCGGTATTGTCCAAAGTAACTTTTACAGGTGGTGTTGGTGGGGCTGATAAGCTTATATGGAACGCTCTTAAGTGAATTACTATCAACAGAGGATATCGATGAGGATATCTCTGGCGGTGTCTTGGCGAGTAACTTGGTCATCTCTGCAGCACCAGTGGGATTAGCCATAGAAGGAATCATGCTATTACTGCATTATCTCAATCCCTACTGTTTTAATAACCGCTACAATATCTTTAATGTTATGGTAATATATAACCATATAATTTACTATAGCTATAGCTAGCTAGCTATAACTGCATGCATATGACAGTGTGTATATAGTTATATGCATGTGCATGTTTGTTAACATCTCTATATAGCTATGGCTCACACACAAACGCACATGTGCATGCACACTACACATGCAGCCAGCTACAGCCAATGGTTAGCTAGCTATATATACCTGCTATAGCTATATATAGACATGGAAAGCACATATATATAGCTATAGCTATATATGCATGCACGTATATCCTTTATATAGGATATTGTAAAGTGTGCAGTAGCTGAAGGTTTCCTAGTTTATACTTACGTATTTTTAACTACACCAAGCATGACCAATGGAGATCATGATTTTAACCGCAGCTGTGAGGGAAATTATTACTATGCGTACCATCCAGAAAATCATGAATATTGTAGCCGATTACAAACAGTACATGATTTGTACATTGCCATTGCAGTGAGTTGTTAAATTTGCTAGCTGTATACACATACATAATTTTTAATGAATTTTATAGGCATTTACTGCATTATGTTCAGTTCTTTTTTTGATTTTGTTTATCTGGGATGCAGTTTATCTCTATTTTGATTTTAAGTCAAAAGTACCTGTGCCACGTTCAAGATCTGGGCAACAATTTTAACTATAGCTATATAGCTTATATGCTGTGTTTTTTGCTTCTTGTAATTAGCTATAGCTGTATGGTTTAATAATTACATTATTATTGATATTCTGCATGCCTGTAAATGCCATAATAGCTATAGCTATACGTATATGCACTAGCTGCATGTAACTTATATAGCTACTATTACACTTACATAGCTAATTGCCGTAAACAGCTCATTATTCAGCTTTCATTGTGTGTACCTGCATGTATGCATTTGGCTATGGTTGTTTGTATTGTAGCTATATAGCTATCAGCGTTGCAACCGGCCTGGTCGGGTCAATCCGCATATCTGGGTCAAATGGATCACTTTTTCTCCGGGTTGCTGGGTCAAACTTAAAAAATCCGGATTGACCTGGGTTTGTAATACTCTCTAATATAGCAGTCACAAATAATACCATAACAACTGTTGTATTAGAGAGTATCAATCGATTTATTACAAGCAATATAGTCTCTAGAATTACAATAGTTCATAAGTTATCTATGTTGTCCTGTAGATTAGTTTTCAAAAAAATAATTTGGGTCACATTCAGGTCATTATCCGGCCGGGTCATCGGATCTAGGCCAATGGGTCAGCGGGTCATCCGGGTCACCTGATTGTGACCCGGTTGCAACGCTGATAGCTATAGCTATATATAGCTGTGAACCATATATAGCTATAGCTATATATAGCTGTGAACCATATATAGCTATAACTACAGCCACTATATACCATGCATAGGTATATGTGTGTATATAGCTAGGTCATGCTAACCATATATAGCCATGTGTATATATACTGTATGCACAATTGTGTGATTAATTGCATGCTATAAAATTTCATACTTTCAGCAATGAATATATCATTTCACATACCATAATTTGCATACCGTAGCTATACACGTACAACAAGCTCCTCACATAATAGCTACTTTGCATGTGTATAAGTTAGCTAGCTAGCTAGCTATGTATTGACATCATCAATTGCGTACTGTAAATTTTTTATTGTTATAACTACTTAGATAGATATATAGCTAATGCCAGCATGTAGCAGCAGCATGTGACTCTGTATCTATTGGAGTTGCTTGGAATATCCGACTGCTCTATTAGAGTAACACACAATAGATTGCAATATACGTATGCTATTACTGCATCCCTAATGCTAATATACTGAATTTTTCATCAGCTTGTATTAAAATCATATAAGAGATCTAATCACACAGCTATAGCTAAGTATATAGCAATGAAGTTTTGGTGGCTAATGAAAAATGGCCTTCCACCCACAAGTCTACGATCAATCGCTACTAACTACAAAAAGTAAGGAAACATGCAAAGAATTAGATTCTGGAATCAAACAAGAAACAAGATTCCGTAATGAGATAAAATTCATAAAAGCCAGGCTTTTAGCAAACATTCTTAATCATAGCTACCAGGATTTAAAATAACTTTTCAAAGTAGCCTGCAGCCAAATGTCAGATCAGATTTGCATGCCAACAGTCAACCAGCCAATTATAATGCTCAAAGACTGTATAAACAAGGCAGGAGGGAATACCATATACCATAGTGTAAACTTCCCTCCTATATAGCTTGTTATCTCCTAGCAACAAAATTTTGTGTTGTATCCCTGCATAGCTATATATAGTAGCTGGAATGAACCAAAAATAGTTCTTGTTCATTTATACGGATTTTCAAAAGGCATTTGATCATGTACCTCATCGCACAGATATTGTCTAAATTGAGGCCCACAGGGGTGGCTGAACTTACTCAAAGTTGTGGGGGCATAATAAGCTAGCAACATGAAAAACTAAATTCCTATGAGCAATTCATAATTTTGTGGGGGCACTTGTCCCCAGTGCCCCCCGGGTTCCATCACCTATAAGATCGAGGGAAGTCTTCTAAAAGAGTAACTGAGTTCGCACGCTTAAATTTAATATCTATATTCAGTAGCTACACATTTTACTTTCAGTATTTTAGCAAAGTTTGTGTCAACAACAAATCCAATTCACACCCTATATGCTAGCTATACTTATAAGACACACACTAGCTAGCTAGTAAGTTTTTACAATTAAATCACTATAAACAATTGATGTACCTGAATTATCCAGTCTTCCATATTAAACCTTAAGTACGTAACTGTGTAACACATGAGTGTCTTGCATGAAAGTCATATTGATAAATCATTTTTGTGGATACAGAATTTTTAATTAACAGGAAACAACGAGTTAACATCAGGGGATCCTGATCCTCTTCCACAGGGTAGCATCTTAGGACCAATTCTGTGTAATGTTAAGTATGTAAACGTCCTTGTACCTCACAACATTAGCAACCGCTCTTTATGATCTCACTATGAGCCCCTCCTCCTATACCTAAGGAATTGCAAAAACCAAGTAAGCTCTTTGCATCCTACTACATACCTCATGTAAGTAAACAGATTGACTTGACAAGCAGATAATAATGAGAGAGTCAGGTAAAATGCTCCATCAGGCTATCCTATAATGATAGACTCCAACATTTTGCAAACAATAGAAGTTTAGCTAATGGCCAGGTAGCTAGGTAAAAGGGTTTGTTGTTTACTATGTATAGCTATTAGCTACAACTATACATGTATACACACACCGACCAGTATTCCCTGATGTCGGCTCTATTATGCATGGTATCTCCTGGTTTTAGCAATCCACTTTTCTCAGCATCCTCCTCCATACGCAAGACAATTAACTCTACAGCCGAATCAGGCTCTAGCATCTTTTCTTGTGTAGTTTCCCCCAAGGGTTCTAAAGGACAATAACGTAATGTTACATACAAAATCAATATATGATGCAAACGCAAATAATATTGCAATGGTGCATGACTGATAATTATAAGGCATGCAATTATAATCATCATCATGCAAGTCAGGTCCAATTGATCTTCTTTCCTTTGATTGCTCCTCATGTTGTCTCTTCTTCTGGTGCCATTCAATGTATTCTTAAAGTTCTGCAATGGCTTCATTGTGTGCATGTCTGTCATCTCTTCCTCCAGTTTCAGTTGAGATACTGAGTCAGTAGCTATCAATTTACTTTAATGAATTTCAAGGGAAACCACATCACTTCAAAAATTGCTTTTCAGCCGCCCTACATACACAATAATTTACATGTACCGGCAAACTTGAATATAGCTAGCTAATACAAACACAATACAACAACATAAATACAACAAAATTAACGTTAACAATTCGGCAATTCCACACACCGGCTGAACCGGCGGACTGTGACTGACACTGAGGGGATTAGCTAAAACTCTTTAAGGCCTTCTTAGCTGCTCGGCTGATTCACTGAAGCCGGTGCCTTCGCCTGGTTTAATAGGTTGAATAAAAGAACTGAATTGTTGACCCAAATCGGTGAAAATTCTTCACGTTCGAATTTCCCCGAGTCTTTCGCACGTGACCATTAGGATATGTAGCGTGAAATAAAATCGCGAGAAAGCTGAAAATCGGATATTCGCGGAATGTAGACTATAAGTACCTCTGTACCTCAAACAAACCTACATACGGTACACATCCCGCGGTCGCATCCTTCGAAAATCATAGTTTATCATTCCAGTGAGTGATCGTTGGCACCCCCCCACGCTGTGAAGGCCGGAAGCGAGAAGGAAAAGAGTTGTGTGACAAACAGATCATCACCTACAACAGATAGCTAGCTATGTCTCAGTCTAGATCTATCAGTGGCTAAACTTCAGCTTATTCTGCAGTGCCGACTACTGAAATCCAACCACCCGCCGCCGATCGTGTCGCACACCCAGAGGATATTTCATCGTCATTCGTTGTGGCCCAAGATGCATCGTTGATTCTACCATCAGCGTACACGCACCAACAAATCAGGGGCTGTCATCCAGGATTTGCTTTCTGCAGGTTTCTTCCAGGGAAAATAGAAACAAGTATTCGTGTGTCTCTAATGGTACGTGTGCATGAGTATACTATGATACGCGTATAGCAGGGGCGGTACTAGGAGGTGTCACCGCTGGTTCCCAGGAACTACTCAAGAGCATATAAGAGTCCTAATTACTGCACACCATACGCGGGCACGCTTCTAATAAATGCATTGTTATTATTATCTAATTTTACCGGTTTGGCACTGGAAGGGATACGTATGCACATGCTTGTCGTTATAGCCATGTTTACGTAGCTAATTGTATTTGTTTGAGCATTTTCAAGATCATGCAGGAAGCTCTAAAAAACTAAGTAAATCTTTGAAGCATTTCAGGGAGTACAAAAAACCAAGTAGCTAACTATAACGATCCATCCAGTCATAACGGGTCAAACAAAAAATTACACAGTCAAGAGATAACAATATAACAGTTATGAATTGTAAGAAGTTAAGATTACACTCAGCTATAGCTATAGAGGGTCTGGGGACATTCCCTCCAGCTAGGAAAATTTTTAAATTAGACTCGTGACTCATTGAATCTGGAGGCATTTAAGCTAAAATCGGTTGCCATAGCTACCTACATTTGCTTATAGCTACACAACTCGAATCACATTTAGTTTAGTGTAGCTATCTGCATTGAAATATTCTGATTCCCCAATACCATGTCTATCACTCTCAATCTCATTGACCTCAAGTTCAGTATATGCACTGCACACTCATCAGCTTCCAAAATAGTCATTATATGTAGCTACGTATTACCCTGGGAGTTTCGATTTTGCCGGCAGGGTGTCATGCACATACATAGCTAGCTATAGCTACTGTAAAGGTTGATCAGTTAAAGTCTTAACGACTTTTCCTTTGGTCTTGTAGCACCTGCACTGTTATTATTTTAAATGTGTGATGCTACAAGTGCAATATGCAGGTGTATATCCATGTATACACATTACATTAGTAGTTGTAACACATTTCACTAGCAGCCGTACCATTGTTCATCACCATGCAGTCTCTTTTGTTACACATTTTTGAAGCGCTCGTAGGCCTATAGGTATAATACAGTATTGTCTAGTACGTATATACTGTAGCTAAGTCCTTATACATAATCTGATCACTAATGTAATACCCCCTTATAGCATCTTGGAGACCTCTCAGATAAATTTCTAGATTTGGCCTAGAAGTCTATAGTTATATTTACCTCCTTTCTGCATCAATGTTGTCTACAGCATGTAGCTAGCTGATATAACTTTTACAGGTGGTGTTGATGGGGTTAATAAGCCTACAAGCAGTCTTAAGTGAAGCAAAGTATTTTATTTATTATAACGGTACTGGTGTTGTGGAAAGTGATAAATTTCAAGATGTCTTGGTCATCTCTGCGCCATTAGTGTTATTTTCCATAGAAGGGATCATGATGTTACTGCATTTTCTCAATCCCTATTGTTTTAACAACCGCTACAATACGTTTGGTATTATGGTAAGCCAGCTATAGCTATCACTGTAATAAGTATGTGTTTATATTGGCAGTACATTTTCAATGAACATCACTGAAAACAATCAGAGAACGTCACTGTAAAAAAGCTGCCACATATTCACTACACACACACACACACACACACACACACACACACACACACACACACACACACACACACACACACACACACACACACACACACACACACACACACACATATAATTTATGGCTAATTTGATACACATGCATGTGTATCCTTTTGTATAGGATATCGTGAAATCTGCATTAGCTGAAGGGTTTTTATTTTTTACTTATATATTTTATATTGCACCAAAATATGTGGAAGAAGATCGTAATTTCAGAGACAACTGTAAGGGAAACCGCTCTTATGGTCCAAAATATAATAAAGCTTGTAGTCAATTTCAGACAGTACATGATTTGAACATTGCCATTGCTGTGAGTTGTTAAATAAGCAGCTGCATGATTTTACAAATGCTTGAATTTTATAGGCATTTATTGCATTGTGTTCAGTTCTTTTTTTTGATTCTGTTTATCTGGGATGCAATTTATCTCTATTTTGGTTTTAAGTCAAAAGTACCCGTGCCACGTTCAAGATCTGGATAACAATTTTAACTAGCTAGCCATAGCTGCTATGCTATGTAGTTTATATGCTGTATTTTGCTTTGCTGTATGGTTTAACTGTTATTGATATGTATGTATATAAATACTGTGTGTATTTAAAGCCATACATGTTAGTTCGTAAGTAGCAAGATATTGCTAGCTCATAGACAGTAGGGGTGAAATAAATATCAATTTTAAATATTCAAATATTCTTTACATTAACAAACAAATAACGAATATATTCTTTAGCATGAAGAGTGTAAGTTTCAAGGTGTTTAGTGGTAGGATTGGTAGGAAAAGGATGTTATTGTTACCAAAAATGTGATAATTGGCTCCGTATGTTTTATTAAGCAGCTATAAAAAGCATGAAATTCTGTTTAGCTGATATAATTACAAAGAATTGGACTGTTATCATGGGAGCACAATATATAATTAGCAATTATCAACTAAACGAATATGTGAAAATAAATCCGAAAAAATTAACAAAACGAATACCAAATATTCTATAATTTAAGCTATTTGTTTCAGCCATACTAGACAGTTCATTATTCAGCTTACCTGTTGCATATCTGCAGTAGTTGCATTTGACTAACTCCATATGTTTAATTAGCTGCCATCTATAAGTAAACATAATAGGGTGACATGTTATGCAAGTATAGTACAATGCTAGCTATTTGGTATGAACTTTCATACAATGGTATATAATATATATATATTCATAATTGTGTAGCCATTAAGGTTTTCTGTGCATTACCATTATTCATAAACAGATTGATCTTTTATCATGTGACAGTACAAATCAATTTACACTTTAAATTTATACTTCACTATGCCAAAAATCCGTTTTATTTGTACAGCTACAAATCAGTAATGCTATTCATAACTGAGGTAGCTTGCCTCTTCCATAGTTCTGTACAGATTACAGTCAAGTGTAATACTCTAAAAGAGCATTCATTAAATACAGTACATTTTAATGCATTTCTCAAAACTACTACAATTTCTACATTGCATTTCTACATAACTACTGCATTTCTACAATTACAATTCTAAAAAATCATTCTGGCATCATTACCACATTTATGATGCCCACATTTTTTTCAAGTTTGTATTAAAAGATCAGCTATCTAGCTACATCTATAAATTGGGCTGAGAAATAGCAAATGGCATTTTATGAAATTAGCTACCATAGACCAAACTTTAATTGTCACGTCGTTAGTAAATCTACTTAAACACAATGGGAAGTGTTCTCTTAGAAATAACAGATCAGTTTAGCTAATCGTCTATTGGGTTTTCTGTAGAATACAGAAATCTCAAAAGTTGCCCAAACATTTTAAAGGACATGCTTGCAAACATTTGCAAACATGCTTGCAAACATTTTAAAGAATGTACATGATTGCTTGCGTACCATTGATCCAATAGCTAGCTATAGCTATCAATTACAACTGCTTGTGGTAGCTAATTGGTTGAAACTATATAGCAATAGTAGCTTAGCACTGTGCAGGCATTAGCTGTAGTATTAATAAAAATAATCTTGTTGCTTTTGGTCTGTGTTTTTTGCAATCAAAAATCATCCCAATTGCACTGCACCTCATTTAGGCGATCAGTTCAAATGTGACAGGTCTTTGTGGATGCTGTATGAACTATGCATGTTTCCCAAATCATAGCTAGCTAGCTCCTGCCATGCACTATAACAACTATAGCTACTGGTTATATAGCTACGTATGTATAGCTTCTCATGTTTTGTGGCAAAATTAGAACAGGTCACATATACCCATTTTGTCAAAATTTTTATAGATTCATGATCATGCAGAGACTAAAATGACTTATTCATGCAGTTTAGATGGTAGTTAGCTATGTAGCTAGCACCTAGCTGGAGGATTCTTGACAAGTAGCTATAGCTAGTCAGGTTGAGCCGTCAAGTTGTGGAATAACTTATTATTATACCTTGTCAATATTTCAACCAACCAAACCTCAATCAATAAAGCGCATCATATATATAGCTATTAGTTAGCCATGTATATACGTAGCTATAGTTGGGCTCAAATGTAATATATTATAAACATCACAGCAACTTGACAGGTTCATTATGATACCTCATACATACTAAACAATATTCGAATACCAAAAATCCCTATTTGTTTGAGCCCTAATAATTATATAGTTATGTGTGCGTTAATACGTAGCTACTCTTTTGAGGTTCTGCACCGTATCAATCCTTACAGTTTATGTGACCACATAGCTATAGCGAACTGCATGCCTTTTCTGGTTGCATATATACAACAATTAGTTGCTCATGTGAGACAACAATATATTAGTCACCAATTTACATTTCTCACGTCACATCGTAGATAATTCTCTGGTGATGCTGATTCCCTGTGTTAGCCTTCTTAACAAGTCCCTAGTGATGTGATAAATAACTAGGTGAAATGCATGGCATTGAGGGGCGAGCCTGGTGCTATGATAGATGCATGTATACACTTAGTTACCTTCACATGCAATTAATCAGTGCCTAAAATAAGGGGTTATCACTGCACAAATGTGCAGTGATAAAGCTAAAATGTGCAGTGATAAAATGTAAATTGTGCAGTATTAAATTGTCATCATTCATCATAAAACTGTTAAACACATCATACACACATAATTTAAAATCTAACAGAGGGTTGACTTGTTTAGTGTGTGCCCAAATAAATTGCATGTAATTAGGCATTTTTAGCCGTCACATGAAAGTGGGCGATGTAGTTGCATGGGATAAATGTTGTAATGAATTTTAAGCTTGATTCTTATGATTCCAACCTCGAGATGTCTGCATTAGCTAAACTTTTGTGCAGTATTAAAAAACAGTTATTTTAGGCACTGTGCAATTTGACATTGTAACATGATAATTATAATAATTATCATGCACAGAGAACAAAACATGTACAGTACGTTCAGTCTCAGTGTACAAGCAACATTTCAGCTATCCAGCTACGTACATGATGGTTTTAAAATTTTGTACTGGTACGTATTTCATGAAAACTGGGATATTAACAGTAAAGTAATTACAGTGGATTGAAATAACATATGTATTCATCATAAAAGGTATCACAAGCATGCATAATAAACAAGTGGTGGTATCAGCTATTATAAAGAAAAGTAAAAAGTGAGGCCCCGCGGCTTTTGACAAAGTGTAAAGGAAGATTTGCTTCTTATAAACAACATCTAATAGTCATCTATCTTTATATTATGTAGCCAGCTATAGGGCAGCAAGGCAGTTGATACTTCAATGCATCTAGCCATTGCAGTGCTATATGCAATCCTAACATTAGAAAGTTTTATTCACACATTGTAGTTAATCAAGACTCACGATAGTGAGTCGCGAGGCCAAGAAGAAGAAGCAGTACGCGACGAATGAGTGAGTTATTTACAGGTAGCACCGCTCAAAAATTCGCAGACGCTGTAACTAAGCCGCCATAAAAGCTACCGCTTAGTTATTACAGACCTAGTACGTTCTTACTACATAGAATCAATATACCAACAATGAAGTAAATAGCTAGGTGCCTCCATTCCTGAGTATCAGCCATCGCAAGTTTTATGGCGCTCGTTTTGCGACAACGCACGACGAACCATCTGCCCCGCCCCTTTTCGCTCGTTAATTAGAGAATTAGTACCTTCATTGTTTGAAGAATCAATAACCCGAAGTACATCGAAATCGGCTCAGCCAGTCTTCAGATATGGCCTTACAAAGTCCTTCCTTTCACAAAAATTTTTTGACGCGGCAGTCGTTTTTTTCTTCTTTCTTTTATTTTCATCGCACACTTTTTTCGGGGGCTTGCAGGAGCTTTCGTGAACCCCGAAAGTTTTTTTCAAACTCTCTTTTTATACATTCACTTGTTTGTCTAATAACTCACTCATTTCTTCATGGATTTCAGCCAAATTTGTATCAGCATTTCTCCTATGTATGCTCTACCTGTCATACTATTATCAGTACAAAGTAAACACTTGAATGTATTTGAGAAAGGCTATTACACTGCAGGTTGATAGTTGTCATAACTTGGACCCCCTTCATATGATTTGCATAAACTTTCAGATATACAATCTATATTTATGTATCACTCTGTAGTGAAAGTTAAAAAAACATCTCGGGCTTGAGTTTTTCAAAATTATGCTTCAAAGTTTAATTTGCAATATTGTGTGCTAGGCAAGTACAAGTTATGCCCATGCAGTACTTCTCTGCTGCTTGCTAGTAATAACATGTGTTTATACTTCCAAAAAAGTGGTGATATGCTAAACAAAAACACCTTGGGTGTAAAAAAAGTGCGAGGCCAATCAGAAGCAGCATTGCAAATAGGTATGTGCGACCAAAAACTTTGATATCAGTTGAGGCCAAGAAGTGGCTTATCAAAAATCTTTTCACTACTTAAATGACATACAATAGTTTATAGCATATTTTCACAACTATGATTGGCTTTGTCACTTGGCCACCTTTTTCACACCATCATTATTAATAAAGGTGGCTAAGTGACAAAGCCAATCATAGTTGTGAAAATATGCTATAAACTATTGTATGTCATTCAAGTAGTGAAAAGATTTTTGATAAGCCACTTCTTGGCCTCAACTGATATCAAAGTTTTTGGTCGCACATACCTATTTGCAATGCTGCTTCTGATTGGCCTCGCACTTTTTTTACACCCAAGGTGTTTTTGTTTAGCATAACTTATGTGTGTTAAAGCACTGCCGCGAGTATGTACGGGAAATACAGCACGAGGGTGTGTGTCGAGAGGTAAATACAGCACGAGGCGTAGCCGAGTGCTGTATTTACCTCGAGACACCCCCCGAGTGCTGTACTTTTCGTACATGACGAGCTAAGGCAGTGCTTTAACTGTTATATAGTATTTCTCGCCGGATTCAGTCGTCTATAAGGCGCAGACGGCCTGAAGCAGATCGTGGAGCGCGATGGTTCAAGTTCTTAGAAGGTTGAGCCTCTGTTTACGCTACCAACCAACTGAACTAGGCATGAATTATCGATGTAGCTTACGTAGCTAGCTGTTGAGGCGGCGTGGCATAGTGTCGACAAGCAAATCGACAACACCATTAAATCGAATGAATCCGTTCCGGCGATTAGTGATTTCGACAAGCAAGACTAAGGTGGTAGATAACAAAAAGAACTCGATTTTACGCGTTTTTAACAGATAAGTATAATGGATTTCATTTGAAATCAGTTGGTTACTGCTATCAACATCTGGAATTTCACACCTATAACAACAACAATTATTTACATAACTGTACTATATTCACGCATAACTGTACTTTATTTTCCATACAGCACACTTGCTACTTTATGGAATATAAAGTACACTTTTGCCCTTTGATCTGCCCACGCAAAATACCACTGTTGATCCCATATGGTGGGGCTCAC
This sequence comes from Spongia lamella, assembly GCA_963930835.1. Lineage (NCBI taxonomy): Eukaryota > Metazoa > Porifera > Demospongiae > Dictyoceratida > Spongiidae > Spongia > Spongia lamella. The sequence continues at coordinate 12,173,909 of OZ005748.1, forward strand.
TAAGGCTCGCCCCAAATATTCAAAGAATGTACGTAGGCACGTGATTAATATCCGAGGACATTGCTTTTGACGATGGATCAACGAACTACTGTGACAACTACTCAGAACTTTTTATTGTTTGGTGTAAGTATATGATGCATTTGTGTGCATTTACACGCGCTTAATATGTAGTTCCGTGACCATCAGAGTCTATGGTGATCTTGAGTTACCCGTGGGCGTTGGCTTCATCATGGCGATCTCTTTTAGGGATTTATATTGTATGTCAGACTTCGCGGTCTCCAGACACATAGGGATGAGACTAGTGTAGACTAGACTATGAACAGTACCTGCTAGTGTTTTTATCATGTGACATACATGCGATCAAGGCCTAGTCTCGCCTGGTAATAGATTATTAAACCTTTTGTGTGGGGGCGGGAAGCCCCACACAGAAACTTGCAAGACTAATCAAGACCGCCTGCGGGGGTTTCAAATCACTAGATTATCATATTATATCAGTTTGTTTGCCTGTATAATATACTTCATCCACTATGTATTTATTATTGTATCACAATCAAGGAATATTGATGCATGCGTGCAGCATTTTCACTGTAGCCGGCATAATGGATAACACTAAATGATTCACAGATGCCATGCCAGTGTGATAGCTATTCAAACATATGTAGTAGTTAGTAGCTATGCATGTGTATGTGTGTGTAGCTATGTGTGAATAATAGGGCTAGCTGTATATACTAGTACTAATACGTATATAGCTTATTTTATGCATGGATATAATATAGGTACGTAGGTAGTATTTGGTATTGTGTTGGTACAGTAGCATGCAACAATAATAGACCATGGCATGGTATCATTGGTCAGTACAGCCTTAGCTACGTACATATATATGCATGGCTATGCAGTTTGTATTAATTATGCTTTGTTAATATTTTTATAGTGCCGTTCAGAACAATACAGTATTAATTTGTCAGAAAATTTGCTCTCTCCAGACAACACATATACTGTACGCTATACTTATCCTAACAATAGTACTAAAGGTGTAATAGCAGAATTTGTGAGAAAAAATCAACTACTTGTGAAGAATCCTCCAGGTACAGTGCATGCATACCTTACAATGCTATTTAACACTGCATTTGTCATTAAGAATCTATAGGCAAGCATGGACATTGTGTGTGCGTGCGTGTGTGTGTGTGCGTGCATCTGTGCATGCATGCATGCGTGCATTTGTGTGTGTACGAAATGCAAGTGTCGGTGACTTAGTGTGCATGTGAGAGTATGTATGTAGATGCTTTTGCAGCTGTGAGCTACGTATATAACTCTGCATGCATGCCATGGGTGCATTTTGTAGTCAGCTATATCATAGCTATATGCACACATACACATGCCATAACACTGATCAATACCACTAAGTGCTCTCTTTATCACTTATTTTATTGTTAAGATGCACTGAGTTGTTTGTAACTACCATATATAGTTATGTTCTTATAGATTTATAATACGTATATTATGTGATGATAAAAAAGTTCCTCAGGACTACACCCTGTAACGAAAATACTGGCAGATAAAACCTTCACTATTCTTAATTGTAGCTATCTATATACTTAGAAGAGAATTTTCTATTTCATAGGAATAATTTCCACTGACATCAATGTAGAACATAACGTTTGCACTATAGCTATGCACTGCAGTGCTTTCATGTCACTTGTATGGCTACAATTTTTATTTGAAAATATTGTCAGACTTGAGTAGCTACGTACTAGTTAACTGTGTATTATACACTACTGGATAGCTACCATATAGCCTAAAAATTTCGAGGGTTAAAATTTTTGTGGAATGGTAAATTTAGCAGTTTTGTGGATAAAAATTTTGTGGATTGCAGAAGTACTGCATTGAATTATACTGAAGACAAAAATTTTCAAGGCTAAAATTTTCGTGGGTACTCCAAAATCCACAAAATCCACAAAAATATTTGCCCTTGAAATTTTAGGCCATACGGTAACTAGGGCTGTGTGATAATAGAGAGGAAAAAGTTATATCTCGATAACTCCTGATAATATTCATCACATTATCTCAATATACGATATTTGCTCAATAATGTTGTCAACATGAAATTTTATCATCATTTGCCTCAATGTATAAAGCTGTCAGGTAGGCTTAGCTGCTGATGCTTGTTTAAGTGTTAAACCTCAGTGTTTGCATAAGGTATGGCTTCCTGGCCACCTCTAAGTGACAAAAATGTAATTTACTAGACCATGCATGCATCAGTATAAATTTTGATAGCTGTGGTTTTTCAAGACCACAATTCTGTCCATGATCATTTGGGTAAGTATTTGAAAACAAAAGGTTATCACATACCATATAGCAAGAAAATTTGGCGGCGAGAAATTTTGATGAATTCACTGTTATGAGCGTTTGGCGAGGAAAAGTTTGGCGAATGGATAGACTCAGCCATAAGGTAATAATTATAAGTAGAAATTTGAGTTTGGCGAATCACGGATGATTCGCCAAATTCGCCAAATTTCCCCCCCCCCCCCGCAAAACTTTCCCGCTATACGGTATATACAAGACTGATAGGGTAAGTATATTTGTTAATGATGCTTAGCATACCATCCATGCACCATTTAATGTTGGTGTATACGTAGCTGTAACCACAGTGAATTTTCAAATAGCAGAGGAGCTTATACGTAGCTACACATCGTTTTTCATAACATTATATCAATGAAGTTTGGTATAGTGTTATTGCATGTGTATCTATTGGTATAACTGTAGTTGAACACCCAAAACATTGGGACCATCTGATTTTAAAGTAGTTTACATTGATAGTTATAGCTATAAAGACTCTGTTCTTTTTTATTATTGGACACTATTATGGACAGGATTGAGGTATTCTGGAAACCTAATTGGGAGAACCCTAGCAAGTATGCTAAAGTCACACGATCTATAACATCATCTTATTTTTGAGGTTTTCAGTGATGTTACAAGCTGATTTGACATCAGATACTTTATACCTACTCTGATTGTTAGCTACATGCACTTAGAGCGTGATTCAACCCTTCACCCACATGCAAATGCAATGAGCATCATTGCATTGCATGTTATTTTGACGCATTGTCAGCCACCTTGTGTACCATTACGGATTGAGTATCTGATTTCAAATCAGCCTGGCCGGAATGAAGGCCAGCAAAGAAGTTGATGCAATAGATAATAAACAAGCCTAGGCGAGATATGTATTATGTATGGGCTTCCCATTAACTATTAATATTATAATGCATTTATTAAAATGTGTGATCTATACCTGGTTGGTAGTCTATATAAATTAGTGTCTATAAATTACAAGGTCTATTGCAGTAATAATACTCTAATATAGCAGTCGTGAAATATTAAACAAGGTAAAGGTATATTAGTTAGTTTGTAGTCTAGCCAGCCACAAGCTAATGAATTTTTGGTATCCATATAATCAATTGCTTATGCTAGCTAGCTAACACTGGATGCATGTTTGTAATTCATAAAAGTCTTTTATGAGAGGAATCTAGCTATAGCTAACAGACCGGCATATTGCAAGATGCTCTTTGTGTCATCAAAATCTTTATTACAGACTTTGATCATCCTTGTACAGTACATGTGGAAGTATGTGCTAATGGCAGTAAACAAGGTTTGGCAAAATTCTCTCTTGATCTCGTGTCACCAGTGGAATATTTGTTTAGGAAATATTCACAAGATGACAATGGTATGTGATAGCTTGTACAGCTAATTAACTACGTGTAATAGTTGTAACACAGGCACGAGTGCATTGCCTGATATGTACGCACGGTGCCCAAGGGCAAGTGCAGACATATCAGGCAACGCACTCATGCCTGTGTTACAACTATTACATGTATTGCTTTAACTGATGTTACTTTTAATATATACATAATTATAGATGAATAAAGCCCGTGCATACAGAACAAGTTGGTGTTTTATCATCTAAAAACCAGAAGTTAACCACATTAACAATTGCTATACGTATATTAATAGTAATAATGATGTCACAAGTAAGTCATGTGAACAAAGATGAGTACATAGCAATGCGTATAATTTTGTTTAAACACTTCAGTACTTTAGTGATAAAACTTTTAAAAGTAGTACAAAGTTGTTTTAAGCCAAAATTCTTACTGTAACACTATAGGCCAGTCTTCTTATAAACGTCTTTTACTGTGAAATCAGCACAGCTAATCCAACATTACCTTGCTCTTCTTTGGTAGTAACTTACGACGTGCTTCATTACTAACACACACATGCACACATACACACACACACACACACACACACACACACACACACACATACCAATGCGTGCCTGCATGGTTTAAAAAGAACTATATAATACGTATATGGTATTACATGCATATATACCGATCATGGTAGCTCAGTTCAACACTGATTGGCTGTAGTGGCTAGCTAGTAGCTACTACACTGGTTGACGATATGTGTTTAATCAGTCATGTTATTAATTGTTACAGAGATGTCTAGTAGTGATAAGATGATTAGTGCATTACTGGCCATGTCACTATCCTATTACTATGTGATGGAGGAACAAATGAAGATGGAAAAGAAAGCCGACAAGATATTGTCTACCTTTCTTACTTGTCGTGGAAATACTGCACCTCCGAAACACATCACATCAGTACAATGTAAATGTATAGCTAGCTACCATGAAGTGCATGTAAAAGTTTTGTGCAGAATTTTGTGTCAAAAAATATTACACTATTTAGCTAGCTAGCTAGCTACTATGAAATTCGTAGTAAATTAAAGGATGCTATAAGTGAAGTGATAGAAAATCCTTCTTCTTTGTGTGTAGCTGCCACGTATGATGATAACATTAAAGAGTTTTCTAAACGTCATCAGTTACAATGTACTCTACAATGCTTGCTTGATCCATTAAGTACATATGACATGCCATCAAAAGTAAGCAAATTTATGACTTTATATGTGCTTATGACAGAGGTGATTATAATATTTTTGTACCTACTTGACATTTGTCCGGACAAAGTAATGTTAGATGGTAAAGTGATTTGACATGAACTTAACATATTGTGAAACACGCATTGTGTTAACATGCAAATACATGACTAATATAATTTACGTGCTTATAATTGCATGAAAGTGATTGGCAGTTGTGTCCTGACAAACAAAAAACTACCGGCAACTCAAGGCTTTTGTTAGGAAAATTGGCCGGCAGCCGACTGTTATAATCACCTCTGTTATAAATTCATTTTGCTATTGTGCAGCATCCAAAATTTAATGGTGAATCAAGGACAATTACTGAATCACTAGCTACTAATGTACCTCATATATTTGGTCTTTAGGAACACTATGCTCCATTGATTAATGCCAGAAATACTGATGATAGTTGTCATTATGAAGTGCCAAATAGTGGACAAACTACTGAGACTACTGCTGGTGGTTATGATATTCCAAACAATGGTGGACTTGTAAGTTTATTACAATATAAGCTGACATTATAATACTCTTGGCCATATATATGTAGTATAGATTGAAAATTGTATTCATATGTGAACGCATACATAGCTACAGTAGGGAACCCCTCTATAGACAGACACTACTATAGGGAATCAAAATTTGTCTTAAGGGTTTTGTACTTTTCTTAGGGCCTAGACTAATGTATATACGTAGCTACAAGGTGTCCACAGTTCAGAGGGTCCCACTGTAGTACAACACCTACAACTATAGCTAGCCATCTAGATACTATCATGACCATGTATGGCATACGTACTTTTGCAAGTAATTTTTTCAATGGCTACGATTTATTATATCATTATGGTAGTTACATGTCCCGCTCTGCTGCATACGTATACCTATGGAATGATTTCAAAACGAATTAGTAAATTTTCATTCTTGTATTTTAAAGTAGCCAGCTGTACAATGATCTGCAATGAGGCTTATAATTGTAACTAGTTATATAGCTAGCTAGCTAGCTCATGCACTTGTACATGCAATGCATATGCTGCCCTAGGTAAATAGCTATGCCCTTTTGACCCTAGCTTTGATGCCCATGCATAAACGTATATGTATATAATATACATATGCATCCATTATCAAACATTTTCATTTGCAATAATATATTTAGACCTTCCTGGCAAGACGAACTGTGGCAGTCCAGCCACCTCAACCGTACGCAACAAGAAAAATGGAACAAACGAAGTCATTAGGGAGTATTACAGATGAGGATTCTGACTATACATATGTTGATCGTGATGTCGCTCGATCAAAGTCTCCATCCATGACACAACCTCAAGCAAAACCATTTGATAGTATTATAGATGAGGATTTTGACCATACATATGTTGTTCCTGATATCTTTCAATCAAAGTCTCCATCCATGACACAGCCGCGAGCCCGTCCACCAAGACCCCCACCCCCAAGAAGAGCTGAATCTCCAAATAAACCTCCTGTAATGCAACGCACAGTAGCACCATCGTCCCCTTTGGAGAAGAAGTCAATACCACTTGGTCAAAGATATTCTGTCCCTGTAGCTTTACCTCCAACTCCCAAGCAGCGTGCTACCAATCAGTGGTACAAAGACAAACACTAACTGTAATGTTAATTGACTAATATGTTTGTCAGTGTTTTTTTTTTGAAAGGGAAGACTGCATTCAGTATAATAATACTGCTTTTCAGCAGTGCCCCTGTGCACACAACACATTACAATATATGTAATAATGATGGTTTTAACATATACAGCTGCATGTTTGTTATGCTAATTTTGTAGGTGTAATGAAAAATAATTCTTGGTAGAGGTCCTGAATGCCGCTCGAGTTGTTGATTTTTGTCGGTATAGCACTGCGGCATAAAATTTTGATGAGCTAAAATTTTGAAAAATATTGACGTCGGACAGCTAGTTGTAGTTTCAAGCCACCAGGCTGTGACAATTTCGAATATATCACAGTATACCAATGCGGTGCAATGCGGCAAAACACCAGTATAGCAGCACTACATGTCTGGATTTCTCAGAAATTATTTTGATAAATTCTCGTCAAACTTCATAATTTATACTATGTAGCTGTATATACGCTATAGCTATATATAGCTATATATATGCTTTTTTATCATGGCAACAACTAATTAATTTCACTGACATGTTGAGATGATCAGTCAAGCTGACATATAAGCTATACAATTCATTAACGGCTTTGTAGCTGTAACATCCACAACGTGCAGGGGCAGATCTAGTAATCTACCTCGTAATCCGGGCCACTCAGTGGTAGCTGCATGCATGGATCTCACTGGGCAGCCCTCGGGGCAGCCGCGGTGCTGATTTTTTGCTAGTCTCGCAAGCCAGACCACAATTTACGCGCAGGGCCTTATCGATTAGAGATGATAAGCGCCGCTTATCATCTCTAATCGATAAGGCCCTGCGCGTAAATTGTGGTCTGGCTTGCGAGACTAATTTTTTGCCTCCTATAAATTATATTAGAGATCTAGAAAAAAATTATCCGAGCCTCCTCTAGATTTCATATAAAAAAGATGTATATTTTTGTATGGGTCGGCGAAAAATACAGAAACGCTGCAGCGCCACACACTATATCGCGCGAGCAAAAGTATATTAGCGCGTATAGATCTAGACTATTAGCGCGTATGGAATTTGGAATTTTCCTATGTGCTCAGTTTTCTAATATGGAAATTACCATTGTAGTGTTTATACCGGTAGATAACGAATGTCACGTGAAGCCATTTGGATAATGGATATTTGACAATGGATCATGAAACTACCGTGACAACTACCCAGGACTATTTATTGCTTGGTGTGAGTATAATTATGTAAAAATTACGTAGATATGGATGCGGAGTGGATTTACATTATTTTACATTTACACGCGCTTATGGTGGGAGTTAACTTGATTTCTTCGAGATCCCCATGTGTACACTATAGACAGGTACTCGTAAAATTAAGACTACATACAGGTAAGCAGGCGCCGAAATGTGAACCCGGAACCTCCCCCCCCCCCTAATTTTAAGTAACTTGCCACCACCATGCCCACTGAATAAATGTCTAAAACTGTATTCGTTTAGTGGAGGTTTACTACCTCAGTTTACTAGGTCAAAGTATACAGAAGTCAAGCCGAATCAAGCAAAGAAGTCCAGCAAGTTAAGGACAAAAATTATTAATGATTTTGCAATAGGCCTATACGTAATTAATTCGTTCCTTGTGTGCCATGCACAAGGTTTTCTATTGTCACAATAATTTGCTGTTACTTTTGGCTCTACTCATTCCTATGACACGCAATGGTCTGAGATACTTATTCAGCCAGTGTTTTGTAGGTTGGCCTGTACACAGAAACTGTTTAGACACGTGATGTCACACTGGTGGAATGAGCTGCATATCTTGTTAACCCTTAGGTTAACGAGATATGCGCACCGATATCAGTGCGCATATCTCGTTAACATTCCACAGTCAGTGCAATATCAGATATATACACTGGTATTTCCCTTTGATCTGAGGTGTGAAAGTGTTACATAATGATTTAACTTAATTGGGTTTGTTGTATTTATTATTTTTGTTGGATTGTGTGTTTTGTACTTTAGTTGTTGTATCATGGTAGTTGTAATTGTCATTGTATTGTCTTTGTATGTGCTCCTGTATGGAAGAACGGCTTTGCCGAATACCGGAGCTTAATTAAAAATCAATCAATCAATCAGTCAGCTATCATGATCAATATTTGCAGAGTGTAGCTATGGAAGTTTATGGAATTATAGCTACGTACACAAGTGAAAAGTTGTATAGTCAGTTAATGGCAAATTAATGGTCATTTTTGGTAAAAGTGATCTTGACCTACCAGCCATGGGTCCAAATACACAGAGTACTGGCATGTCCTTTGTATGTGACATCCAGTGCTTGAAATGAGCAGTAAAATATGCTAAGACACATTGTCTGAACAAAAGTGATTTTGATCTGATAGTAACATTCTACCGGAGTATTAACATGTATGTGAAGTACTTCCTACTAGGACATTTTGTCTGATCAAGACCAGAAATGTTCTGACAAATATCAATTTTGGTCGGAAAATGTCCACTGTTCGACCATTATTTCAAGCACTGGATTTCCACCAATGTATACACTAAATTTAGGCAACACTTCAATTCCACAGAAAATTCAAAGTTTTTGTGACATTTGTTATGGCATATACTTACGTTACACATGTTGGATATACTCTAGTAAAATTCTTAGTGTCTGTGTGTTGCAATAATAGTAGTTCATCTTTCAGTTTTTAAGTATCACCCAACCCTAATACACAGACTACACACAACTACAAATATTTATAAACATTACTTTGCACAATATCTTGTGAAGGATTTAAGCTGCTTGCTTGTAATTCTCCATGAGTCTATACGCTTGCTTGCTGAATATCCCATAAATTATTTTTCTATTTCAATAAGTGACAGGTAAAATATTGATGAAAAGCTACCAAATTTGCCACTCCAAATTTTTCTCACATACAGTATGGGATTGAGTGTTAACCATTCTACTTAATAAAACTACTTGAGCCAATTAAATAATACACCACCAGCTGTTGATAATGCATCCTTATAATGTTATGTTGTTTGTGTGTATTGGGACCATATTGACAGCAAATATTATTGTTGACATACTATGGATATATCCAGTATATTGGTGTGGTATATATACAATGGTCGTACATAATATAAATCATTAATACTGATGTTGTGAATAGACCAGAGTGTTAGCATCGTATGTGACCGAATCTGCAAGAGTAGGTCTTATCAGAATCTGCATATCCCATTAATTTTAGTGAACCATAAATCTCTGTTGTGCCAAAATGTGTCAAAGTACATACAGAGTGAGTTATATGTCTTCAAAGTCATAAAATTCATTGTGCAGATAAGACATATTTTTGCAGACCAGGTCACGTGTAACCCTACTATATATTCATGCAATTAGTATTTTTACTCTACTTATACTTTTAGTGTCGTTCAGAACAATACAGTATTAATTTGTCAGAAAATTTGCTCTCTCCAGACAACACATATACCTTACGCTATACTTATCCTAACAATAGTACTAAAGGTGTGATAGCAGAATTTGTGAGAGAAAATCAACTACTTGTCAAGAATCCTCCAGGTACAGTGGATACCTTAAAAGTGCTGTTTAACTACGTATATTATTGTCATTAAGAATCGTGTGTGTGTGTGTGTGTGTGTGTGTGTGTGTGTGTGTGTGTGTGTGTGTGTGTGTGTGTGTGTGTGTGTGTGTGTGTGTGTGTGTGTGTGTGTGTGTGTGTGTGTGTGTGTGTGTGTGTGTGTGTGTGTGTGTGTGTGTGTGTGTGTGTGTGTGTGTGTGTGTGTGTGTGTGTGTGTGTGTGTGTGTGTGTGTGTGTGTGTGTGTGTGTGTGTGTGTGTGTGTGTGTGTGTGTGTGTGTGTGTGTGTGTGTGTGTGTGTGTGTGTGTGTGTGTGTGTGTGTGTGTGTGTGTGTGTGTGTGTGTGTGTGTGTGTGTGTGTGTGTGTGTGTGTGTGTGTGTGTGTGTGTGTGTGTGTGTGTGTGTGTGTGTGTGTGTGTGTGTGTGTGTGTGTGTGTGCATGTATGTGTATATATATGAGTGTGTAAGTATCAGTGCCATGCCATTGTCATGTTGGAATACCATATAGTGGCGGGATATCGCTGACAGTCTTTTCCTGTCCTCTTTCAGAGGTAACGTGTGTGACTGGATTAGTGAAAACTGACCTTTTTGTCACAATTTCTATTTTGAGAAATACCAATTTGCAAGAAATACGGTTCTCTTATGTTCAATTATGGTCTATCATGACTTACAGGGTCAGTAGAAAGCCATCTGTAAAAGCGAGACCTGACCTTTTCACTACATTAATTGTCACTACATTAATTGTCACTGTGTCTGGATAGTACGTACTTGAGTGTGGATAATAGTATTCAGTTATTGATTAGTTTTTGCAAAATCAGTCACATAATCATTATAATTTATGTACATATGTAATTCTGTGTTTGGAGCACAAAATAACTTGTCCTTTCATAGACAGCTTAAATATCTGTGTCCTTAATGTAAGAAAGGTTTCACTGCAATAACCAATATATTAGAAGCTACGTACATGAAAATGTTCTTCATATCATCAAAATCTTTATTACAGACTTTGATCATCCTTGTACAGTACACGTGGAGGTATGAGTACACGTGGAGGTATGTGCTAATGACAGTGAACAATGTTTGGCCAAATTCTCTCTTGATCTTGTGTCACCAGTGGAGTATTTGTTTAGGAAATATTCACAAGATGACAATGGTACGTATGTCATACATATCTGCATATCTACTTGTGTAACTACGTAGTTACGTATAATCTAATTAGAAATAATAGAAGAGATGTTTGAGATGGTTAGAATCAAGCAGAGTGCTTATACGTATGTACTAAATTACTTGGTTGACAAAATATTTGGTGAATTGCTGAAAACCTGTTTGGAAAAACTTCAGCAATCTAATGTTAAACAACTAAAAGACACGATTCATTGATTCATTTAAATGGTGTGACTTTAGTGAAAAGTACTGTCAAAATAAGTACTGATAGTAATGATCTCTAATGTTTTTATTATAGGGCTGCAACAAATATTCAATTCGTTTGGATATTGTAGAATTTTGGTATCATATCATATCATATACACTATTCCACTAGGGACTCGTAAGAAGGCTATAAGCCTGTGGACAGGGAGTCAGAACTATTAACATAACCCAAATTTTCAAATTATCAGATAGTAAAATCAATATTCAGTATTCGTTTACTTGTGTGTTATGAAATGTACAGTTGGAATAGCCTTATTTACCTGCACATTTTGCTGCAAGTAATCCTGCATTTAGTAAACTTGTAATAACAAGATGTGGGCATTATAAATACGTATATATACTGTACATACGTATATATATGTACTAAAACCAAATACTTAATATTATATTCTGCTTGTCGCAATAGTTCGGTATTCATTCATTAAAGTACTCAAATACTAAAAGGTGGTATTTGTTGTAGCCCTAGTTTAATTTAAAGATTTATTAGTAGCAGTCTAATGTACTGACAATCTCTGCCAATTTTGTGATTATTGTATTAGAGTATATTATTGGCAAAGTGCCACCAATACACTTTTGCTGCTAATGCTCAGCTGCTAATGCTCAGCTGCTAATGCTCAGCTGCTAATACTCACATGTGATAACCAGAACAATCCCATAATAGATGTACTAATCATTTTACTGGTACACCCAAATATGGTGATGTCTTAACTGAAGTCCTTCAAAAGGCAGTAACTGAATTACAAGCCATAGAAATTTTTATGTCAACAACTTTAACAGTCCCAGCACTGAATAACTGACATACTGCACAAAGCACAACACTCAAGAACTATGCATGCACAATGTCCTACTGTTCAGTGTAAGCCGGTCTGCTTTTCTGGAGGGCATTTTGGTGACCCTGGTAATATTCTGATTGATGCCTATAGAGAGGGGTGGGTGAAGTTTGCTCCCACTGCTAGCTAGTCATATTCTCAGCTCAACCTTGTAGTGCCTCCTATAGCAACGTTTGGTAGCCATATCTATTCCAGCCCTTTATGGGTCGTTTACCACCTCCCATCACTCAGTTTCCATCCTACTGCCCACCTTTTCCTCCCATCCCGCTCACCTTTTTATTACACTAGTGTCGTGCGGCTGGACCGGATTTCCTTTTACATTTGAGTAGGAAAAGAACCTGTGGCTTAAGGAAATAATAATATACGTATATCAACTAAAAAATAAACTGTGAAAATCTTTGCCTTCCACAAAATATAAGTCCCTCGGAAATGTCCCTTTTTAGCAATAAACACTACTTAGAATCTGGGAATACCTTTCATCGTCCAGAGGTAAAAGGAAGAAATGCAGTATGACCAAGCAAGCCTAACCTAAAATTAGTGCCCATCAGAAAGAAACCACTTTAAGACATCAACCATTTAATAATTTTAGTAATACATAACTAAGTTTATATAAAGATTCAAATTTGGTTGGCCATTTACACTTTGGACTTTATTCACTTCATTACAAGTACAGTAAATTTGTCCAACTATTGACCAACCAAAACACATATTGACCAGTCAAGTGCACTGTTGTTTTGTACATCAAGTACAGCCAATTACAGATAGCAACGGGTTTTATTGAAATTGTATTACTGTAAGTACGGTACGAACAAGGCTATTTTTCATACCATTAATTTTTCACTCTATTTAATCATTGTCTAGCAGTGATAAGATGACTAGTGCATTACTGGCCATGTCACTATCCTATTACTATGTGATGGAGAAACAAATGAAGAAGGAAAAGAAAGCTGATAAGATATTGTCTACTCTTCTTACTTGTCACGGAAACAATGTACCCCCGAAACACATCACATCAATGCAATGTAATTTTTATATAAGCATTTAGAGTAAGATTTGTAAACAAAGTGTATTTATTAGGGCTAAAATGAATATTCTAACTGACTGCAATAGAATAATTTTAAAAAGAATGATATTCTATAGGCATGTTATCGTACATAAAGAAAAAGATAGTGTTTTGGTTCTGTGATAAGTTTGTTCTTTAGATTCAAAATTCAAAAAGCGTTAATTTTTTAATACCAAATTTATATGGTCATATTAATATAGAATCTCGTATACTGTATATGAATGGTTTGCTGTGTGGAATTTTGTGAATAGCAGAAAAAGTAGCAGTGCAATATTTTACAAAATGCTCTAATACAACACACACAAGTAATGCACTGGAAAATTAACTTGTCTTTCTTCTTTGCACAGCTGCCACCTATAACAGTAGCATTAAAGAGTTCGCTCAGCATCATCAATTACAACGCACTCTGCAATGCTTACCGCCCAATGCATTAATTACTAAGGACTTACCTCCAAAAGTAAGTAAATCTTCTTTGAACATACGTGTACGTAGATACGCTTCTATGCTTTTTTAAATTTCTGTAGCAGCCAAAAGTTAATGGTGAATCAAAGACATTTACTGAATCTTCTGCTGCTAATATTCCTGAGGAGGTAATGGTGACTACCTCAGTGGACATAACTCAGTAAATCTGTTACCACATTACAAAAACAGCCTTAGGAATCCTAGCATATTATCCTAAGTATACTGTTTTTCAAATGCTTTCAAATTGAGATTATTTTCACAAGATCAGTAGCTATACTAATGTTGTGTTGTGACCCTACTTTGCTTTTCACAATTGCTGTAATACATGATAGCTAGCTACTGTACGTAACTACTGACAAAATTCTAGACCTACTTATATAATCTGCAAGGTGCATATACAGTACAACTTCTTCCATTTTATAAGTGAAAAATCACTATGAAACCATCTAGTCTGAACTCTGTGGGGGCACAATAAACTAGCAAGACACATTTCTATTGTGAGAAACTAAATTCTTATGAGCAACTCATAAAAAATTGTAGGGTAAGTGTATAAGGAAGAGGAGATATAGGTTGGGCAATAAAACAATACAACATAGAACATTTGTGGTCACATGTTAGTTTGCTACAGAAAGTACTATAGTTGCCAGCTCAATGATATATTGTGTAAACGTCACAATATGTTGCAAGGTACAAAATGCTTCGTTTGAAATGTTTGCGACTGAGAGAACAGTTATCATTTTTACTAAGGAGCCATATGCTCTTATTATGTACGTATTAGAAAATTGAAGTAGCTAAAACTTCAAGGTTTAAAGCAGCTAGCTACATAGCTCTTCATGAAAACAGTGAGAGTTTTTAATAACCTATATATTATTATTAAAATGTCATGCACCTTGCCAATTGCAAAATTTCCTATTAGCTAAACTGTATGGTGATTGAATCATTTATATAATGCTCTTACTGGTTTATAGGGACATTATGTACCATTGATTAAAGTCCGAAATGTTATTCAGTCAAAATACACATCACCGACAGATGCAACTCAATCAAATAATTGTTCGTTGCCAAATGATGGTGATGGGCCAACTACTGAAGCTGATGCTTATGAAGTTCCAACCAATCACAATCTGAACAAAAGTGAACATGTAAGTGCAGGAGGGGTCCGCCATGAGCCAATCTGTTATAACAAAGATTTCAAGACTTGAGATTTTTTCAAGTCTTAGATCTTAAAGTATGTTAGCCAAACTTAGGTAATACAACTATGTATTTCAGAGTGTAAATATGTATTTCAAATCTCTAAATCTCATCTGACAATTATTGAATCTTGGTTTTGTGTGGCAGACCCCTTGTAAGTGCATAACAATATCAGCTGTAATACATAAGTTATATAACCACACTTAACAACATTCGTAACCTAAACCTGTAAAATCCTTGAGCATTTCCTTTAGCCAAACAGCTAATGGATTCTTTTGAAGCAAAATTTCATGAATTTTTAAATACATGTAGTTTTATTGCTAGAGTGAAATGAGGTCTATCTTGATAACTTGTAACAGTGCTGCTGAGAGGCACTATGAAACTTGAGACAACTGAATCACAATTCAGTGCAAGTAACTGAAATAAAACCCTTTTATCCACATCCGGCTTTTGCCCCGCCTCTCTCAATAGGCGTCCCTGAACTTACATGCACACACCCATACAGTGTTTGTGTATATCGTTTTGTATATGTATATACACAGACTATCCCAGTGAGACAACCTACAGCGGTAGTCGAACCGTATGCAGTGAAAGAACTAGACTCGGTGTTGAAGAAACACGAGTATATGTATATAGAATCTGAGCCCCCTACTGTGACATCACGTCGACCACGTCCACCGAGACCACCACCACCAAAAAGAAAACCCATCCAACGCACGTTAGCATCCTCATCCTCAGTAGCAGCAAGGAGGTTGCCACCACTTGATCGAAGAAAATCTGCCCCTTCACTAGCTGCAGCTCCTAAACAGTCCAGTAGTAATCGATGGCACAAAGGCAAACACTAACTACAATAATTATACTGTTAAAAGTATGTAAATTTTTGTAACTATATAAATAATTTTAGTGGCGCTTTACAATCTCGATCAAGGTCCGGCCGAATGCTCAAATTATAGATTAAATGCTCGAATGGAGCAAGATCAGCGTTTCTTCATCTTCTGTGTAAGTTGTTATGACAACATCTGATTAGCTCATTATTTTACATGTTGTTGACAGTGCGCTGAACAGTACAGCATAAACTTTCCAAATCACTCGCTGTCTGGAGACAGCAGCTATTTCGTGAGGTACAAGTATCCCGACGAGACCACAAAAGATGCGCCCGCGCAGCTGGCTAGTGCAAGCGTGCTCCTCTCACAGTCTCCAGGTAAAAATACTATGATGCATATGGCAAGAAATTCGTTGTTTACTAGACCGTGATCATGCATGGCTAGCTACGTATATCTTCACTAATAAAAATCGGTAAAAAAAGCTTCGATCAAGCTATTTGTATGAAGATAATATTACAGACGTGACATGCATATAATTATATAAATGTGAGTGGGACTGTGATCAGTGAATATATTATTTGTGGTATATATTTTTTGCTGTGCTTTGGTCACATACCTTATTTGGACATATTCTGAAGAGAACTCATATTTGTGGTAAGGAATAGATTTGTTGGTTTAAAGCACTCCCACTGATACACAGCTGCCTTATGATGGGAGGGAATAAAGAAATGGAATAACTTCATTGGATTGAAATTAGGTATTTTATGAGAACTTGCAAATTGAATCCATAAGGCGTAATCTGTAAAGTGTAGTTCGCAAAGTTCAGGTATCCTATAAAGTAAGCTAATGGCTGCTCTTAACACAGGACTAGCTTAAACCGATATATTTGTTAACAATAGCATATTACTATATAGCTCAGCCATTATTTTGAGCTTTAAACATCGCCCTCTCACACTTTATGGATTACGCTTCATGCACTCAATTTGCAAGTTCTCATAAATTCTGTATTGATATAATTATATCAGTATTGGTGCAGATACCAATGGTATCCAAAAATATCGGTATGAATAAAAAGTAAAATTAGTATTTGTGAGAGTACTGTGTATAGATCAGCATCGGTATCAATATCGACATAAGTATACGTAGCTTTGTATTTGGTATTGCAAGCATTGGTAAAAAGTGGTATCGGTACACCTTTAATTGACATGTGGAAAGATAGAATGTTAATATTTACTTGGCTTGCTAAAAAATTTCAAGCATCAACACACCATTTTCATGAAGAGAAGGCATTGGTCCATCGCTTATTTGTGTCCATTTCATAAAATTAGTGATTAATGCATACAATCATGTGCAGCTCATCTTGTGTTACCCGACAATCCAAGTGATAGAATGCATACTCACCGTATAGTTTTAAATATAGCGATATTCTCCTATTTATCTATATAGATCACTTTTATTAGCATGTACAAATAAATCATTTTAGACTTCAACAGAATTAATTTTAATGTTTTTGTAGTTATTAAGATTTAAATTAAAACTCACTACTCATAAATATAACCATAATTATCTGCTTCTGTTGGTCCAGTTTGTGACTTTCATTAATTCTGAGAAGCAATTATGCTAATAAACTTAAGCTATATATATACACATGTAAATTCCCTTATTTGGTATGAAGTCCTAAAAGTGATATATTAATTGTTGTAATGAGGTGACAATTGTGGATATAAAACTATGGGATGCATATTATTGTGTGTTGATACACTGCTTGTTCATTATCATCTTCACATTGTAAGACAGGAAGTGACTTATGTACATAGCTAGTTGGGCTATGCACAAAGTACAATAACAGTTTCTTGTCATGCTCTCAGCATTTAATAAATAAGGCCCTACAGCTTAAGCAGTGGAAATAGAGAGGGTTAAACCCCTAGTCTCCTATACCTATACGTATGCTCTATAGGTAAGAGTTGTGGCATAAAAGCATTTGAAAATTTTCTCAAATACTGTAGAAAATACATACATTCCAATTCTTCTACGTACTTTGTGGTATACAGTGTTTCTCCGATTGTTAAAATGTGCTGCTTATCCTAGAGAAGGTCAAAATTGCTCAACAGTTACCTTGGTTTACTTTAATAATGTAATAAAAATGTATTAGTGCAAATACTTTGAAATACCACAGATAGCACTTAGGAGTGACAGATTATATTTTTCAAAGGCTTCACATCAATAAACCAAATACTTTATAAATAGCCTAGTTAATTGCTAAATTTCCCCAAAAGATTTATTTTTTAGTAAAAAGAGAATAAGCAACTACACTGGTGATGGTAGGAAATGTACACGATCTCCATACAGTCACTGTAAATGATGGGAGGGATGTTAAATGATTTAGTAGAGATTTTTAGCAAAGATAACTAATGAGTGATGCATACCTTTTACCAACCAAATTAACCATCCTTACTGATGGGGTACATTCTATAGAATACGATCATCCCTGCATAGTAAATGTTTCACTGCATGCTGCCAGTGAAGAGCACACTGAGGATATTACAGAGTTCTCCTTGGATCTGGTATCACCGGTGGAGTATTTGTTTAGAAAGTTTTCTGCAAATGAATTTGGTGAGTCACATTACTGTGAACTAACTTGTACATCCTGGAACTAAAAAATTTTTAGCTACATAAATGATAAATTCCCTTAAATGGCATAAATGTGGTTAAAAAGATGCAGTTAACAATCTCATACAAAATACGTATATGTGCTTATTTTTATGATGTGCTTATGTATTTTTATGATTTGTTAACATTTGAATTTCTTATATTACGTATGTGTGTTAATTCCATAGAAATGTCTGATAAAATATCTGATAAGATGACTAGTGCCTTACTGGCCATATCACTATCCTATTACTATGTGATGGAGGAGCATGTGGAGAAGGAGACAAGAACAGATGAGATTTTGTCTACCCTGCTAAACTGCTCAAAAAACAAGATGCATACAAACACTGAACAGACAAAAGGTAAATGCAATACATACATATGTATATGAGTAGCACAAATGCATGCGGTATCTAGCTACGTATTTTTGCTAGGCTCTGCGTGTCATGAGGTCATGCCCCTCTTTTTACAAAGGCCTTTGCTTACAATTTATTGCAAGCTATAGCTAAAGCCCTACACGAAAGAATCTGGTGGCAGTTTCTCTTACTGGACATGCAAAGGCTTTTGATAACTATGCCTAATCTATTATCTGGTGAATTTTTACTAGATTCTTTTTTCAACAAGATTTTATTTATAATACAGATGGACTGACAGCTTTATAACAGTCTTAACTGTAAGCAACAGAGCCTGCATGAAAGGAGAGTGTGGCACCATATAATACGTTGTGTGTGTATATAGAAAAGCTGATTAAAGATATTTTCTCTACATATGTAGTATGATAAGTATGTATATCAATTTTTAGGCATTAGTTCAGAAGACAATATCACAAAGTTTGCACAGCAGTACAAATTACAGAGCACTCTACAATATTTATCAGGAGGAATTAGTGTAGGTGATTTACCAGTACAGCTGCCAAAGGTATCAATATACTTATTAAATCATGTGATCATGTGATGCTGTTAGCACCATTTGATGTAGCTATGCAATTATTATAATTGTAATCAGATTTACAAAGCGGGTCATATGCACATCTGATTTTTCAGAAATGCAACTAAACCAATTGTAGTAAAAGTCTGAAATTTTATAGAGAGCATATTCCTTATCTAAAATTGTATGGCAGCAAATTTCAACCTGTTAGCTTAAGCACACAAAGAGTTAACATCTGTTCTAAGTTGCAAAACTGTTGGAAATGTGTATTACTACTGATAAGACTCCTTTATCATGGCATACATATATACTACGAACTATATAAGTGTATGTCACTGCAGTACAAAAAATAATAGTAAGAAGAAACGTTAATAAAATGGGCTATATTTAGAATAAATAACTGAGAATTGTACGTAGATAAATGTGTGATTGCTTGTCTGACTAAACAATTAACTATAGCTACGTATGTGACTGTATTTACAAAAACTGACCATGTATGCACTTAAACTGAAATCCCCATTCTGTTGGACAATTAAGCTTATTGCTATACTCAAGAACTATTTATATACAGTGTCTCTACTGGCCAATGTGCTTTTCTGAAGGGCATTTTGCTGACCATGCGATGTCATGATGAATAGAATGGTGCCTATGGAGGGCACCAATTGGGTGGCTAGGACCTGGAACTGCTTGCATTGTTAGCTTTGCCTTGTAGTATGGTATAGACTAAAACAAAGCGGATAGTTATAAGCGGCAGCATGCTTTACTCAAAAGTTCTTTCAAAATGGTATTTCTCTAAATACTACTAAGTGCGTCTGATGGTTGGTTTTCCAAAATCCAGTCACATACGTATAATAACTAGGTGATACACATGTGCATTAGCCTCACGCAGTCCATAAACTGACTTGGAAGGGATGTTTAAGTGCATAGCCATGAAATTGTCAAGTACTCTAATTAAGATATATATATATATACATACAGGGGTCTCAATAGAATGCCTCACGCTAATGCGTTCGGCAATTATAACTAATTTTTGCTAATTGAATTTCTTGTAGTATTAGTACCTAATCACTTCCCAATGTTTTACCAAAAGTCTCTATTATGGACTCTGGTTTGACTAGAGGACAAAGTTCACTACATGCAATCTCTGAAGTACGTATGTGTACATTATTGCAGCTTAATTACATATCTTACCTCATTTTTGTGGTATGGTAAGCAGAATCTTCAAAAATTTAAATTATCAATTTTAGACACTTTCATTCACAAATTACGTAGCTATGTAGCTATATATAATTATAAGATCAAGAAGAATGCTACGTTCTTATTAACTTATATTATATTTATACTAGTTCATAAATTAGCTACTTATATGCATAGATATACTCTTACTTTAGCCCTTTTGTTCTTCTGATGGAGAAGTTCTAATGAAAGAGGGATCCATTATTTCAAGTTCTGATTCTGTACCTACCAGTAAAAACTTGTATGATGTGAGTATATAAGTTGTGTATATACACAAGACATACACATTTACAGATACATACACGCATGCACACACGCACACACACACACACCACACACACACACACACATACCACGCACGCACGCACACGCACACACACACACACACACACACACACACACACACACACACACACACACACACACACACTACACAAACACACTACACAAACACACCAACACTAATTAAGTAACATTTGTAATTGATTCCACAGATACCTAACAATAAGCCTCTATCAGAGTGTCCACCAACAACAACTGACAAAGGGGCAAGTGTGATAACAGAACCTCCTCCGAGACCTCCCAAGCCTGATGTAAGCACATTACTGTCATGTCTACTTAGCCTAGTAGCTATTATTCACCTACGTATGCATCAGCGTTTTCATTAAGTGCTATGCATAATGCAGTGGTTTGTATTAATAGTCTGAATATTGTATTCTGATAGCAGGATCCATAATAATATGCTAATGACTAGAATGATCGTATGAAGTAGATGTACACATACATACGTAGTGTAAACGTCTCATACACTTACGTAGATAGCAACCATTTAATAGGGTGGTGCTTATGGATTAGAAATAAGCAGCTTCTAAATCCTCACTGGTTAATAAACCATAAGATAATATGTGTCATGCTAAAGTATCTGACAATAAGGTATAATATATGTACATACGCACGCACACACACACGCACACACACATTTACACACACACACATGCACACACACACACATATATTGTACATACATACATAAATACATGTTTAATAGTAAATAATTCCACAGATATCTAACAATAAGCCACTGCCACTGCCAGATTATGATGATTATGTGATAACAGAGCCTCCTCCAAGACCTCCTAAGCCTGATGTAAGCATATTATATCTTATAGAGTATGTTACTTGTCCAGTATGCCCACATAGACGTCTATATTGTATAGTCTGAAATTTGTTTCATTTGTGAACATACAATCATAAGAATGAATATCCTGTTCAAGGCTTTTGTGGAAAGTTCATCCCATTAATATTTTGGCTACAGCTGTATGCAATATTAATTGATGTGGTGGTTGTTCTATTAGGGTATATGTCTTTGGTATGTTTAATTTTCCACATCATCAGGGCTTCTTTTAAGGTGAGGCGGGGGGAGCATTCACCCCCCTTGGCTTTGGCTTGCCCCCCTTGGGAATTTTGTTCTGACAATGAATCAATTCAAGTGTTTTAAATCTTTAACAGTTATGCTATGCAAAATAAATGTTAACAATAGCGCCCATGTTCTCCATGCCATAATGATGTTTGTAGTTACAGATGACTCTTGATTTCACAGTTATTTTGACTACATTATATAATATTTTGACTCTGAAATGCCCTCAGATTCAATCTTAGAGCATCTATGTTTCAAAATTTTTCTGGGGGGCATGCCCCCAGACCCCCTAGCATTAGCATGCTATGCATGCTGCCTAGTTTGCTTCCAGGAGGATCATACCACATTGCCCCCCAGTATCTCATTTTGACCCCCCTTGGCTAAAGAAACCCTGAATTCATGGTTTTTATTTCTGTTGTGCTGGCATTATGCTTGGTGCTTTTGTTACCCGTTATGCTCAAAATCATGCTGGAATTATGGGCGCCTATAATACACAGTTTAAGCATATGACCATCACTAGATGTATTTATGTATGTGTGTAGCCATTATGTCTTCCTAATGGAGCTAGCTTGGATTCTCCTACCAGTAAAAATATATACAATGTGAGTACGTATATAGTTATCATTAAGTATGGTAGTATCATTAAGTACGGTAGTACTTGATAGTAGGGATCGACATGAAAAAACATGGCATCCAACTTTCACGTGCCTCCATAACACGCCTCACAATATACTTTTTACGAAAAAACCGACTAAAATACATTGTAACACTATAACAACACTGTACCTTTGTTAAACTCTAACGATACGATCTGTAGAGAGATTTAAATATTTTGAAATCTACCAGAATTTCATCTGACTGCCTGCCTGCCGTAAGACCCACTAGCACTAGGAGTATGGCTCCAGATTTTTCATACAACAAAGGAAATCGCGTCTGATTTACGAAACTGCTGTTCTGCTGAACACTGTGCCTTCGTGTTTCTTTTCATCCCTCACTATCTTCCTATTTCTTCATTTAGTTTGTAGAAAGGTGAGAAAACTATGAAAGAAGGTGACGATAAACTTGCACCTTCTGCTTTTACATTACCAAAACAGGCATGCACTTACACACGTGACATAATTAGTAATGCGCCTGCCGTTAAATACTATGAACAGATGCAATGTTTTGCATGTACTTTATTACATCTTGAACTACAGAGTACGCGCAGATATATAACTTAGACAAACATATTTATTTTGATGTTTTTCGAATGTATTTTACTACAATGCAGCTGCTCTGCCATGTTAACGCTGTTGAAGACAATTACTTATGCTATAAAAGTAAACAAACTAAAAATTAAAAATTTAGTAGGGATCGCTCTTGCAATGAAACAAAGTAAGGAAACAAAGGAAAACATTTTCAATTGGCATGAGAGAACACTAAAGATTCTAGCATAAGATAATATATAAAAGTTTAATCCCTACTTTTGGCTCATTTTCAGTATGTTATTAAGAGTAAGCCAAATGTAGGGATTAAATCATCTCATGCTAGAATCTTTAGTGTTCTCTCATGCCACTTGAAAATCTTTTCCCTTGTTTCCTTACTTTTTTTAGCTAACATTGCAAGAACGATCCCTACTCACCTTTTTAAATTTTTAATTTTAAAAATATTCTTACCATATTAATGCATTACACACACACACACACACACACACACACACACACACACACACACACACACACACACACACACACACACACACACACATTAGTTATCACATGTACACAATTTAGTAGTAATAAAAATCCACAGGTACCTAGCAACAAGCCACTGCCAGAGTCTTCATCCATAGAACCTGATCAAGAAGACTATGAGATAGTAGAACCTCTTCCAGTACTTCCTAGACCTGACGTAAGTAAATCACATACAGCCAATCAGCTACATAGTAGGCATACCTATAGCCATAGCTACCTACTAATAATAATAATAATACTATTAGCAACGCCTTTCACAAATTTAAATATCAGCATGGATCAATCTTTGTTGCAAAGTAAGGAAACAATGAAACAAGTTCAGATATGAGACAGCTAAGTTATAAAAATTAATTTGCATCTACGTACTTTTTGACATAGAAATTCTTCAGTCATTTAGCTCAGGAAAAAACATTTTAGGCTCGATTACATGCATTTCAACTGTAAGTGTGAAACTTTTTAATCCTTAAAAAGAAGCAATGATTTAAGGAAATAATGCATGTATTCAACTTAATGATCAGCAAAAGCTAAACTGCAAATCCCCTTTCAGACTTGCTTCCACAAAAATAAGACACTCAAAATTAATATGTACGCATGGGTATATACGTATGGTAGCTATTTATTGTTGTATTCATACTAAACTGTACCTATGATTAGCCCTTAAGTCCTTCCAGTAAAGAAGTTACAATGAAAAAGCCAAGCATACTTTCACCACTGAAATCTGATTCTCTACCGACTGGTAAAAACCTGTACAATGTGAGTAAATATTGATGATGCACATGATATCACATGCACACATACACATACATTCGTACATACATACATACATACATACATACATACATACGTACATATATTCATACAGGGTGAATGGAATTCTAGGGAACGGGAGCGGAAAGTAGGAATGGGAACCTCGACAGGAACTCATGAAGTTTGTTGCAAACCATCAAAATAGCCTTTGCTCCTTAAGGTTTATAAAGCTGTGTGAACCATGCCAGTAGCTACTGTACTATTGACAGCCTATTACAGCATCTTCATATCTGCTGGGCCTTAAAATAAGTTCCTGAGCTGGATACATGAAAGATCAAATACAAATTTATAAGTTAGGGGCATTTTCTGGAAATAATTAATTGATGAATTGTTATTACTGATACTTTTTTATATACCTAACAGCATAATCTACTTAACACTCACTTCTTCAGCATGCTTGAGTATAGGTGCACAGTTGTAAGCTCGCGATATCATGCATGCGCCTACATAGCTATATTCCTAGAAAATGCTATATACTTACATCTGTGCACCTGTAAAATGTTGTGACTCGACCATCAAACATGCTGGGGAAGTGAGTATTAAGCAGACCATGTTGTCAGGTTTATAAAGTATTTGTAATAACAACAATTTCCAGCTCACATGCTTATTTCATAAGACCCTGCATGATACGAAGATTTAAGCTACAATAGTACAGTACTGGCTTGGCTCACACAGCTTATAAGATGCAAAGTCTATTTTGATGGTTTGTAACGAATTTTGAGTTCCCATCGAGTTTCCTGTTTCCACTCCCGTTTCCCTAGAATTCTATTTGCCCATATGTAGCTAGCTACATACTGTATGTATACATACATACATACATACATACATACATACATACATACATACATACATACGTATATACATACATACATGCATGCATGCATACATACATACATACATACATACATACATACATACATACATACATACATACATACATACATACATACATACATACATACATACATACATACATACATACATACATACATACATACATACATACATACATACATACATACATACATACATACATACATACATACATACATACATACATACATACATACATACATACATACATACATACATACATACATACATACATACATACATACATACATACATACGTATAATATAGCTGCATGTATACACACGTGTGCATGTGCACATTAGCTACATAAACAAGCTTGATTCCACAGATACCTAACAACAGACCACTATCAGAGACTTCACCAATAATATATGACCAAGAGGGATATGTGGATACAGAATCTTTTGCACAACCTCCTAATGTAAGTAGCTAA
Source organism: Spongia lamella (assembly GCA_963930835.1). Classification (NCBI taxonomy): domain Eukaryota; kingdom Metazoa; phylum Porifera; class Demospongiae; order Dictyoceratida; family Spongiidae; genus Spongia; species Spongia lamella. The sequence continues at coordinate 12,199,932 of OZ005748.1, forward strand.
CTACGTATATTATGTAGTAACTATTTATGGAAATGCCAAAATTATCATATCTGCATGCATGTGTATGTAATTACCTACGCACGTAACTATGGTTACCCCCTTCATAGCTATGTAGCTAACCAGTATGAAACACATACATACATGACTGCATAGCTAATAACTATGTTATACGTAATGTCTAAAGCTATGATGCTTAAGTAATCAGTGACCCCTTTCATCTTTACTCTTTAGCACGTGTCTAATAGACATATAACAAAATGCACTAAATTAGGACTCAGTTATGTGATTTATAACCCTCCCGAGTTGTGCAGCACAATAGTAATTGTAAACAACAATAACTGCGTTCTCATTAGCTATAGTTAGCTATGTGGCCTTCATCTTTTCATACTTCTTCCTTCTCTTTTAAATGGTTTCACCACAATGTAGTGTACCATGTCACTATTATTCAATGCACTTCACTTTCATTTGCTTAAGAGTAATACTTGCAGAGTGACTGGCTAGCTAAGTGTCTCTCAAGTGATTTGTGTTAAGTGTCCCTTACATGAGTGCATGATACATTTTACTGAAAACTTGGAGGAAATTTGCTTGGAATGCACAAGCATGAACATTAACTTGTGTGTAGCTATAGGTAGTAATCTCCATGTTGCTGTGTAACCATCAACTGTAGCTTCATGGTCAACATTTTCATCTTGCAGAAACATGCTTTTGATGACAGCAATGTTGAAGAATATATCATAGCAGATCAAACAGATAATTCTAAGGTAAATCATATTTTAAAATTGTGACTGCAAAAATTGGCTTAGTTAGCTAGCTAGATGCAAGGAATAAAATGACTAAGCTACGCTCAAACGCTATCATGCAATTACCATATAGCCTAAAACTTTTGAGGACTAAAATTTTTGTGGATTTTGCGGTTTTTGAAGCACCCATGAAAAATTTAAGCTTGAAAATTTCATATACATAGCTACGTAGCTAGGTTTACACATTAGCTTTTACATATCACGCAACGTGTGCATGGCAGTCAACGTGCGCAAACAATATATATATGTCGCATGATATTTCAAGCCCACCTTGGGACAAATCTCGAAAGTTTATTCGATTACTTATAATTTCACTGTGAATTTCACTTTCTCCCAATAGCCGGCGTGAAGACGTGTACCTATCCACAAAATTTTTACCACAAAAATTACTTTTATAGGGAAATTTAGCAAATCACGAAAATTTTAGTCCTCGAAAATTTTAGGCTATACAGTATAGTGTCATAGTTGGCTTGGGTTAGTTAACTGGTCTGGTTTTCTAGAAATCATTTAGCTATGTGAAAGCTAATAGCTAGCTAGTTGCTTTCTGTATGTATGAAAAATGGATGTGGCTGGCCCTAGACAGCCAATTGTATTTCAAAGAGCTAGTAGCTACTTATGTGATGTTGAGAATTGAAGAATCATTAAACTAACTATAGCTAGCTATACGTATGTATGTAGCTACGTACATTGTGTGAAGTCAAATTTTTATCAGGTGAGGTACGTGAAAGGACCCATGAAATCGACAACACCACCGTCTGACCAAAGCCCAAACACTTCTAAGCCTCCAGCTCAATTGCCAAGAGTAATGTCTGCTATAGCGACCGGGACACAGGACGCAGGTGAAGAATATGAAATGTGTGATCCAGCAACACCAGTACAAAAGGCAATAGAAGATGTATTTAAAAAAGAGCGAGGCCCTACACCGAAAGTTCCAGTACCTTATCTGCAATCACGGAGTTTAGACAGAAGTGGAAGACATAGTGTGTCACTCGGTAGAAACTATAGCTGCAGTGACTTAGAGTCCTCACCTCGGTCACCCCTCCAAGAAGCATCATCCCCAGGATCTTTGAAACCACCACCAAGAAGGAAATTCAGTATCCACAAGCCAAAGACTAATAAAAAGCAGTCAACTTAAAGCGACCTGATGAATATTATAATACATTTGTGTGTATGGCTGCATGTATATTTTAGATCTTCATATAGCTATAGCTATAGCTAGCTAGCTAGTAACCTACCTGTATATATTGAATAATTGATATAACTATAGCTGGCTATAGCTGTAGGGTTCTTTCTACTTTTGTAGTTTTGATGTGAGTACGTATATATAGTTTTGATGTTATATAATTTTATGCATCATTATTGGTGGCACGTGTGATACATGTAACATAGTGGTGCTGCCACTTGGTTGTCATAAATTGATGGTCTCTTTGGCATGCATCTCTTGCAGCCAATGTGCTAAAAAGTAATTTCACCATCCAGGCTCCATCACAATCATGAAATACAATAGCACAATGGCTATTGTTTGAGCTTAGGAACATGAATAATCATGCTCTCATTGTGTAGATACCCATGTAACCTCCTACATATCATATCAAAGAGTTAGTCAGACACTGTTAACCTCTAGCGTAGTCATCTGTGTGGCCTCTGTTACATCAAAGTGACAAGGCACAAAGGTGGTGAAACCAAACTGTTTAATATCATTCAATTCCACTTCATGTTTTTCTGTGGTACTACTATGATGTGGTCTGATGTAGCTAATTCAATACTGTGTTATCACAAAAAATTTATTTAGGCAGCTCCAAAATTCACTAATTCACGAAAAGGTTGATTCACCCTCTGTTATACAGTATATATACATGTGTATCATTAATGAGTTCTAGTGTTCTGTTGGAGCAACCTTGAGGGTGCTGAGTTCCTTGATTAGTAATCCATTTCTGTATATGATACAATGGGAGTTCCAATTGTGTATCATGCACAAACATACTGTATAGTTGGTTTTATCAAGATACTTAAATTCCACTAATGCCTGTGATTTTCAATTTTCAAGTGCTATCTTTTTGAGAGTTACTGCAGACACCCATACCTACAAACAACATAATATCAAGGCTGTTAGGAGCAACAGTTGTTTGTGCAATGTGCATAAAACAATTAGAACTGTTACATTAATATGCACTGAAACTAATGTTGCAAATTATATTGCCATGATTTTTACAGGTCCGAACCAAGAAGAGTATGTGTGATGTTATATCCAGGAGTTAAGGCTATAACAAATCTTAACAGGTGTGTGGGATTGAAATGTGTTTTGTTATTGTAGATCATGTGATGTTCTTGTGATGATGTCATTGTAGGTATCCACAGTAACACCAGAGGTACTGCAGAATATTGGCAATATTTGCATAATCTGTCATGAGACACAGGTGAAGAGGCTTAAGGTATTATCATCTAGTCTAAGTGTAATGTGTATACTTACTAGATGCATTTCATGTCCACAGAGTATATATACTCTTGGCTGTATTTACTTGGTTAAATGCCGCACTTTGAGTTGTGGCCAAACTTAAACAGTTGCGGCCAAACTTAAACAGTTGCTCCAACGGTGGTGATAATTAATGGGAAACTAGTAATCCAATTGGAGTGGCCTAATACGTACTTAAAAACAAATATAAACCAACCAACTAATGCATAATTGCACATGTAATCTCTACATATACTAGATGTAGAATACTGAATTTTTTGGTAAAAAATGTCAGAAAGAATCAGGTTGTAAAGCAAGTTTACAAAAATACCCTTGGGGTCATGTGCAACCCCTGGAATTGAAATATTGTATAGGACTCTGGCTTCCTAATTTGTTTGTGGTTTGTGTATCATGTCAACTGTGGTTATGTTTGTTTATTTATATCCCTATTATATAATTATGAAATTTACAATACTTTAATGATTTCTCCTTCAGGCAAGAATGCTACCAGCTTCTACAACCAGAGCAGAACACCTCTAATTTTTTGTACCATTTCAGGTGAACAACTGTAATAATGTACGTCAGCAATTTGCAACATCCTTGCATCACAACCAAGTGGAAGCCTTGTACACGCGACACTCAAAAAATTAAAATCAATGAAAACAGGGTTTTACATAACATCTGCTTTTTAGTGGTACAAGGACTTTGCATATTGCTGTACATATCCTTACATTTGTATACTGCTATTATACCGGTAGTAGCTACGTAGCTACATGAACAAATCTCATGAAATATAATTCATTATAATTTTATAGAGTGAAGCTTTGCTAATAGAGTCAAGTACCGTATAGCGCAAAACTTTGACGGTGGAAAAGTCTGACGAAATTTGACGAATCAAGCATGTCAGAAAGCTTGACAAGCAAAACTTTGACGAATTGATTGTAGCCTTCATAGGAAAAGTATTAACAGGCCGGGAAAAGATTGGAAGGAAAAACTTTGACGAATCGCTCACCATTCATCAAATTCGTCAGACTTTTCCACCGTCAAAGTTTTGCGCTATACAGTAAATTGCAATATCCCAAAATTGAAGATACATATCCCACAAGAAGGAGGCCATGGTGTTTTTACCACAACCCAACTATTTCAATTTTGGGCAAAGAAATTGGCACACCAAAGATGTGCTAAAATTTCATGCATATGTATCCATTTTACATATTTGTTTATTGCCATAGTTACCAAGGAGGCCATGGTGTTATTACCACAACCACTTTTTTAATTTTGGGCAAGTAATCTAAAGATGGTTTGTAAAGATGAGATATAGTCATTACAGTAGATCCTCAACACAATGGTTATTGTTTAGCATGCATTGCAAGGTCATGTTGTTGATGAAAGGATGGTATATGTCTCATAGGAGAATATCCAAGTTTGCTACCATATTTCCTTGATCACATGATGCCCTGGGATGTTTTGTCTCCGAATAATGTGTGGTCACAGAGACAATTACAACAGTCTGCAATCAGGCCAAATACCATGTTTGTCAGACAGTAATAAGGTATGGTCTGACCAGCATATTGATGGTGTGGCCATTTTCATTCCTTTGTGTTTCATAGGACATTTTCATCAACTCATTTGCTGCATTTTGTCTTGGAGAATTTTATCCTGGTTGAATGTAAAGTGTGTCATGGACAAATGACTTAAATACTTTCAATAAGTATATAGTTTCAGCAAGGTGTTATTTGTTGCAAACTTGCACCATATATGGTCTAACTTATATTAGTAACAGCAATTCAAAGTACACATGCAGGATCATTGGACAATCTTCTTCAATTGGTGTTGAAGTCTTGGTTGACAAGGCATATATGTGGATTGTAGCTACTAGCTGAACTACAATTTTGGCAATATTTTTGTCACATTAGGCATTTCATATAATTGACCACAAAGGGCTGGAGATAAAAGCCAATGCATGCTTATGTCATAGATATGGCACACACATTAGGCATTAAAACATTTTTCGGAATTAAAATTGCAATTCGCCAAATTGCCAAAATAAATTCTATGCTAATTTTTCATCTCACCATCTGGCTATGTCAAGGAAATTTAAGGATAAACTCAGTGATTATCTCAAAGAAACCATGTTTGCTGTAATCTAAACATTGTGATCCACACTTCAATCAAACTAAAAATAATATTCATTTGTTTTTAGAGTAACTGTGCCCCATTAACTAAGCTGTGGTTATTACCACTAATGAGCATTGCATATGGTATCTAGCTATTATGATTTCACCAGGTTTTGCTGTTTATCATAGTAACAAAATATATTCGTAAATGACCTGCTATAAACTATAGTCACTTTTCTGGATGTAACACCGTTACATCAAACATCAAACATCACCACAAGCTGATGCAAGGAGTTATGTCATAGCACTCCACCATCCTTGTAAGACTTCTGCATAGCTACACACCTAACCAGGAAGGGTCTTGTTGGAGGGGACTTAAACTACCCACAGCATACCTCCTGTATATACAAGTTAGCTAGTTACGAACCTATACCATAGCATGAACAAACCATAATATACTAATTATTACTCAAAGGATGTTTACAACTTGATATAACATACTGCTGTAATTACTATACACAACATATTTGAAATGATAGACTAAAAATAAAAAGCAGCTAGCTATATATAGCTAGTTACTGTTGTAATAATACTAAGAATTGTAGTGTATGCACGTGACTGAACTGATCACATTTTATAATTACCTAATCATTATAAAATAATATATTAATCACGTGATTTTATAAGTATTGTTAGTAGTCTATTCAACCCGAGGGGTCCGACACTATGAATTTTCTTCGACGTGATTCGGAATCTTGGCAGGATTCCTAGATTCCTGGCTTGATTCCAAGATTCCTGACTTAATTCTAAAGATTCCTGTATACCAAATAAGGCTATCCATATCACGTGATTAACAATATACGGATAAATACAAAGTTTTACAAGAATATTAATGAAAGTTAAGATTCCAGATTCCAGATTATGGCAGCCATCGACGAGATTCGGAATCCTGTCGTACCCCTCGATTCAACCGTGGTACGGTCGTCGCATTCCGAAAGTTTACGTTAGTAGCACGGAAGGATTGCCTCTGCCACGTGGCGTGCAGTATGGCGAGCAGAGTTGAAAGTGCAGAAGAGAGAGAAGAAAGGCTGAGAAGAAGAAGAAGGGAGTGCTATAGAATCAGAAGGGAAAGAGAAACTAATGAAGAAAGGGAAGCAAGGTTTGTAAAACGCAAATAGTCTACTACAGCAGTACTGCCATTGAAAATATTGCAGGTTGGCTAGGCGACGAGAATATGATAGAATTACATGATGCGTAGTAACATGAATGAACAGCAAAGAGAAGCTGCACTCCAACAACGCAGAGAACGACAACGGTCAATTAGCAGTACAGAAAGGCCTGCCAGAAGATAGCAAGATCAGTGTAGACTCGAAACTGAATCTGATGAACAGAGAGAAGCAAGGTTGTAGTTCTGCATAAAGATGGGTGCTCAATGCATGTATCTTTTTTAATTTCAAAGGTCCATGTGTTATAAAGTACCTTTTTTAGATTGGCTAGAAATAGGGAAAATTACAGACTTAGGTGTGATGCTATGAATGTGGAATATTGTGAAACAGCACTTGAATCAAGGGAGAGGCATCAAATTTCAAATCATTCATTAACGTCTCAAGTTAGAAACCTGACAGTTGATGACCCAGAAATAATTCAAAGGATACAAGAATTTCATAGTGACCTAACAGCCATACATAACACATTATGCAACATGTTTGGAACGATTTCCTTCCATCAAAACTGATGAAGCTGGTGTACGCAACCGTTGAAACAACCCCCATGAACACGCCTTTCACACTAGCAGAGCTTGAAACTGTAAGATCTGAAATCTCCATCACCTCAGGCACGTGCTCACACTTTAGGACAAGCACACGTGACATATAGCAATTCTTATTATTGCGCATAGACTATCATGTTTAAGTCGATCAGGCTCGCCCCCAGGATGCTTTTACTATCTGTCTAGTATGTTCGAGAACGTAACAAGTGGCGGCGAGGATGACGAAACCTACGTTGGGAACGATGGATCCATTTGATCCCGATACAGATACCTGGCCAGCGTATACCGAAAGACTGGACCAGTTTTTTGTGGCAAATGATATTGCCGATGGAAAAAAGGTGGCAGTTTTACTAACCGTGATTGGCACAAAAGCGTATACGTTAAGAAATATTGTGGCGCCAGACAAACCAGCCACAAAGGAATATAATCACTTAGTAGAAGCATTTCGAGTTCATCTGGACCCGAAACCTATAACCATAGCGGAACGGTTTAAGTTCCACCGCAGGAATCAACGCGAGGGTGAATCAATAGCCCAGTAAATTGCCGAACTGAGAAAGCTGTCTGAACATCGTGATTTTAGAGAATACTTGGACCAAGCCCTTTGCGACAGACTAGTCTGTGGATTAAGAAGTGAAGCAACGCAGAAACGATTACTTGCCGAAAAGGACCTCACTTTGGCAACGGCACAAGAGATTGCTGTGGGAATGGAAGCCGCAGCAAAACAAGCTAGCGAATTACAAGTGTCTAGCAAAGGTCTGGAAGTCAATGGTTTGACAGTGGATAATTCGAAACCGTGCCGGTTTTCGCTGTGCAAAAAGGGCACACACCGGAAAATTGTTACTTCAAAAGGAAAAAATGCAGAAATTGTGGTAAACAGGGTCACACTTACAAAGTATGCAGGGCACTCCCAACAGAGTCAACTAGCCCAACTGAGAAAAGCCACTCCTCCCCAGGCTGGAAACCATCAAAGCTATTTTGTGGAGCCAGATGAGTTGGGGTTGTTTACAGTTAAAGATGCTACTCACTCAGGTATTTTTATTGAATTGAGCATTAATGGAACTCTTATCACTATGACACTAGACACTGGGGCATCCATTGGTATTATCTCTGAGCAGACATATCAGACACAATTACCACATCTTCACCTACACAAATCTGATATACTGCTAAGAACCTACACAGGGGAAACCTTGACAGTATGTGGCGAAACTCAAGTTTGTATTACATACAAGAAGCAACAGTACCACCTACCACTAGTGATAGTGGAAGGAAATGGCCCACCATTATTTGGACGGAACTGGCTACAACAAATTACATTAGACTGGAAAGAGATCAGCATGGTGATGACCAATTTAGATGCATTACTACAACGTTATCACTCGCTTTTCAAAGATGAATTGGGGACCATGGTGTGGGAGTCACTGCTAAACTCAAAGTAAATCCTGATACAACTCCAAAGTTTTGCAGGGCCAGACCTACACCATATGCCCTCAAGGATGCCATAGAGAAGGACATAAATAGACTTGAAAAACTAGGGGTACTTGAGAAGGTACAATACAGCGACTGGGCCACCCCAGTGGTACCCGTACCTAAGCCTGATGGTTCTGTGAGGCTATGTGGGGATTTTAAGATCACCATCAACCCCATGCTGCGAGTAGATCAACGTCCTTTACCCAAACCTCAAGATTTGCTAACCGCTCTGGCAGGGGGGAAGAAATTCTCAAAGATAGATTTATCACAGGCATACCAACAAATGATATTAGAACCTGACCACCGCAAATACACAACGATTACTACACATCTAGGATTGTTCCAATATACCCGACTCCCTTTCGGGATAGCTTCAGCGCTGGCTATCTTCCAACAACAAATGGAAAAAATATTACAAGGAATTCCTAAAACAGTTTGCTATTTGGACGATATTTTGATCACTGGGCAAGATGACAAGGAGCACTTAACAACTCTGCAGAAAGTTTTTGAACGCCTTCATCAGTGGGGCCTACGCTTAAAAGAGAGTAAGTGTTCTTTCATGACAAACTCAGTTAACTACCTTGGGTATATTGTAGATGCTGAAGGACTCCACACTGCTCCTGACAAGATTGATGCTATTAGGAATGCCCCTAGGCCAGAGAACCTCCACCAATTAAGATCCTTCCTGGGGTTAGTGAATTATTATGGGAAGTTTCTACCCCTTTTGTCCACAACAACACACCCCTTGAACCAGCTGATGCAAGCTAATCAGAAGTGGAAGTGGTCAGAAGATTGTGAAATTGCGTTTACTAAGTTAAAAGAGCAACTATGTTCCAAACCTGTTTTAATTCATTACGATCCAAGCCTACCTCTTAAGCTTGCTTGTGACGCATCCCAGTATGGGGTAGGTGCAGTCATTGCTCACATGTTACCAAGTGGGGAAGAGAAACCGATTGCATACAGGTCCAGAACCTTATCCAAGACAGAGCAAAATTATGCCCAAGTAGAAAAAAAGCATTGGCTATCATTTTGGAATTCAAAAATTTCATCAGTACATTTATGGAAGGAAATTTCTACTTATTACCGATCACAAACCTCTGACCACCATATTGAGTCCAAAGGCAGGATTACCAGCTTTGGCAGCAGCCAAACTATAGCGATGGGCTATCATGCTGTCTGCTTATCAGTATGACATAGAATTTTGGCCGACGCACAAACATGGAAATGCTGATTGTTTGTCACGGTTACCACTAAACAATCACTTAAACACTGAAAAGGCTGATGCAGCTTCATTATTCAACATATATCAAATTGGAACCCTTCCAGTAAAGACTGACCAGTTGAGATTACAAACAATGCAGGATCCAGTTTTAGCAAAAGTGCTGAATTATACACAAAACGGTTGGCCATCGTCTGTGGAACCTGACCTGAAGCCTTTTTTTGACCGAAGATTAGAGATCACAATAGAAGCAAGGTGTCTGATGTGGGGAATCAAAGTTGTTATACCAAGCAAATCAAGAGAGAGGGTGCTAAATGAACTTCACACAGGACATCCAGGGATTGTTAAAATGAAATCCTTAGCTAGAACGCTAGTGTGGTGGCCAGGGATAGACAAGGCACTTGAATCGTTTGTTCAAAATTGCTATTCTTGTCAAAGTCTTCAAAACAAAGTAACACCAACACCATTACACCCATGGAGTTGGCCATCTACTCCATGGCACCGTATACATGTAGACTTCGCCGGACCATTTTTGGGACAACAATTTTTAATAATGGTAGATGCACATAGCAAATGGCTGGAAGTTATACCTATGACCATCACTTCAGCTGAGAAAACAGTAATAGAGATGAGAAGAATATTCCCAATCACGGGCTTCCTTGTCAAATCGTTTCTGACAATGGGGCACAATTTACTTCACTTCATTTTGCAGAATTCCTGAAACAAAATGGAATTAAGCACATCCGCTCAGCCCCGTACCATCCAGCCACAAATGGGGAAGCGGAACACTTTGTTCAAACCTTCAAACATGCCATGAAGGCAGCAAAATATGATTCAGGAACCTTTGAGACAAAACTAGCAAGATTTTTACTTATGTACAGGAATACACCTAACTCGACCACAGGCCGATCACCTGCAGAACTACTGTTTCACAGAACCTTACGAACCAGATTGAGCTTACTAAGGCCAAATGTAAAACTTGATGGTGCCATGTGGTCCACTTCTGATATCTTTTTAATCAACATAGAACTATAGGGTTGCATAAGAGCAATGACCTCCCTTTGGTTCTCTAATGATAGTGCCAACATGTCTTTCTCAATTCTGTTCAACATGTCCTCATCAGTTAAATCCGGATAATCTTCATTGTAATAATGAACCAACCTGATACTGCGGCGCAGGTAAGCAAATCGCCCGCCTACCATCTCAACAATCTTCTTGGCAACTCTCTCCAAAACACCCCCTTCTATCAAATAATTCAAAGCCTTTTCGTCTGATATATCCAGTACCTCTACAATTTTATTGGAACGGTTGTTCCCTGATGAATCTTTCAGTAAGGGTAATACAGAACCTTCACTGCTTACGAAAACAATGGACAATATATTATTATTGGCAAGAACTTTTGCATGTACAAGCAATCTAGCAAAGACAGCTTCATCCCACTTGGCAAGTAAATCTGCCCCATCTAAAAATAAAACAGGTACCCTTCCTTTTTGTTCTTCATACTCAACAGTAGCTACTTGTAAGGTGTCCATAACTACTGCGACTCCCTCAAGTGTCCCCTGCGGAAGGGGATGGTAGTGCACATAGTTCTTTGAAACATACTCCAGCAACAAGTCTAATACATTGTCGGGTTTTATTTTCATCCCCACATCTTCGGCCAACGCCTCCACAAAACGCTTCGGTTCCCAAACTTCATGATAAAGCACGCCTTCTGGGTACCTGTTGCACAAATCTTTTACCGCTAATGTCTTCCCAGTTCCAGAAGGTCCTATTATAGCCCCAAAACACGTTGAATCTTTTTGCTTATCTTCTAACAAAAATAAACCCTTTAGAGTAGCTGCAAACTCTGGCCTGGGAACCACTCTAGATGAGTAGTTAAATATGTAGAGTGTGCGTGTACATAGTATGTATACTCTATAGCTACCAAAAAACAGTAACTAGCTATGGCCATCTCCTTCATTTCTTCATGTTCAGAATATTTTCCATAGCTACCTTGGCAGTCTGGGATTCTGGCACCACAATGGGTATTTTGTGGAGTGATACATCGAAAGAAAGGGCTGATGTCGGTCTTAGATGCATCAGGTTATATTCTATCATCGAATCCATTATTTCAAGTCCAAAGTTTTCACACAACTGGTCATATTCCAAGAAATCATTATTTATCATCAAGTCATGATCTCCAGTAGGATTTCTTTGTTCCATTTTGGTGCTGCCTGTACACATGCCATTTCAAGGTTTCTTGATGAATACAACGCCATCATCAGCCTCCGTCGCTCTTGTTGGACCATTGAAAACATTCTCACATCATGTCCTATCAACCCCCTCCCCTTCTCCTCACACCACTCCTTCATAAACGCATTTAATAAAAAATACTCCCGCCACATACTATAGACTGCTTCGAATGGGGAGGAGGATCCATTGATTTTAATAAATGTTCATTCTCTTCGAAAATCTTGTCCCAATACATTTCCACATCTGCTTTGTCTAGGTGCCCTAGAACATACGTATTGTATCTGCTGGGTCCAATGAAGCGTTCAACCCATAGGTTGAAAAAACTATCGCTGCTAGCTAAAACCACATGAAAGTGGTTCTTCTCCTTAGTATGCATGATCAGCCACTCGAATAAACTTTTGAGGGCTGCTTGGCCATCTCCGTCTCTTAAAAGTGTCCTCAGTCTGTTTGCTTCATCTATACATAGAACAGGAGATTGAATGCCTCGTAATAGTGTTGTGGATGGCAATGAATCGGCGACTCCCTCCAGAAGTTGGTTCAAACCATCTAATGGGTTCCTGTGACTGCCTAAAGGGTTTAACTTTAATTGTATCCCCACAGCACTAACTGACACTTCAGTATTACTTATCTTCTTGATCCACCAATCCATTCCAGAAGATAATGATTCTACTAACAATTCCACCGAGTGGAAACTTCCTTTTCACAAGTTTATTGGGTAAACGGGTGTTGGTCGCTCGCTATGGGTTGGTAATTGCTCGAAAACCTTTTCTAGCAGAAGGATTTACCTGAGTTGACTGGGCCCGTGAGAATACTCAATTGAGGAGTAGATAAAAGTACCTCTGTAAGTCACGACATTTCTCTTGTCCTGGTAAACATACTGTCACCAACTGAAAACGATGTCAGACGTGAAAACTCTCAAAAAGGTACTGTCCTTCTCTATGTTGCCAAACAAAATTTCTGCGGAATGCACTTGTACATATATTCCCAGGCTTGTAAAAACACATACATTCAAAGTTTGTTAAAAGGCTACCAGTATCATATCGTCCTAGGTTTTCCTTTACTTTGATAGAACGACATAGATTTCATACAGCTATTCAGATCTTTAGATCTATACATCAGAATCACCATCATACTTGCATAACATTTTTCAAAGAATATAACTGGCCATGTTGGTCGTAATGTTAATCAATTATTTGTTCCCAGAGTATTTACAAATTATGGAAAAGAAGTTTCTTCTATAGAGGTACTGTCCTGTGGAATAGCCTGTCTAGAACTGTGACTGATGCTGCCACTTTATCATTCAAAAACTTGTATAATAATTTTAGATAATTGTATTTAATTATGTATAGCTATATTTTAATTACGGTGTTGTTGTATTATGGTATGTATTCAGGGCTCCACTGAAAATCAGTATTCTTTACTGAGTGGATCCCCTGGTAAAACATTACAATTACAATTACGTACAATAAAAACGTGGAATAAATATGACACGTATATTTACCGGTGGAGTCTCAACAAGCTACTTTAAGAATAAGAACTATTATTAGCAACCCTATAAAATTCATGTACAATAAAAACGTGGAATAAATATGACATGCATATATATTCTTTATACTGGTGGAGTCTCAACAAGCTATTTAAGAACTATTATTAGCAACCCTATAAATTCAAAGGAAGTAGATTAGACTGGTGTTAAATGAGTTATAATTGGATACTCATTGATACTGTCACTTCTGGATACTATTCTTCCTATAATATAAAACTAAATTTTTAACCTGTCAATATAAAGTTCCATTAGTCTTACCAGACATGATTTTTTCATCACTTGACACTTCACCAGCTTCACCAATAGATGAACAATGCACAAATCAATGAACACTAATATAATAGAATACATATTTACCTGAGCTGAAACTAAATCAAAATAAATGTCCCGCTTTACATTCTCTGCTATCTTTATAAGATTGCTGCAATACCATTCCCATCAACGCAGCTGATGCTGCTCTGTGGAGGGCCTTCAACAGGGAAGGGAACGCTGCTGCATCCTCACGGATGGGCCCCTCAGCTCCTAACCGGATTTGCATGTGGCTCAGACAGTTTTGCTGAGCCAGAACTTATCAGGACGACACAGTGGTGTGTCGGCCCGTGTGGATAAATTTGGTCTGGCGACAGTGTAGCACCGAAACCAGTCCCTCAACAGTGGTGTGAGGTTCCTAAGATAGAAACTGGTCCGGTAACAGTCATGTACCAAGACCAGGGCACCCTCAACAGACAGTAGTAGTTTGGGCACCCAACTACTTGTCCTCAACAGCAGTATTGTGCGAGGACAAGAAAAAATTCAGAACCAGGCAACAGTAATGTACCAGTCCTGACACATGTGCATTACATACATACAATAAATAATTACATATACAAAGACAATATACACACAACACAAGAACTAACTACTTTTTTTGATTTAATAGTTAAAATTTTGTAGTTTTATATATTTTTTGTATTTATTAAAGTTTTTTTGAACATAAATTATCTATTTATCTATAAGAACAATTACTTACCATTACAGAATGCCTGCCATATCTTCCTACTTCCTTCAATCGTCGAGATGCAACAAAGTCTTCTAAACAGTCTTGAGTAGTTCCTTCCGATTCTTAACATCTGGAGTACTGGTTCGTTGTCTGGGTCCCAGGAACCCAACGCCCCAACCACAAATGTGGCCACCTCCACCTCCTTATATTGGGTCTGCAACCAAGTCTTCAATCTACTATATTTGGTTTCCTTGGTCGCTCGAGCAGTTTGGAGGCTGTTCTCTTCTCCCTCGAAAGGGATAGTGACATCCATTACGATGGCCTTCTTCGTTGTTCTGTTAATGACACCAGGTCCGGGCGGTTCTTCTCCGGGTCTCCAGGGATCTCTTATTCCAAGTACACATCTCCAAGTTCCGAGGGAACGGCCTTCCTTATCCGCTTCAGGATCTCCCCATGTCGGCTCCGAATCAGGCCCATATAACCACGACAGTGATTGAGTGCGTGGGCCAATGTCTCCGGTTGCGATCTGCAATGCCGACAGTGGATGGATCCCTTCAGTTGTTTGGTCCTCTTCAGCACGGTCCTCACAGGCAATTGGTTCAGTCTCCCCTTGATCACGAAGCGGTAATCTGCAAAAGACATATACTTACCGTTCCCTATCCACTCGCTGCTGCTGGGGTGTTTGGCCACAGAGTGGAAACTCTTCTCCTGATCTACGGCTGCTCTCAGAGAATCCAGTTGTTTCTGGTGAAAGCGTCCTCTCAGCAGCGGGGAACTCTGTCTGCTCTCCGTTCCCTGGATCAGCTTGTCTCCGATCATCAGTCTCAAGTTAGTCTCATCTCCCTCCACATAACATAACTTTGCTCCCAAACAATAGAAGCTTCCGCGTACCAGACTAAAGAGTGATCTGACATCGTTACTCTTGCAGTCAATATAAAGTTCCATTAGTCTTACCAGACATGATTTTTTCATCACTTGACACTTCACCAGCTTCACCAATAGATGAAAAATGCACAAATCAGTGAACACTAATATAATAGAATACATATTTACCTGAGCTGAAACTAAATCAAAATAAATGTCCCGCTTTACATTCTCTGCTATCTTTATAAGATTGCTGCAATAATGTCTGCTCCTTGATAACCTATGGGCCGGGTATGATGATAATGGTACAATCATGACTATACTATAGCCTGTATAATAAATAATTGGTAAGGAAAATAAAACACATAGCATATATACCTTGTCTAATGCAGCTTGTACTAAAGATTCACTTTCTGCATCAAGTGCCAACGTTGTCTCCTGATCATCCAACAGCAATATTCCAGTGTCCCTCACCAAAGCACGAGCAATCACTATACGTCGCTTCTGTCCTTCTGACAGCTGAGTACCCAATTCTCCTGCTAGAGTGTTGTAACCATCAGGCAGTTCACTGATAAATGAGTGAGCATTAGCTGCTTCAGGTGCGGCAATCATTTCTTCTTCACTGACGTCCTCTACATAGCGAATGTTCTCGGCAATGGTTGTGGCAAACAATATCGGCTCCTGGCTGTCCACTCTAATGTTGCTATGCAAGCAGTGAAGGTTCAACTGAAATATCATATCCTCCAACTGTCACCTGCAATAAGTATTTCAGAAATTCAATTATAAAATACAAGTCCAGTGCTTATGATAAAGGTTGAAAATTGACTTCCCCATTGATAATGTATAGTAAATTTGTCTGGTCAAATGCCAAATTTGGCCGGAAAATGTCTGATGACTGGCCATTATTATAAGCTCTGTAAGTCTAGAAATGAAAGCCTTACATGTACATGGATTTACACGGTTATAAGTACACAATAACAATGACTCATTCTGTAATACATTAATAAAGAATATCAAATTTTTGCCAAGTCACCTATGGATGGTTACAAATGTGTTCCTTAGCATGCATTAAATAGAGTGACATTGTATGTGATACCATTGTAATACTACTCAAAAAGCAATACCACACACATACACAGGAGGCCCTTCACTTCCTCTTCACAAAGTCAAGTGTAACAAAAATAATGAATACCTACACGGTACATGTTAGCACAATAATATAATTTGTCGACATTTACCAAAAATGATTTGACGTCAGTATAGATTATGGTACAAAATTAAATTTTTGGCTTGGACATGTGTGTCAGCATCAACCAAAAGTGTGTCAGATGTCAAATGTTGCTTCATCTTCTCTGTGTGTGTGTGTGTGCGTGTGTGTGCATGTGTGCAAATGACATATGATATTCACTTTTCTCTCTTCTTTAGTTCGCCCACATGCGCACACAGACACATGTCCACACACCCACACAGACACATCAAGAATCATTTACTTGAACGTATTTTCACAAGGGGCTTTGGGACTTGGCAACCTCTTAGCAAAAGGTCGCCAAGAGTAAGGTGATGGTAGAAAACAAAAGGATGAGTCAACATAGTAGTGGCAAAACAGGTGATGAAATGAAACTATGGGTGATGTGGTAACATCTATCATAATGAAAACTTTCATTGTTAATGAAATGTATTAATAACTAAAATGTGTGTGTGTCCATGTGTGTGTGTGTCCATGTGTGTGTGTGTCCATGTGTGTGTGTGTGTGTATGTTTGTTTGCAATTAATAGGTCAAACCGGTAAATTGCCCATCCCTAGTGTGTGTGTGCTCACTGTGCTATACTTTTCAATTAGTAGTGCTATTCTATTTAGTGTATAGTTAATCATGACAAAGTACAATTGAAACCATCCAATGTTGATCAGCCTTACGACCTTCATTAGTGTATTAATTACGAGGGGTCCGATACAATTTCAAATCTTGTCGATGGTTTGCTTTGATTTCAAATCACAAATAGTTGCTCAAATTTAAATTATCAAAATAATTTCAAAATACAAAGTAAATACAAAATATATACAAATCAAATCACAAATCACCCAAATCAAGGCTTGATTTCAAATCTTGTCGATCAAATTTGTTCGTGTCGAACCCCTCGATTAATTAAGCTTGCATAATTCAATCCAGTAAAAAATATTACCATACTGTATACGTAAAAAGTTTCATGGTGTATTTAATTTTGTGTTTTTCGTGGATGACAAAGATCCACGAATTTTTTCCATTAAATAAGCTACAATCCGCGAAATTAATTACACTGCAAGAAACTACAACTCACTTAATGAACTATCAACACTGCGCTCTGCACGCCTCGAGAGCCTATGTGCTCGAAGATAACCGGAGATATACTATTTTTCTTAATAATGCACATTGTGCGTGTCTCGTTACTTAACATTCTGTGACCTACAGCACCCTGTTGCACCATTAGTGAGGACCAAAACCGATGGAAGATTAAACTAAAAGCAGGGAATGATGACTAGTGTGTATTGTTTACTTCAGGTTTGTACAGCACCATGCGTTCTTTGCCTATAGGTTGGCGTTCAGTGCAATTACACGAAATATAATGACACTAAATTTATTACACACAAAAATTTCAATTATGGTTTTCAGAAATGTGCAAAATTTTATACACAAAATTTTTTTACGTATACGGTAGGTATATTATTAATTGATGTGATTTGTGCTGAATATTTCAGACTAAGTGGTAAAAGAATGTACGAGATTCTATTTGGTAAAAGTCACATGTACACACACTTGCAGATGCACGTGCACACACACAGCCAGTATTAGTCCAACTTGTACAAGTTATATGGTGTGCTCTAATTGAAAAGTCACTAACAGTCAATAAATCTTGGTACTTAGTGGCCACATTAGTAGAGCCAACTGTTCAGGGGTGCCACGGGAACCAGCAACTAGGCAATATTAAGATTGGCAGCCACTCACACTAACATCATACTCAGATACTTCATTAGAGCTACAAACCTTTAGCTGTTATGTTGCCTCCTCCTTGCTCTCACATCTTCTGTAAGATCTACCGCTGCACTAGCTAGATGTCGCCTGTAAAAGTTTATGAGGCTTCTCCATAAACATTCACGCACGGTATATTGACAAATCAGCCAGCCAGAGTCCATTGATAGGTAAAATGGAACAAACATTGCACATATAGTGATAAATATAAATTTAGCCATGTTTGTACTGTTTGAATCATGTATACTAGACATGCCCCCATGAATTGATTTTCTTGACTTTGTCAACATTTATCTTACTGGGCCGTCAGTAATTGTATCCACATGATCTTATCCGTGTGTCTACTAAAGGACTGTCTGGAACAGGAAGAGCATCTTTCTTCTGTGTATGGTGAACCTTGAAGTACTTCAGTCATTTTTGAAAATACTTTTCTACTTCTAAAGCGCAGAAATGATTCATAAATAATAAGCTAGCAATTTGCCAATTTTACAACTCTAAAAATTCTCCCGCATATTGTTTAACAGTCATAGCTCAAGTATATATATATATATGTTAGTTTCGAATAGTGTTGAAAGGAATAATCGGATATTCGGACTGCAATGGTGATATTCGAATGCTTTAAAAGCAATGGAATATTCATTTTCTTTTTAAAGCCTCACACTTAACCACTTTAGTGGCTTGTTTGCTTGTTTTCTATTATAAAGATTTTGGATTTAATTTTTGGTTGACGTTGAAGATACATGTTACGCTTTTTAGCAATGATTTTGTTAATAATGTGTTTTGTAATCAGTTATTGTCGCACATTAACACATGGTATTGGGCAATAGATTAATCGATATTCGTTCGTTTTGTAGACCAAATATTTGAATAGCGAAAATTGCTATTCATTTCAGTACTAGTTTCAAACCATACCTCTAAATATATTTTTTGTCACCTTATAAATGTATTAAAACTCACCTGGAGTGGGGCTTGCACTTTGAAGGGTTACCTACTTACCATATAGTGGGAAATTTTCGAGGGAGAAATTTTTTGAGGTTACCTCATCAAAACATTTTGCAAATTAAGGGCGTAAAATAAAATCTGTGAAAACAGTGAAATTTATTGTCGTCAAAAAATTTCCCACTATACAGTATATATGTGGCATCATCTTGAGTGTTCTATTAGGGTATTTAATGTGTAACTGTAATGAATATAACAATCATAGCTCTCAAGTGTTACATATAAATATAAATACTATTTTTGTCACCTATGTAGGTTAATATGAAATGGAAGGATGTAAAAAGATTTGATACTACGGCCGCATATAAATAAATGGTTTGTTAAAACTTATATACATGTGCATGCATCTATTATGTGTGTCATAATTTTTATGTAGAAAATGATATATATACTCAGTATAGCTACGGATAAGAATGGAACAGGTAAACTATTTACAAACATAGTATGCGCGCCATGGCGCATCTATATATGCGCCATGATAGGATGCTTGCACTCCAGAGATAGAATTTTCAGAAATTGTCTAAATGAAGTTACGTAGTTATGGCTATTCCAATGTTTAATGTGTTAGTAATAGGATACCATGCATGGTTACTATGAAGATGAGAGTATAAAATAGTGTGTTGGGATCTAAGCATTAAGTAAGACCCATAATATGAGATTTGATTGGCTGTTGTTATAGTTGGCGATTGTTAATGTCACTTAACCTGTAATACAATTGGTAAGTGTGATTAACACAATCACCTTTTTAGGCAAATGGATTATATGGTATATTGACAAGTTCAATCCACATCATTAATTTAAATGCCACACGTTTTTCCAGATTTAAGACATAATGTGACATGACATTTGGTGTCCTACAAAGTAAGATTCAAGGCAATCAGTTAGTAAAGTGGGCTTGCACTTTGAAGGGTTAATTAACATATGACAGTAAACATTTGACATGCAAATTTTGTTCTATGTATATTTACATACGTAGCATTATCTTGAGTGTTCTATTGGGGGTATTTAACATGTTAAGTGTGACTGTTATATTAGACAATCCCCTTAGACTCTTACCTTATGTAGCAGCTATAACAATATATGTTTTTATTTTGTCATGTCACATCCTATGTAGATATTAAGAAATGAAAGGATGCAAGAAGATTTCATACTACAAACACATTCCAAACTACTTTGGCCTATTCCAAAATCTTCCCAATTTTTTTGACAAAACAGTGAAAAGTTGAGTCTCTGTGTAGCTAAAACATACAAATTTGTGGGTCATAAAATTCTTACAAAATTTTTTTAAGGGTTTACAAATCTTGATTCATTAAAACAGTCCATTTCTTGAAAACATACATGAAAAAACATTAAAATGTTGAGTGTTCTATATGCTATATGAACCACATTATTGAGTGCACATATTTTACAGAAGTGCAATGTTGAGAAATTAAAACTTATTTTTCCCATGAGACTCATTGTTGAGTCAATCTCAGAAACTTAACTACACAAACTACCCAATGTTGAGTTACCTACCCAATGTTGAGTAGCCTATCCAATGTTGAGTATCCTTGTGCAACCTACCCAATGTTAAGTAGCCCACCCAATGTTGAGTAGCCCACCCAATGTTGAGTAACCTACCCAATGTTGAGTAACCTACCCAATGTTGAGTAGCCCACCCAATGTTGAGTAACCTACCCAATGTTGAGTAACCTACCCAATGTTGAGTAACCTACCCAATGTTGAGTAGCCCACCCAATGTTGAGTAACCTACCCAATGTTGAGTAGCCCACCCAATGTTGAGTATCCTACCCAATGTTGAGTAACCTACCCAATATTGACTAACCTACCCAATGTTGAGTAACCTACCCAATGTTGAGTAGCCTACCCAATGTTGAGTAGCCTACCCAATGTTGAGTAACCTACCCAATGTTGAGTAGCCTACCCAATGTTGTGTAACCTACCCAATGTTGAGTAGCCTATCCAATGTTGAGTATCCTACCCAATGTTGAGTAGCCTACCCAATGTTGAGTAACCTACCCAATGTTGAGTAGCCCACCCAATGTTGAGTAGCCTACCTAATGTTGAGTAGCCTACCCAATGTTGAGTAGCCTACCCAATGTTGAGTAGCCTACCCAATGTTGAGTAACCTACCCAATCTTGAATAACCTACCCAATGTTGAGTAACCTACCCAATGTTGAGTAGCCTACCCAATGTTGAGTAACCTACCCAATGTTGAGCAATCTACCCAATGCCAATGTTGAGTAGCCTAACCTTCTCAGAGTAAAGTTAATGGAATCTGTAAATCTCCATCATCACAAAAATTGCTTTACTTAATTCATTACACAGACTAAATAATTTTTATACACACTGAAAGTTAAGCTCATAAGATAGTACTCAAGCAATGCAATAGAAACTCTCATACACGACACTTTCTAGATCCACTGTCCTGTTTGAATGTAGCTACCTTCAATCTAAGCTCTCAATTAGAGCTGTGAAACTGCTGTAGAAACCATAACTGGTTACTGGATACTTGTCTGGTTAACTAAAATTTTAATTAAAGCACCTGAAAACCAAGTTTACCTTTTATGTCTTCCCAGAAATGACAATTCTACTTTTTATTTGATAGTTTTGTTTTAAAATCTTAAAATGTGGGAATATTTTGCATATTCCAATGCTAAAATAAGTGAAATAGATTACAATTGCTATGAAATAATATACTTCATCGGTTATGTAAAGTTAAAGGTTTCGATTCACAGCCCTACCCTCAATAAATAACTACTATAAAATGGACTAAAAATCCATTTCTCAGAGCTACTGTCATTTAAACCTTGACATGGTACTTTTTCCTTCAACTGTTAACATGCACACCCCTATAAATCATAGTAACATGACATAGCTATCTTGTCAAATGTCTTTAACTGTATAAAGGTAATTATCAGCCCTTGAATTACTGCCTTACATTTGTTCAGTCAAATTAAAGGGGCTATGGGATGACAAAGTGTTTTGGTGTTCTGAAGCCACCCAATGCTTGTTACAACTAATTAGTTTGCCTTTATGTTTCATTA
The DNA here is from genome assembly GCA_963930835.1 of Spongia lamella. NCBI lineage: Eukaryota > Metazoa > Porifera > Demospongiae > Dictyoceratida > Spongiidae > Spongia > Spongia lamella. The sequence goes on from OZ005748.1 coordinate 12,222,430, forward strand.
AAAATTACATCACAACTGGCAATAATATGATTTCACTGCAGTAACATTGCATAGGAATATTGTCACACAGCCCCTTTAATGGCATTGCAATTGTCTGCACATGGTTTATATAAATTATATAGATTTGCAAATGCCTTTAAATAAACTTAACTATCCAGTGTAGTGCACTGTTTACAAGGACAACTTGCAGGGACAAAGGACATTCTCCAGAGAAAAATTATTTTCAGGGCATACTTACATTTGTAATGGTAAATGTCTTACTGCAAAACTGTTTATAAATCCCACAAGTTGTTAAAATCTCCGAAACTTACTATATATATCTATATATAGTTATATTTCTCAAAAAAATCTTTTTAATCATATGTACAATATAACATACAAGAAAATACATGTTACTTTGTATTTATCCATCATACCATACATATAGGTTGCTTTCATCCCATTTGGCATCTCTTAAGGACAGTATCAGCATTTCAATAGAAATCCTTTTCCTTCAACTACTGGATCGGCTACCAAAATCTGAATACGATAAGCCTACAATGGAGAATGATTATTGGACATACACTGACATGTGAGAAAGCATAGTTACAGAAGCAGCTATAATATGTTTTTAGGGGAAGTAGTTTCATAGACCAACTAGTAGATATACAGCGGCAAGTACTTGAAAATATACTTGATAAGGAACATGTAATTAATCTGACCTTGGTGGAATGACTCACAAATGTCGTTAAGACTAACTTCTTTAAATAGACTTGACTTTATTTTAATTTTTGTAATTGCATACATGTATATATATGTACCATATGCAAGAGTTCCACTATGTGCGATTTCAAAAAACTTGCGAGTTTTAGATGGCAAAGTATCACTTGGATTATTAAAGTGTCTTGGTTGCGATACCAAAAGTACCTTTGTACCAATAACTTGATAAATTTGCCTCATTTTGTATTCTGCTACCGTATTTTTAAAATGGAAATACACATTTTAGTGTCTTTCAAGGCTAGCGCTGTACATATTCCAGCCCATATACAAGCTATTTCAATACATTACATATTAAATAACCTACAAGGCTATATAAAAAATTTTACCTTCTGATAAGCTTAAATGATAGGACACAATACAGTAGAAGGTATTCTTTTTCAGGAAAATACATAGTAGCAGCCGTTTTTTGTGATTATCGATAAATCATAACAAACAAATTTGAATGTCAGAAACAAGATGGTTCATATACAATGAAAGTTATGGCCATTTTTCTGCAGAGGTGCATTCGAAGAGTTTCCTTCAAAGACTGGTACAATCATAGATGAAATTTTTATTTATGGTGAGTAAACGACGGAAAGTAGATTCTTACAACACCAGCTCTTCATGAATCATGCCATTTAGCTAAGAGGCATGCAATAAAAGCTAGTTTTCTGATGGATGGTTTAAGGATAAAACTACTGTTGTTAATATACAGTTATACATTCATAAGAAAGTCACATGCACAAAGACACATCCTTAAGGAGTAAGGAAAACATAGCAACACATACACAATAATATTACCTTTATATTTACATGACAAAAAGAAGCACAAATATAATGTAAGCTGAATTTCTTACTGTACACTGTAAGAAAACTTTAATATTGAACACTTCACTATCTGTATGTGTGGGCTGCATCTTGTTAGTTAATGTACAACTGGCACCAATTTTTAGTATAAACAACAACTAACTAATGCTTTAGCAAGAATTCACGATGTGTTTTCTTACTAAAGTATCATTTCATGTGAAACTGGAAGAGGGAACACAAACATACACATGCACGCACACCCATACACACACACACACACACACACAAACAAACAAACACATGTATACACAACTTAAGGACTCATAAATAACTAGTAACAACATAATAATATTATGTTAATTATAGCCTTAAAATATAATCAGAACTAAAAGCAACATAAATAACACACACACATACACTGTAATTATAAATGTTATGCACTAATTGGAACAACAATTTCACATTTCAGCAGAAAATACATATCGCACATGACTTGTCCTATAATATATAATTTAATGTGCATTGGGTCCTCACTGATTTCTATGAAATAATAAACAACAAATTAAAATTGATAAACTGCAAACTGATGTGCAATAAACTGGGCACTAAATAGAGATTCCAAATATTCAACTGATTATTTTATTATCTAGATGTCATTACTTTGACTGAATCATAAGCAACTGACAATGGTTACAGATAAATTTAAAGCAGTGTTTATTTGAGTACAGTTCTTGGGATATGCCACCTCACCCTTTTTCTTGCAATCATATTTAATGTCCGACCACACAGAACTCTGGTGCAAATCAAATAATATAACCAATTAGTCTAGATTTACCAGGATTACCAGTTACAGCATGGGTCACTTATCCTACAACACAAGGAAATCTATTGTACAATGAAATTTTGTATAGTGACCATCCACTACTGAGTGCATGACACAAACTGATTAGTGTTGTACCATTCACATGCCTATTAAATGAAGCACTAATATCAGGATCCAAATAAGTACCACAACTCAAGCTCATAAGTTATAACATCAAAGGAATACTCATGTAACATCACGTAGATGAACAAACGCTAGAAAACGCACCTCAAATTTTTCTCTCTCTAGCTACCTAACCATTGAGAGATAGGTCCCATTCATTAATGAACGATCAATACGTTGATGTCCCCTTGGAATTGCGGCGGGCTGGTAAGTCAAAGCACCTTTCCTCCCTAATAATATAAGTCGCAGTCTTCTTCTAGTTTACTAAACCATTCTTCTACATCACAACTCGCAGGACAACTCGCTGTACTTCAAACACGTGGCAGACGTGGTGCTCCGCAAATCAATTCACGTGACGTTCCTGAAAACAATTTAACGCGCACTATTTAATTGTTCTTTGACGTTTGTGTTTGTTTGTTTGTCAGAATTCAAACGGATATCTTAGAGGAGCATAATACAATGAGTGTCTTATAATGTAGCTGCGGCAGGTTTACAGGAGTTGACGAAGTTCGAGACGAAGTTATGGAGGCACAGAACCGGCCTGGCTAGTGAGGACATGCAATTCAGTACAGGGGTGATGTAAGTGTAGCAATGCAACAAATAAAAAGAAAGAAGCGATCTGGGAACGAAACTAGACTCCAGACTAGACTTATTCCAGAAATGATAGCAAAATTTTTATACTGGGGCGAAAGAGAGATTGATTGATTTATTATTTAGACTCACAACAATCGGCTACAGTCGTTCCTCGTTGGAGTGTTACAACAATACTAGTGATTATTGAAAAGAAGGTGATGATTCAGACAACCTAATGACTTTATCCAGCACCCCATTTTCATTCGATTATTATTGCAGGTGATCTTAATGTTGATTTACTTGTCTGGTGATAGTTACAGCGCAGCTTATACTAATTTATTGGCTGTCTTATCTTACACAGCATGTTGTGGGTCCAAGTCGTGTGTCTACCACAAGTTCTACATTAATTGATCACATTATAGAGCTTTTTCATTGCGTGATCTAAATAACGTTAATTTATTTGTCTCGCCTATGCATCCACCATCTTGGTGCACATGTTGTGTATACAGAATGGCATCTCAGCTTTCGTCTTACAGCGAAGCTTTAGAAAAACAAGCGAAGGCCCGCTAAAAGGATAATAAATGGAGTGGATCCGTTCAGAAAGGCAACTGAAGGAGAGCCCTTCGATGGATTTCCACCTGTTGAAGATTGTGGTTTTGGTATAATATCTTGTACTTCAGACAAGTTCTATTAGCTTAAAGCCAGGAAAGGACTGGAAGCTTACAATCAATTCGTATGCGGCTGGATAAAAGAAGTTAGTATTAGGGAATATCTAACTACTGGCAGAGTAAGGTACATAATTAAGTGGTCTAGTCTACATACTTTATGGCACTTGTTTCATGCAGGTCCACCATTCACAACGATTAAATGAAACACCTTTGGCATGCTGGATTATTACAGAGTTAACTGGGGAAATCTGTTGTGCTCATTGCAATTGTATGGCTGGGTTAGGGGAAACATGCACACACATTGCTGCTGTACTGTTCTACCTGGAAGCTTCATCTAGACTCAGCAAAACATGTACATAAGAGGCTTGTAAGTGGATAATGCCATGATATCTCAAGGAAGTTGAGTATTTACCAATCAAAGATATAAATTTTACCTCAGCTTGTGGAAGAAAGAGAACTTTAGATGATCAAATCACAGCTGTTGATGATTCGGATGAACAGCCAAATGGGATTCTTGTGCCTAGGACAGTTGGAACAAGCCTCATTATTTCAAAATCTAAGGGCTGAAGGTACCAATCCTGCTATTTTGTCGTTAATTCCTAATTTCTCTGAACAGTTTGTGCCAAAATTTTCATGTAAAGGTTTTCCACCACCATTGAAAATCACTTAAAGTTTGAAGTACGTACGTCGAAATAGAGTACCATGATGTGTTGTCAGCATGTGAATCAGTGTCAGTAGACATGATACTTGAACCATATTTTTGAGTTTACTTACTTTGGTCTCTAGTAGCTTTTTCAACAGAATCTGTCATTTCCCTGGTTGAGCTGGAAGAGTTACTGCTTCTAAAATGAAGTCTGCATGTATGCCATAGAGACCCTGCCAAACCAGCTCAGTCAAGGGATATGCTACCCTGAAGCTTTCAATTTCACTAGCAAGGCAACAAGTTGGGCTTTCAGCATGAGACATTTATTTTAATGCTTGTAAAGATAAAAATGTTGATTTTTCTGTTATGGACAGTGGGCTTGTCATTAATAGTCAGTGGCCATACTTATATAGGTGCTTCTCCAGATGGAGTCATCAACTGTACCTGTTGTGGTAAAGGGGTACTTGAGATTAAATGCCCTTTTTGTCATCAGGAAACATCACTACAAGTGCAGCTACTAATGATAGTAAGTTCTGTTTGAAGCAGTTGGATGGGGAGCTACGTTTGGACCACAGACATGCCTACTACTATCAGGTACAGACACAATTGTTTGTTTGTGATGTGGAGTATGCTGATTTTTGTGTTAGCACTTTTTGATGAGTGAAGAGAACATCCATGATGACAATGGGATACACATTGAGCGCATCTATAAGGACTTGAACTTTTGGACTGAGTGTCTTGCTAAATCGCAGCACTTCTTTCAAACTTGTTTGCTCCCAGAAATTTATGGGCAACTGGCATACAAGGCCAAATGTAAAGAGCACAACTGATGATGTCTATGGACATACAGATACAGAAAGCACTCCTGATCAGCCATTATGTTGCTATTGTCACCGTCCTGAAGATGGGACTATGATTGGTTGTGATAACCCAGACTGTCCCATAGAATGGTTCCACGTTGAATGTTTAAAACTACCCCCCAAAGGAAAATCCAAGCAGTACTGTCATTGAATCATTTGAAGGTAGCCATAATTATCGATTGTTTTGAGATCTTCATAGAACGGCCATCTAACCTTCAAGTGAGAGCCTACACATGGTCCAACTACAAACACAAAAACACTGCAAAAGTTTTAGTTGGAATTATTCCTCAAGGAACTGTAGGGTTTATTTCAGAAGCTTGGGGGGTCGAGTCATTGACAAGTATCTAACTGAACATTGTGGAATTTTGAAAAAGCTGCTACCCGGCGATGTTGTACTTGCCGATCGAGGCTTTGATATTGCTGAGCCTGTAGGGGTAATGCAAGCTAATTTGCAGATACCAGCATTCACTAAGGTATAATCTCATCTGTACGCCAAAATAGTGAAAATAACCTCATACTACAAGGCACCTTACCAATTAATTTCGTAATGAAGCAACCTGGTGAAGACATCCCATTGATCGATAGCATCATTCGTGTATGCTGTGCTCTTGTTATTGTCAGTGATAGTGTTGTACCGTTTGAGCAGAGCTAGTTTTGTAATAATTTTATGTTTATGTGTACATTAATTAAAACATCGATGATTCTGTCATACGTAGCTAGCTACTTGTACATGCACAAAGTAATTGATCAAACATAATTTTAGATCCTTTTTTCTTTATTAGAAACTTTGGTAACTTACTACAGTCTGAAAGCACTCTGGCATAGTTTGTTGCAAACAATCACGGTCAGGCCAGATGATTAAATCTTGCAACCTAATATCCATTTGTGACAACCGCTTCAATATAACTCTGGAAACAGTTGCTGGAGAAATGTTGAAACGAAATGTTAAATCCTGTATTGGGCTGTTTAATCTAAGCTTCAGTATAGTACACATAAACTACTGAAATAACAAAAGTTTGCTAAGCCCTCCACTGGCAAAGTTGCTACTACATGGTCATATACTGCCTTCAATATTTTCATGTTCGGCAAACTAGTACATGACTTATAATTTAAGTCATAAAAGAACTTCAGTGAACGCATGCGGTGTTCAGATTTTGTTTAACAAACATAGCTACTGAGATTTTCTTATCAATCATCTCACAGTACTGTCCTCCATGGCAGGTTTATAATTATGATCCAAGAACCTCGTCCAAAAATCGATGTTACAGACTTGAAAATTGAAGGCTACCTTCCCAATCATACAACTTCAGTGAATGCATACACCTTTTTCATACTTTGCTACTGAGATGCTCTTTACCACTCATCTCAATCACGGATGTCAATGGTCCTCCAAGTTTTAATACTGGCATGGTCCCTGAATTGCAATTGGCATTACCTTATAGGCCCGTTTATGCGCCTCCTGAAAAAAATAAAAGGTATGATGATTTGTTAGGACTGAAGCCCTTGGTTCCGGAACAAACTCACTCTGGTGTATATATATAGTGGTAATCCTGGGCCGCGGAACTTCAATGCTGAGCAAGTCTTCTACTGAAAGTACGTGCGATGAATAATTATTCCAGTACAAACATATAGTTATGAATGCAGGAATTGCCAAAGTGTTTGAAACTTCGCGTGACGATCAGAAAATGGGAGTTCTAGTCACCTCGAATTCTTGTTTTTTTTTATTAGATACTTTTATAAATGTTACATTTATATAACTTATATATTCCTTTAAAACCAGCATGTCGCTAATATCAGATGGCTGAGGGGACTCGGCTGGGAAACCAGTCGGGAAGGGGTGTGTGAGTTCGACTCCTGACTAGGAACAGCCAGCTTCCTCCCTTAACCCTAACAGCATCTGCATTATTAGTATGGTGCTTTACTGTAAGGCCTACCATTGCAGAGGCTTGTAAAGTTATTTGTGGGTATGGCATGATTTTTCACAGCCGAGAGTAGTTCACTTTTTCCAGCCATAGCATTTGTATTAGGCTTATCTTTTTCCCCAGGGCAACTGCATGCACAGTATTTGCATTAGTTACTGTAAGGCCATCATCTATCATTACAGAGCTAGATTTATACAATAATGTTGTGAGACGGCATGGCTTTTCCCAGAGTAAAAATTTAGTTAACTATGCTTTACAAGGGGTGCATAGATTGGAGCCATCCCATTGTTTGGACTATTTGCATTCAGTAAAATCATATTTGTCAGCATATTAACCAGTCGAATGTATACTTTGTATATTATATGCATATTATAATACTGAGACAAATGGTATGGTGGCCAGAATTGAACAAGCAGATTGAGGAAATGATGAAAGCTGTACCCATTGTCAGAAAGTAAAGAATGTACCTGCTGTGGCACCTCTCCATCCATGGAGCTGGCCCTCCAAGCCATGGCAGAGACTACACATTGACCTCGCGGGACCGTTTCAGGGACAAAATTAATGTTCTTGATACTTGTAGACTCTCACTAGAGCTAAGCGATACTGCCATTTCAGTATCACGATTCATGATCGATACTTTGTCAACCATTCACGATACGATTACGATATGATTATTTCACGATATATTTCATTAGCCTTAGGTTTCATGTATTTCTGTAATACTTTAACATTTTCTTACAAAGTTTACAACACACTCTTTTTATTTGTTTCGATGTATTTGCCATTCTTGGTTGGAAAGCATTTCTGCTTTCATATTTCAGTTTTGAACCTTACTGTATCCATCAATATTAATAAAAACCACTGGCATGTGTATCATCATTTGATGCATAGCCCTATTCGACGGGTATCGTGATAGTTACTAGCAAAAATCACGATATCGATATTTATTTAATATCACGATATATTGCCAAAACGGTAGTATTGCTCAGCCCTAACTCTCACTCGAAGTGGCCAGAAGTAGTACCAATGAAGAAAACTACGGCAGATGCTACAATAACTGAACTACGCCGACTATTTTCATCCTATGGGCTACCAGAACAAGTTGTCAGTGACAACGGACCACAGTTTGGGTCAGAAGAGTTCAAAGCTTTTCTCAAGAGCAATGGTGTGAAGCATATTCGCTGCTCCCCATACCACCCTTCTTCGAACGGGGCAGTAGAACGCCTTGTACAAACCTTCAAGAGGGCAATGCAAGCACAGAAAACAAAGTTATCCTTTCAGCAAATATTAATGTCATTCCTACTTACATATCGGATAACCCCACACAGTACAACAAATGTTGCACCTTGTACTCTCTTCCTGAACCAAGAATTAAGAACCAGATTTGACCTGATGCGACCAGAGATAAGTGGAAATGTTGCAGCAAAACAAGCTAAACAAAAGTTCTCCCACAATCAGCACTCCAAACCAAGAGAATTGTTTATTGAACAAAGAGTAATGGTTAGAAACCTACATCCAGGAGACAAATGGGTTCCAGGGACTATCATTGAGAGGAATGGCCCTCTATCGTATTTGGTGCAAGCTGCTGAAGGCCAAACATGGAAGCGCCATATTGATCACTTAAGACAAATGGATGATAGTCCTCAGGAAGAACAGATGGCTGAATCAAATAATGACACAGAAACTCTAATACGTATTCCACCAAGCCAAACTGCTAGCAATACAGAACCGAGTAACAACAATCCTACACCAGCTGTAACTGAGTCCACACAAGTGACCCGCAGATACCCTCAAAGAGTACGTGGACCACCAGACAGACTAACTTATAAGTAGGTAAAGCTGTATTGTAAGTTGTGTAATATCTAAGTAAATAGGGTCCTCCCATTTCTTATTGATTGAATGAATGTATTTTTTTCTTTCACTTTGTATCTTAGTGGGGAGGAGTGTAGTGTAATGCATGTTATACGGTGTATTGTAATATTGTAGTGGTGCTTATGTGTGTATTCTAATTAAGTCTCTACCTTGCATGCAATTGAGTGTTAACGTGAATCCGCTTAAATGCGTGCAATCATCACACTATTAATATAATTTCAACAAAAACCACTAACTATGGTAACAATTCCTGGCTTCACCATGTATGGACAGTTCCATAACCGTTAAATCACAAGTGAGAAAAGAAAGACCACTGCATGACTACTTACATAAACAACTACAATTTGCTAATGATTACTATACAGTTTACTATAGGTAATGACTACTTAAATACATAATTACAGTTTACTATAAGATAGTTTTAGCTTTTTCCGTAAAGGTTCAGACAACCTGCTTGTTTTGCTCAGCTGTACTTCATATAAAATTGAAGACCTAGGAATGTCTTCAACCCAAGGTTCGTAGCTACGTCCTTGCTTCACCCTACATGGATGCCAGGGGTCAAAATATGACCCCTGCATCCATTGCACCTCGACATCTTCTAGATTGACGTTTAGAATCTTGGCAATTTGTGGCTCTTCATCTTCATATTTCTCCACATAGCATGCCACCAAATTACCTTCCTTAATTGGTTCACCCAAGCTTAAGGGCATTACCGGCTGGTCAGATCCAGATTGTAGTGAGTCTTTCTGCACTGTAACAACTTTCTTCTTTGGGTGTCTTACAATTATCTAAATAAAATAAAATAGAACAGTTATGTTAAAATGTGATGCAGTATAACAAGATTTTGCTGATATTCTGATTACCATAATAGTATAAGACTTTGGTGAAATGGTAAACACTTTGGCGAACCTGAGGCCTTCCTGCATATTTTAGTGCATGCTGTATAGTGCTCTGTAAATCGAGCAACTTACCATATATAAAACCTCGGTGGTAAAATTTTTTTCCGTGGTTAGAGTATTAGGTGAAGCAAGGTTAGCTCAGGAAGAAAATTGGCAAAAAAGTTGGCGAATTGTGGTGATTCACCAAAGTTTTTTCCTCGCCAAAGGTTTTTACTGTACGGTAACTGGTAAATGTAGTACGTACATACGTAGCTTTTGGTTGGAAAGGATGCTAGTTTATACTGTTATTAATTTGTTTATGTACATACATACCTACACACATGGTCTGTAAAATTTTTTGTTTAAATATAATTATATTTCATTGCAAAAATTTCTGAGAAAACTGCGGTGTAGCATGGTACAATAGCTACGTATGTACATGCGTATGTATGTGTATGTATGTATGTATGTATGTAGGTCAATGTGCTAAACAGGTATGAATATTAAACTAAATAGACTTTGCTTTAAAACCTTGTGGCTTTGGTGGGCACCCATGATAATTTAATGACAAAGATTTCCAGACTACAATACAGTAAATTTAATATATGTGACCGGGCCTGCGAAAATCAACCATGTGAGCGCAAATTACACCTAGTTAGATATTCATCAATATCTTCAGGTCTAAAAGGAGTATTTTTATTCTGTAAGCTTTAAAAGATCCCCCATTAAATTCTACATTTGTGGTAAAACATTTAGCATGTTAGTATAAATGGAGCAAAAGTTATGGTAAGATATATTTGAAAAAACTAGGCGATTTTTGTGCGACTAGATGGTTGATTTTTGCAGACCCGGTCACATATATGCTAGTTACTATATACTCATACCTGCTTTGGCATGGCTTTTTCTTTTTGTAACAGCAACTGGGTCTCTTCGCTCAGGGTACTATCTTTATCAGCATTACTATTAGTTGAAATTCTTCTTGCTGCTCTGTGTAATTCCGGTAATGGCCAAGTCACATCAGGATTCACCCTTGTCAATTGATCTTTTCCTTCACTCATAAATAACATCCACTGCTCATATGACTGCTCTGATAACCATTTTCGATATTTTGGTAAATCCTGAAAAAGCCTGTCTAAGTCTAACTTCTCTGTAGACGGACAAAGCAAACTTGGTGGATCATTAGGATCTGGACAGCTCTGTAGTTAAAAATATCAAAGTTGCAATAGCTCATCAACATCATGAATTACATGTCTAGATGCACATTATAAGTTTACACAAACTTTAAATTTGACTTCAAATTCCCATTAAAGATGTGAAATGTCTTTTTGGTGAATGATCACATGGTATAGCCATACGCATCAGATTGGGCCATATACTTATATATCTATATCAATTAAACACCATGCATGCCATTCCAGTCAGTGGTACTCATTTGGATTTTAACCGTCCTATCATGAAAAGCACCTACGTAAGTACGATTGTACTTTAAGGCTGCATGCATATTCCAATGTTTTGGGTTTTCATGATGCTGCTCCTGAGAGATGAGCAAGTCAAATTTCAAATTCATATTACCCCATCATGGAATGATTATATATTCTAATTATATGATGCATAAAATACTTGTATGTAACTAAACAATGCATGTGCCTGCTACAACACACAGACGCACACACACATGTGTTTGCGCACCTTTAGCAGTTGATCCCCAGGTAATTGTATTCCATCCTTGTTGGGAAGCCATGGTTGGTCACTATAGAGCTTGTAGTGCATTTCTGCAATGCCACTTGAATTTTTCCTAAACCTATACACATGGTATCTGGAATGCTGTTGAATCACTCCCATGTGTGGCTGCAACCAATCTTTGAAATCCCATACACCATCAAGCAAAAATGATGCTGGATTTGGTGTGCTGCTGCGATTAATTAGATTAATCAAATCTATACAGAATGCACACAGATGTTATGTAATTTATATCTACAGAAAATATGCAACGTTGTTGCACCAAAACGTTATTGCGTACATACAAGAGACAGCAAAAGCTATTATATTATATGACTGTACCTGGAATTGACTCACACCCGCTTTTCTTAATTTCTTCAGATATTTTTGAAAACAGCTGGTCGATGTCTTCATGAGTATGCCCAACAGGCAAGAAATTTATCTGAACCTGTGGATTATAAACTAAAGCAGTTTAATTCACTAAGAGTTGACAAACTTTTTGGAAGATGTTTGTTTGGACCAGCACGGCACAGAAGGACAACACAAAACGATTCTTATTCTCTCTACAAGTGTTGTCCACCTGTATGTAGAGATTTTCGGCCAATGGGTTATTCTTCTGGTACTCATGGATAGACTTCAACAGAACTGTCAACGTTAAACTACTGCCATGAGGCCACTGAAGGCTATCAACAAATGCAAAGGCCAACTTTCCATGGGGAGCTCTTGTATGAATCAAAGCACCAGTTATGTGTGTACGCAGGCGCCATAGTGAAGAGAATGACTTTGACATTAATGAAGTGTTCGGCAGATTAGTTTTGCTTTGATCCATACCATCTAAGATAATGGTCATATATTTCTCCGGGTCTTTCCTAGATTTCTCCCTATGGCTGTGATACTTCTTTCTTTCTGTCCTATACATGAAAAAAGCAAACTACCTGTATACCTATAAGTATCAAATATACTATAATAATATTATATTATATATACTATCATTATACATACATACATACATACATACAGTAGCTAGTACTTGGTATTAGCTATACTTATATTTAAAAATTTAAAAAGGTGAGTAGGGATCACTAGCTCTTGCAATGCTAGCCAAAAAAAGTAAGGAAACAAAGGAAAAGATTTTCAAGTAAGTTGCAATACACCATTACAGAACAAAAGTTCATTTTACCATCATGCACCATGTAACTACCACGTAAGTTACATATTTAAACTTAGTTACGCAGTAAAATGTAGTTACTGATTCTAAAGATTTTTAGTCAATGTTTACAGCAAAGAAATGTTTTATGACACCTTAGTAAGTGCTAATAAACAACTTCTCTTTGATTGAATTGCATGCTTAACTATCATTATCATCTTTAGAAACTCAAATAATTTTGTGGCACATAGCTACATAATAATTATATTTTCATTACTTACTCCACCAATTTCATGTGTGACTCTCTTGCTTCAATCACTTCTTTCTTTTTTTCTTTATCAAATGACTCCTGTCTCTCCATCTTTAGTTTAACGCAGATATCGCACTTTGCAAACCTGTTGTTCTATAGAAGCAGATATAGCTAGTTAATGTGAATATATGTACCTAACAATTAGCTATACATGCATAAAGTGCTGCTGACTAGAATAAAAACATACCTCTGGAATCACAACGTGTGGAAAATCATCTTGCCAAATCTTATAAAACATGCTAAGCGATATCATGGCACTTTCATCCAACATCTGTTTAGCCATATCAGCCTTATATCTGCCATAGATATCTTTCTGTGTATCCCAGCAAGGTAGATGTATTTGCTTAGAATTCGGCATTTTATCACCAATTAGATTTACATACTTATCAATCCATGCTTTGGCCCCTTCACACTTGGCTGTTGTTTTCTTTTTGCCTTTGTTGCCATGCTCCACTATTAATTCGCCTTGCTCTACAGATTTGATCGCACGAGAAAGTGTTCTTGGTGGAAAACCATAAATTTGTGAAAAGGCTGTTCTGCACACATCTGTACCACAGACACTAAACTTGGTGTCAAGCTTTCCATTAATGTAAGAGCTACTATCTGTTATCTTCTCAATGATCCATTGCCGGCGTTCATGTCCTTGCAAGCAGCAAACTTTTCTTCTCGTGGTTAAAATGGTGTTGCCAGTTAGATGCAACAGACATTTGTTCTTACAACAATCAGACATCAAAAGATCTGCCAAGGCCCTTCGTTCTTTTAAATCATCCGTTTCTTTCTCTTTCTTTGCTAGATCTGAAGTAGAGGGTATCGAATTGAGTGGAGGTCCTTGCCCATGATTGCAGTATGTTGGTGGTTCATCAGAGTCATCTGGACTGTCTCTGCTACTATCTTCTGACAAACAAACTTCTGTACTGTAATTGTCATTACTAGTTGTCGCCAGATATACTGCGGTGTCACCTGAATCTTCGTCAGGGCGGGGTAAGTCGACGTCGGTGTTCGGCTCCGCGGATTCTGAATAATGATCCCAAACATCAAGCTCGCTGCTTGACGATGCTTCAAAAGCACACCAATTCTTTGCGATGTTCATCCACACAAGCTCAACAGCAGTTTATCGCGCTACCACAAGCAGCTCCGGCTATACTCTCAAGTTACACGTTTCTTTAAAAAAGTTTGTGCACGCATGCGCCGTTTACGTACCATAAACCGATTCTCCAGGGAAGCGAAGGAGTGTTACCGATGGGGCGACCCAAGAAATGGTATTTAGCTGAACAAAGCGGAGTTACCTCAGGGATATTTTTATTCAACTACGATGATAGTCGTATGAAACTTCCTGACTCCGATGAATTATTTGGCCGTGTATTAGACATAGCCCATCCTAAGAAAGGAAAGTATCCTAGCGAAGGTGTCATTGTAAGTTTCTTATGGGCTTTATTAAGCCAGTATTATAACATAGGTAGCTATATACGGTCACAACATATTTTCGGCTCAGTCTAGGCAAGGCAGACTGATCATGACTTGATCTTTCGTGTTTCTCACACGGTCCACCACTGGCAAATTTTTGTGCATGCATCATAATTATTTATGCTGATGGGTCGGGTCATTTTATTGTTTATTATACTCAAAAAGCGTATTAAAACTTTTAAATAATGCTGTAAATGTGATATTGAAATCCATGCAGGCAGAGACTGATGAGAAAACAGTTTTTAAGTAGCTATAGTAGCTATTTATTCAGTGTATTTTGCATGGGCGGATCAAAGGGTTTAACAGTGCTATATGCCATAAAGTGTCAGCAGGTAGTTATAGAACTGTGGTTGGGTAGTTATAGAATGATAGAGTAGAATGGTAGCTCATTGACATGCACTTTTCATCAAAGAAAACCATTCATTTGTGTTTTATTCACACATCAGTAGGTGTAAAATACAATAAAACACTTAAAGCACTGCTGCTTGTTTGTATGAAATATACAGCTCTTGGTGAGGGCAGTGCTTTAAGTAATATACACATGTTATTATGATGGAACTTGATTTCACCTTTTTCACCATACTTAATTGGGTTCAGTCTCTCTCTATATATTACTAGATGATAGTAAAAATTTTCAATTTAAAAAGGGGGAATAGGGATCGAAAAAGTAACTAAACATCAGGTAGCTCATTGCTGAAAAAAGAACACGAACAAGTAAAGATCAAAGGTATGGACACAAAGACATTGATTATTAGTCAATACAGGGATTTGTTATCCCATGCACACTACAGAGATTCCTATTTTGACTTCATGCATTTTGTTGACCAACTGTTTGTTACTAAGTCAGGGGAGGCTGAACATGGGGAGCAATCCCCCCCAAAGTTGTCCAACATGTATACAGTTCAGTATATTTTAAATGCCTGAGTTATTTTTATGTAAGTGAATGCTAAAGTTTGCCCCTGGCCCCCCAATGGAAAGCTGCCTGAGCCGCTCCTGTAAGTGTATAATTTTTATTGTAGATCTAGAGTTGGTGCACCATGAAGTCAAAATAGGGATCTCTGTAGTGTGCATGGGATAACAAATCCCTGTATTGACTAATAATCAATGTCTTTGTGTCCATACCTTTGATCTTTACTTGTTCGTGTTCTTTTTTCAGCAATGAGCTACCTGATGTTTAGTTACTTTTTCGATCCCTATTCCCCCTTTTTAAATTGAAAATTTTTACTATCATCTAGTTTGTACAGTTTTTTGTGCCCACATTGTGGGCTTTATACACATTATAGAGCTAGGCTATATCAGCTGCCTTTGAGCATACAGTGCATTGTTTGGCCTACCTGTATTGTGGTGACATGTAGGATTTATAATAAATGCTAATTGTTTATTTTAATTGTTTAATAATTAGTTAGGTCTTGTATTTTAATACAACCTGTTTGCTTGTAACACCTGTTACAATTATACTACAGAATGTTTCCCAGGCTATATCAGCTGCCTTTGAGCATACAGTGCATTGTTTGGCCTACCGGTATTGTGGTGACATGTAGGATTTATATTTGTTCCCAGACCGATATGTATAACTATTATAGGGCAAAGTGAAGGTGGTGACAGATCAAAGGATCGTGCAATTAATTTCTCACACAAAACAATACTATTAACGTTGATTCTTGGTGCCTTAACACTTGGCTTTGCCTGAATACCTTACTGGGGCTTAATAATATTTATCTTGCATTATTCCTACAACTATAGAGCTATAGCTATATAGCTAATGTTGGACATATGCATTTTCTATCATGGGTTTACTGTATGTATAGGTGCCTTGTCCTTGTCTTAGTGTTGTCTTTGGTCCAATTGTATACACCAATTACAATGCACAACAATCATGAGTTAGCTTAGCAGAATTACAGTATATAATTAATTTAACCTCATAGACTTATTTTTGTAGCAGTGATGCATGGTCTTTTGAAAACTCCTATAATATAGTCCCTTCTATGACACTACTAAAGGTATCAATTATGTATTACCTGAAGCACTTTCAAATGTACTTGACCAAATTTCTAATATCATGGTATGTATCTCAGGCTTTGTTTACTTGATACCATTTGGTTTCTACAGTTTAGATGTGAGAATGGAAAAGTTTGTTTGCCACTAACTGGACATGATACTGGAAAAAGTCTGACTAGTTTCAAAGATGCAACAACAGCTGGAGGATTGATCACATGCTGGAAAAGCACCAATTTTACTGATAGAACTACTGTGACTAGTCCAACAACTTCAGATGTTAGAACTACACCCATAAGAAGGCCACTTGAAGATTACAACAGTTCCCCAACTACAGTATTGGCACCAAGTAAGAGAATGAGATGTATGGAAGAAGACATTGATGAGAGAATAGAAAGATGTAAAAGAGGTATATATATTATGTATAGTCATGTTATATATTAATATACTCCAACATGTATTACAGTTTACATAGAAAACACCCTATACAGCTCGTATGTATTATTTTGTAATACTACAGTAAATAGCCAATAAAAACGCTATTACACTTTTTTGATACCTTGCTCAAACAAAAATTGTAATACGCCTCTAATTGGCTAATTTGTTGACATTACAATTACAGATTGTTGTCACTGGTATTATAATTACAATTACTAAATTCACTTTCAGCTTCCTTTTAATTTCTCAACTGCTCAACCACTTTTCTTCTTGTTTCACTAATTAATGGGCAGCCGACAAAAACATCCCAACAAGCTCGCCAGCAAGTTCTGGGAAATCAGTTATTAGCGATAGACTACTATCAGGCAACGGCATTTCAAAGACACAGCCACTACACATGGATACTACACCAGTACACTGTTGCCAACGCTTGTAATATTTTGTTTCAGTGGCACATGTTAAATCACCACACCTCTTCACTAGCACACCAAGTTACACTAAAACATGTTAGATTAATTTGTAACAGTATGGGTTGCTGTAGTATTTGGATTAATTGCACTCGTAATGCAGGCAGAAAACTGTAATAGTGCTCGGCTTCGCCTCGCACTATTACAATTTTTTGCCTGCATTACTCGTGCAATTAATTCCAAATACTACAGCATCCCATCCTATTACATATACTAATACCATTAGCCATCATTGTGTGTTTCTACATTCATGAGATCACATGATTACATGCTGTTGTGGCTTTAAATTTATAGGTATTATGAAACTGCCCATAAATAACATCAGCAAGCCACCTAAGGGATCCAGGCTACTCCGTGAGCCAGATAACATTTTTATCTCAGAATTGAAGAAAAGGATAATAAAGGATCCATCTGCACCTGGTGCTGCCCCGATGGCAGTCCTATGTAAAGATATGCAGTCTCTTGATACTTTTGAAATGAAGCACAAGAATGTGTATAGGTACATGGATGTTTCGATTGCAATGCGTATGTACCATTTTCTTTTATATGTAGTTATGAGGTTTTAGGCGGCTTGCACACACTGATGGCCAAGTCCCAGCTGATGGCTGAAATTCCTGATAATCCTTGTTTCAAGAATTGTTTAGCTGAGGTTTACGTAGGCCTTAGCGATGAGGAAGCACTAAGGCTCTCTCAGCGCCATAACCAGACATCCCACTTTGTCCATAGTGTTACACATAGAGATTTGGTGCGTTTATGTGCAAGTATATTTTGACGCATATATACGTAATCTAACAGGAATATCAAACCATCTTTTATCCATTACAATTGTAATGCAATTTTATATACTTGTTTTAATACCCATGTTGCTTTCTCTTATATAAGGGAAGAGAGTCATAATACGTTGATTGTTTTAGCTACATGCAATAACTGCTGATAATAATATCATATATCATCCATCTTGGCAAGGATGTCAGAATGTGTATATTGTTCCCACACTAAGATCTTCAACATCGCTTCCTCACTGTATTTACTTATGCATCTATACACGAATTAATCCTCACAGAATTTGATGTAAATCTAATCATGGGATTCATGGCCTTAATTTACCAAGGCCTATAGTTACAAAACTTACCAGATTTTGCTTTTATCATTTGTGATGTTTATTTTAAAGGTTGAAGCTTGCAGAGCCAGGCTATTTAAGATGGCTTGTTTAGACTTAGAAGTGGATGAGACTCCAAAGCCAACTGCGGCTTGGAAGGAATCATGCATTAAAGCTATAATTCCACAGGTAACTACACACTGCATTTAACCTAATAAGTGTTAGGCTTTCATATCATAAATATTCAATAGAGGCTTAATGAGGCATACAATAAATTTTATTGCTGTGCATGTCATATAATTATGTATTATAGTATTGTCAGTTGTGTCGATTTCCACAAAGGAACATAATTAGCAATGTAACTTGTGTATGTACTTTAAGTTGGAATGAGACTTTAACTGAAGATGATACAGCCTAAATCAGCTGTTTAATGGAAAATTTACACACATAGTATTTAAATTTCTGTACTTGAAATTGCTAATAAAGTGTGTGCATACTGATTCAGGAATTGTAATACCATAATAAATTATACCAAACGTGATATCCCCCAGTGTGTGATCTTAGTATGTAGAATTACAACTTGCATAATGCAGGTGCATATGTATAATTATGTAGCTGTGTGTTGCATTACTGTTGTAGGATGTGTCTAAAACACAGAGGGATGCAATATTTTCCCAAGCAGCCATGCCCAAACCTGTGTGGATCCTGGCCATAAAGGTTATGGATTTATTTAAGAAATCCAAGCTTAAGGGCCAGAAGCTGAAACTATCTTCTCTAATGTCGGAGCCTGACTTTAAGCAGCAATATCTGGCACCAATAAGAACACTGCAAGAATCAGATCAATGCCATTTGCTGCAAAGGCTTATTGACTGTGAGGTCACAATAGCTGATCTGAAAGAGGCTGCAGCCAACATCAAGCAAATGGATTGTCTGAAGAAAGCATTTCTTAAACTTGTTAACTTTGACACATGGGAAGAAGCAGAAGAAAAGCTCCCTGTATTTGCCACACAAGAACAGCTTCAGAAATTTTCCAAAGTTGACTTAAAGAGAGGAATTCCCCAATCTTTCACTGAATACTGCTCAAGGGCCAAGCAGTCACTGGAGCAATTACCTGAATCTTCAGATGTAGTCATTAGCAGTTCTGACTCACAGTGTTCACTGTATGTCATGCATTCTACCTTCACAGAATTATGCAGCACTAAAATCTTGGCTACTTATGAGAAATTCACTGGAGTCTCTTTAGCAGTTGTATGTTTTGATAAGGTTAGCCATGTAACTACTATACATACACATACATATACGTACGTATAATATTATGTACATACATAGTTTGTTTCATGGCCTGCAGCCATTTGTTTATGCAAGTACGTACTAGTGAAGCCATGATAATCGTGATATACGGTCTTTGTATGTAACTGTAAATAATTCATATTTTAGTAAGTACATGCGTATGACTGAGTTTGTGAAAATAGGCACTACCTTACATGCGTATCCAAATACATGCTCATCCAGAAATACACAAGTACTAATGTACATGTTTCAATTGAAGGTGCAGATAAGACCTGTATTTGCATACCAAATGATCTCAATAAGCTGTGTATTAAAGATGGGATGATACATGATTTACACGTCTCGATATATTGCCTCCTTATAGTATCACGATGCAGCGATATATTGCATGATACAATACAGTGCTTATTGGTTAGTTTTGGTCCATGGACATACGAAACCTTTTCTGTGCCCTAAACTGTTTAGCTGTAGATTTAATACAAAAAATCATTCAAAACAGAGCATCAGCCACTGAGTACAGCATACGATAGTATGAAATCTTGGTATTATGTATGCATGATTTTGACTACCCAATACATCGATAAATCTTGATACTTGATATATTGATCTGACTTGAATACGTATCATGGTAATATGTATCACGAAACAGTGATATTTTGATTTATCGTCCCATCTGTACTGTGTATATACGTATATGTATGTATGTACAATTTCGTAGGAAGCTACTGCTGACAAAATCACCAGTGTATCATACACGATCAAAGAAATTAATTCTGCCAATTCATACAACCTGTACACGGTTGTAGGTATCACTGACCCGAGTAATGCTCCAGTTGTAGCAAATTCCTGGTCAGCAGCTTTTAATATTACAGATGTACTGTATTATGCTGACAAAGATGCTATACAAGGTATTTATTTTTGTTTGTAGCTATACCATAATTTCCCACTAATGAGATATGATATGTTCTTGCATGCATACTGTTTTGTTTCAGGGAATTCAGGAGAACGTACCATTTTCACTCACTGTGTGAAGCAGTTGATTTTTGGATTTTTTTCCGTCAACGACGATGGTGCTAAACATCATATGACAGATACATCCGATCAACTTCCAGATTTTTTTCATGGAACAAAAAATGAATTGTATTCTTTCCTGATAGAGAAGTTTTCATTTCCAGGAAGCATTGTTTTGGACATGACAGCTGCAGGTTGTCAAGGTAATGAATGTACGCATGTGTAATCAAACTCTGTGTAAACTTTGTATGTATTGTACAGTGTGTATAATGCACAACTCTTATCGACCAAATTATATAGCCTGCAAAACAAGATGACACATTCCATTATAAAAGGCTCATTGTGTTAACTTATGTATTTTCCACTGACCATTTCACCATTGCATTGTTGAAAGCCAGTTGCATGAGTATGGGTACTATGATAACTGCTCCGCTAAAACTTTAGTAACTTACTTATAATTAGATTGTTTACGTATGTATTTGTAGCTATTTGTTATAACTGTTACATTTTGTTCTCTTTCCCATTTTGTTATAGGTATCCTGTCGGAAACAGCAATTAAGGCTGGAAGAAATGCCATCTGTATTACAGAAAATGACAATTGTAGTGAATTAATTGCTAAGTTTTCTAGTGCTTTAGAATAACATTATTATGTATTAAGTAGATTTTGATTTATGCTCCTTTCAGTAACCAAAACACCAGGATTTTCTCGATATTCTATAGTCTTACTGCAAGAAGGTTGTTTGTGTTAATGATATAATTATATGGCTCAGTCTGAATCAGTGGTAATGGCATAGCTACTCGCCTGGAAATTACATACCATAACCTAAACAACTTTGGCTATTAAAAGTGTTGTGTTGGAGTCCTGCAATAATACTATTAAAACATTACATAAAATTTACAGATAACCCCACTTACTGTTTCTACTGTATAACAGGTTATTTTCCCTAGGTGCAAATTTTCCCGAATTTCCCAAATGACCTCGTAACTCAGGAAGTTTAAGCTGGGCTGTTTCCATAATTCGATTGTGGGTTGCAAAGGAATGTTAGCTATATTCTCACTCATCAACGAGCAAATTACCTCAGTTACCTGTTTTGGAGTCCACAAGATCCTGTACACGAACTAAAGGCACAAGATAGCTAATGTACGTAGCCATACAGTGAAGCCACTGCATGCATTGAGTGTTGTATTAGCTATGTGACGCGGACTACAAAAAATCCATGATCCCTGTAAGATCTCGCTAAACCTTGATTGCGTGAGATACTTCAATTGTTGGGATCGTGAATTTCTAAATTGGGAAAATTTCTGCTAAAGCTAAAGATCCACCATTCAGGAAATTTACACCAAGGAAACAGTTATACAGTATGCTATTCAAAATGGAAACAGTGACATCCGTTCTTTGATGTTTTATAGTAAAACATGCATGCCATTATGATCATGACTGCAACAAGTGCTGTTAAATCCCTGTGCAGAGAATAGCTAGCTGTCCATTGTGCCAGTGGAGAAAAGCATGTGAAGTTTAGGGATATACAAGAAACTGTATTTACTTTTTGCCCTAACAACATAAAATCACAAGTAATACATCAAATCACAAATCAATGAATTAGCTAATACATCAAATCACAAATCAATAAAGTAATGTAAACTTTTAATGTTTCCAAAAGCAAAAATGCAGGAGGTCTTGATGAAAAGTCTGATATACACTTGGTCTAGTACTCTACACCCAATGAACAAATAATATGTTTCTCCTCTTCAGACACCTCTTTATACTTATCACAAATAAACTGCAAGACTTTAGCTACCAATTCAACTGAATGTATATAATTATATCACTTGTGGTGCCCTGTTTTACAACACCATCAATGATCTCTGGTGTTAATGAAGATGCATATGGTGGGTACAATATAGTAATTCTCATTATCACAATTTACCCGAACTTCTTTCCGTAGCAATTTGAAGCTAGCCACAAGATACTGAACGTAGCTATATTCATGTAACACTAGTCTTTGATGGCAGCTCTTCATTACTGCATGCAAATGGCCTGGGCATCATAAATTAGCTTCCGCCGGCTCTGAATGATACATCAAGCAGGAAGATATTCTGTGTACACTGCGATTCCGTTGTGTCAAAATCAACTTACTATCGTCATAGGGCACAGTTTTTCGACCCCATCAACAACGTTTGGAATTCACAACAGTCTGATCACGTGATCCCCATGGAAAATACTGACACGGCGCCAGAAGCTTCGCAAAGAGTCATTCTATCAGAAGATAATAGTGTTTGTGAATACTCTGCAGTAATGGAAAGTCTAGAACGTAGTGGTTCAGATATGTCCATACATGAAAAGCCACCAGAAAGTATTGTTCCAATATAATTATGCTCAGCATCTAAATGTTTTATGTGACTTTCATCCATGCATAATGGCACAAGCCAGTGGGTATATGTTTAAATGGATTTAGGACACAGGCCATCTTCCGAACAAAATTACTACTGTATAGCTGCGAAAAGAAATACAGCGAAAAGAAATATGCTTGTTGCACTTACAAGACTGCATATTGGATTATGGACCAGTCCATGGGTTTTGGTGTTTTCCATTCGAACGGTACAATGGCATACTAGGAGCATACCCAACTAACAATAAGAACATTGAAGTACAAATGATGAATCGATTTATTAGACATCAAGCTATCAAACGTATGTCAGTTAGCAACAACATTTTTTTGGATGTACTCAAGGACGAGCTCCAGGTGGAAATGAAGGGTTCATTGCAAGAAACCAATCATGTGGAAATCTTGAGTTTGATACAATTAGCTACAATTGTTAATTTAAATATAATGTCTTTCCAGTTACCTAGCAGTAGTACTTGTATCAAAATAATACCACCAATATATGAAAAAGTGCTCTCAACTGTTGAAGCAAACCATTTGCGCTCATTTTACCAACAATTACATCCAACTAAATCACAAGAATTTTTCTCTTTATTTTATACGTACTGCAAGAAAGTTGTTTTCGTAAATGATGTATTTGAATCTGGGTCAGTGATAATGGCCTACTGGGCAGGAAATGGAAGTTACATAAACAATATTAATTATTCTACTTGTCGAGTAGGAGTGATACAACATTTTCTAAAACACTCTATCAAATTTGCTGGTGATTCAACATGTACATTTATCTTATGCTATATCAAATGGAAACAATTGCATCCTTGTTTTGATTTTTATGGCAAATCTACAATAGTGTCCTCAACGTTGAATGAAGTACCTGATTTATGTTGTTACATGCCACTACAGCGAATAGCCTTCCGTTGTGCTAGTGGGGAGATGTATGTGGACTTAGGAGAAATTCGTGAAATTGTGTTTGTGGCATCACCAGTCGCTATGAAATTCTGCATTTAAATATTCATAATAATCATAATTACGTATGTACATCAGTGAGTACTACATAGACTAAATCTAACTGTTTATTGTAGGTCTTGTAATTTTTGTAGTAGTAAAAATGCTGGAGGTCTTGATATGGGGCTGTGTGATATACTTTGTACAGCCAGTGACTCTAGTCGATCTATAAAACTTCTGTCACCACTGCCTGATTGCACTTTATATTTCTGGCAGATGCGCTGAAACAGCTTGCCCACTGAAAACATATCACTCGCAGTGCTTTGCTTCCTAGCACCATCAATTACCTCTGGTGCTATGTGAGAATGGTGAACACGATAAAGTGACTTCTCATCATCACTCAGTTTGAACAGTTTGCCTAAACTTTTTTCGGTAGCCTTGTTGAAATCAATAAGAACTATTTTATGACCCCACATTGTGCTGGCTTTTTGATTCTGACTTAAATTTGTTAGCAAGACATTATCCCCCTTAATATCATTATGAATACATTTTGCATCCTCATGCAAATAGCGAACTGTCTCTACAACTTCTACACATAACCCAATCCAATCATTCATGCTATAAATATTAGCATTCTCATTCAGCTGCTTCTGAATTGTGACTGACCTTCCATCTAAACCATAAAATTGCATAACAATGTAGTAAGGCTTTTTCATGGTATTTATGCCAAAGAACAATGGTATATTCAAATGACACAGTGTAGATAAAAAGCAGGCCTCGTGTTGAACCATTTCCATGTCAACACCTGTAAAATATTCTTTTACTGCCACATCAATTCCTCTGTAGAGGCACCATTTAACAGTACCAAATGATCCACGCCCTAAAGGCTCTTTATTACCAGGCACATCACACAAACATGAGGGAGGCAACTCAACCATATTTCCTCTAACTTTTGTCACTTGAGACTGCTTTTGGGTTCGAAATTTGCGATGTTCTACCTCATACCTCCAGCGATCCCAATAAGTACTAGCCAACTTCCAATTAAATTTGGCCTTACATTTTGCCTCCATTAATTGCTTTGACAGATCCTCTTTACTGGCTTTTCTCAGCTGACGTTTTCTCTGCCTTCGCAATTTTTTCATTAATTGCTTTTCTTCTGGAGTATTTTTTCTTCTAATACGTATTGTTCCTGCAAAAGCATATTTGTCAAAATTTTTCTATTAAGACATAAAATAATGTACTTTCAGTAATACACAATACTAGGAACTGTGTGTGTACTCCTACGTTGATCTTATGTAATTGAACCATGTTATTGTACGTAGTATCCGGGCATGGAGTATTATACATTTCATGCTGTTGGCCAATAACCTTTTACTTGACGAACATGAAATGTAGGAACAAAACTATTTTAGTTTTTTCGAGGGGTCCGACACTGAATTTTCTTTGACGTGATTCGGAATCTTTTGGAATTTTGGCAGGATTCCTAGATTCATGACTTGATTCTAAAGATTACTGTATACCAAATAAGGCTACCCATATCACGTGATTAACAATATACGGATAAATACAAAGTTTTACAATAATATTAATGAGTTAAGATTCCAGATTCTTGGCAGCCATCAACGAGATTCGAAATCCTGTCGTACCCCTCGAGTTTTTTGCACGGAAATATTCAGTAAAGAAATTGAGGCTATATACTTGGCTGTAGTGTCTATGTGCTTCTATATTAAATAGTATCATAGTAACCTCCTGTTCATTTGTGAAGCTACCTGTACTCGTGATCGTACATATCAAACAAACCTGTGAAAGACGATGACGCTGCTCCTCGACTGTTGCCTCGATCTGGCATTGTGTCATCATAGATAGTATCATCGATGTCCTTACGAAACATCTACACTTTCAGACAAGGTGTATCACTTGGTTCTTGCTCTAATGAATTTAATACAGAGCAGACAAAAGTTTCTCTAAACGGCGCTCACCACACACGTGACCCGTAAAAAAATGGCGCTATTTTATGGTCATGCACCTGCAGCTGGCCATGCTCCCTATGAAGAAGAAAGAAACCCAAGTACGCAGATGGTCGATCGGGAATTAGTTGTCTCCAATGAACAGGAGTCTCAAGCATCGCTTTTTGTATGCCAGGAGATAAACTCGGAAGTCAAAAATTTGCGAATGGAAGTTGCTTCATCAAGGCAATCTACCGACCAGCTTAAGGCAAATAATGGCCAAGATGCTAACAAGCCAACATCTAAGAAGTTGCCCAAAGGTTTATCTGTAAGGAAGAGGGCTAAGCTAGTATTAAAGTAGTATAAAAATTTATATAGCAAATTGTTTTATGTAGCTCGAGAGGTCATTGCCATAATTTTCCACTTTTAATGCCTTCAGATTTTTGTATGGTAGATGACATTTTTTGTTCCTTTTCAATTTTTTTTCATTTAACAGGCTGCTGTACGGGAATTACATGATGGAATGGCAAACAAGTTTGAGCCATCAGAATTGTACGATTATGTTACCACAACTAGATATAAAGGGGCTATGCGCCCGTGCTTTTCTGTTATGAAGCCGTTTAAGGTCATTATAAATAAATGACGTGTGCAAACTTATTATTATGTAATTTCAAGAAAGATGGCGACTGGTACAATGGAAGCATGCGTGAACCACAGAGTGATTCCTTGCGATAATCTTTGTCCGGAACAGATAGCGAAGAGGTGAACATAATGTTGTAGCAACATTCCATCAACTTTCCAAGGAGTTGATCGAATTGCAGACTTGCGCGTGGAAGTTTTTTCCTCCTTTATACCTTTCCACTTCGTGTAGGCAACTTGACCAATAAATATTGACTTAATGGACTGTTCCCATCCATACTGCTGCTGTCTTGGCCTACCGGGTAGTCCGTGAATAGGTTGTGCCATGTTTATTCAATTACATGCGTAAACGGAAATATACGCCATGTTTATGATTTCACTGGCAGTAAAACGTTAAACGGCTTCATTGAGCGCATAGCCCCTTTAAGGCAGATAATTATTTCATTTGTATAGGTTTGGTAGTCCACACAACCGTCAAGTGGCTGGTGAAATGACCCAACAAATACAGTCTAGACATGGAGAAGCTTATGATAAGAAAATTATAAGATGTGCTTCATTGTTTGTTTAATAACAGAAGAGGCATGATATGGCTGAATTTTATTTTGACTATGTATTTTGCTTGCAAGCAAAAATGTTAAGGTTTTAGTCATAAACTTTTGTATGCTAGCACTATTTTACTATTTTACTACTGCTAGATGCCTCCATCTAAAGCAGTGTATTGTCGAGATGCTCCCATCTTGACAATTCAGTGTTGTTATTAATTCTTGTGTGTGTGTGTGTGTGTGTGTAATATAAGGCTAATGTTTATCTTTGACTTACACTGCTAGATGCCTCCATCTTCATGCAGTGTATTGTTGAGATGCTCCCATCTTGACAATTTAGTCTTACCATTTTGTTGTGTATGCATGTGCATAAAAGTTCATACATGCGTGTGTGTATGCATAAGTGTGTACGTTTGTGTGTGTGTGCACGTATGTGAGTGAGTGAGTGTGTGTGTGTGTGTGTGTGCGTGCGTGCGTGCGTGCGTGCGCGCGCGTGTGTGTGTGCGTGTGCATGTGTGTAATATAAGGCTAATGTTTATCTTTGACTTACACTGCTAGATGCCTCCATCTTCATGCAGTGTATTGTTGAGATGCTCCCATCTTGACAATTTAGTCTTACCATTTTGTTGTGTATGTGCATAAAAGTTCATACATGTGTGTGTGTATGCATAAGTGTGTACGTTTGTGTGTGTGTGCACGTATGTGAGTGAGTGTACGTGTGTGTGTGTGTGTGTGTGTGTGTGTGTGTGTGTGTGTGTGTGTGTGTGTGTGTGTGTGTGTGTGTGTGTGTGTGTGTGTGTGTGTGTGTGTGTGTGTGTGTGTGTGTGTGTGTGTGTGTGTGTGCATAATTGTGTACATGTGTGCATGCAAATGTATGTACATTTGTCAGTGTGTACACATGTGTGAGCGAGTGTGTGTATATGTGTGTGGCTACGTTTGTGTGAGTACATATATATGTACATGTGTGTTTCATCATCTAACAATTCTATTCTGAAAGGTGCTGTACATCATTATTATGAGTCAAGGAGGAGAATTTTCAATAATTCGCTACCCAGCAGAGCCAATCAGGTGGCTAAGAATAAGTTGATTAGTAAGAAGAAAGGATACTGAAGGAGACCAGGCAAAAAATTCCTTGTTTATCATCGGCCACTACCTCAATTTTGATGCAAGTGGACAGTCGTTATTCAAAGCATTCGAAATAACAGCAATAGCAGGTTATGGGTTACCAAAATACTTAAGCTATTCTTGAGCAGGAAGAAACATTTTATATTAGCTAATGATGGCCAGACTTTCTTAACATCAAAAATTGTGTATATGTGACCCCAATTGCAACAATAAACAAATCTGGTGGAAAGCAACATACATGGGCAATGATGTGGCCTAAAAGGCCAGTATTATCTGTGAATGTGATATTTCTAATGCTTTATTTTACCAGGCTTGATGAAATTTTATAACCACTACTCCCAGCACAAAAACAGTACACTTGTTGTCTAATTATGCTTAGCAACCCCTTCATGTACTGGTTAGGGCCAAAGCCTGATCAGCTATTGTGAGCTTTCGTTAATCATGATATGTACATACGTAAGTGCTACTTTTCATAGGCTATAAACAATGTTAGGAGGCACACGATAAAATTATAATGTTGAGAGGCACACAATATAATTATTATTACTATCAATGCTTTACAGATGAGATAAAGGCTCTAAAACCATATACATACCTCTAGGAGATTCCCATAAGCCACTAGCAGTTTGTAGTCCCTCTACGCCCAGGCGCTCATCGATTAGAGATTATAAGCGCCGCCCTTTCATCATCGCTCATACCCTTGTTCAGACCATCAACATAGATGGTCCAACTAGAATTTACACGGAATTCATACCATCCCCATAAGTTCTTCAAGAGATGCACTAAATAGAAGAAAAGCATTAAATAGAAAAATGCGCGTGCGCATCATGGCATACTGAACATGTGGAAGTTATTTTGTGATCCCCAGGCGGCGGTACCTCGTGTATCTGTACCGCGTGGAAGGAACCAATGTTTTTGACACTCGCCTGTTGTAGAAGAGGAAGGAACCAATCCAGTGGATCACCACGAAGTGGTGGTAGGAAGCCAGATCGCAGGCGGCGTTGTTCGAAGGCCTGACGCGGAAATTACAAACTAGAAGTCGCTGGTCAGTTTGAATGATCGAAACAGACTAAGACGAATACCGCTAGCAGCAAGCTGCCCAAGGGATTGTCTGTAAGTATTTAAGATAGTCATTCTTTGTGACTGGCTACGTTTTAATAGTGATTGTGCCTGTAAACCAATTGTATTAGCCTTTAACGTGTGACAGAGGTATATTTGTACCCATTCTTGGGAACTACTCTATTTAATGCCTTTTATTTCTCTTCTTTTTATCAATTCTGTCCCTGTTAGCTATAGAGGTTATGCATAGGGCGTGGCCTTGCGCGTCCGCCTTAAATTTCTAGGTTATTTACCGTGTATTGCCGTGACATGAGTGGGAAAGAGCTGGAGTGTTGTATGGCGATTTCACCCGTGACATCGTTCTTACCTTCCTCCTCCCAATATGTGTATTAGTTTAACATAGTAAGTATGGTGTTTATTGTTGTACTAAGTTACCTTCGGTTGATTAGGTAAAACTACTTTGGCGGGATTTTTCTGCCGTTGCCTCCTGTACATTGTTGGCCACTCAAAATGGCCGACTTTTATGCGCTTGCGTGGTGACACGCCTTATGCATAACCTCTATTCTGGTGTAAGTTTTCTATCACAATGAACACACAGAAACATTTAATCCATCCATTAATCCAATAATATATCTTGTGTCAGGATTTTGGAAAGGTGACTTTGTCCATAGAGTCCAAAGGTGTCCCATGTTACAGGTTCCACTGTATTGTCATGTGTATACATTTAAATGGAGGGTGCATAGATGCATATCCAATTTGTGAAAAGCTTGGCTTCAATGGTGATACACGGTAATGTGATTGCAAATGTTAGGCGAAGACTCCCTGTTGTCGTGGTGAAACTGAGGATGGACCAGTTATACAAGCATCATTTTATAATGACTAATTTTGTAGGGTGTTGTTCCTGAATAGTACAATGGACTATATAGCAGACAAATTCGAAGCATCAGAAATGTGATCTGTTTGGCATGTGTGTAACACAGTTATATCGGATATCTTTCATGTTTTAGGTTTGCCAGTCATTACAAAGTAAAATGATGAATCAAATGCACAAGGATACTAAAGATATGAAATGTCTATATGCACCCATCTTGGGCAGCATATTATTGAGTGCACCCATCTAGACTGACATCAGTCACTTAAATATCTCTCCTCTGTGTGTGTGTGTGTGTGAGCATTTATAAATTTTTAATGTATGTTTTACACAATTGTAATTATCTATTTGTTTATTTATTAGCTATATCAGAGAAGAGATAAAACATAGGAGGAAATTATTTTGTGGAGACAACTTGGAGAAGTCTACTGATCAAGCAAAGCAGCGATAAAAATACAACCTTAAATGAGGTATTTTGCACTTGGACTTAAGTTCTTAATAACGTGTCTTATTTTTCTATTTAGCACACACCATAAGCCGTGCAATTCATGCATGACTCGTCAGGACTAATACTCAAGAGTTCTGGTAGAAGTTTCTAACGTAATGTTTGGTAAGTTTTATCATATGGAGAGTTGTTTATTAATTTAAGTGTGGTGCATGGCACAGTTCATTGGTTCCACTCGTCTAACACTTCCCTATGTGACATCGCCAGTGTGCATGTGCACTTGTACCTCAACATATACTACGTAGTCCAGGATATGTTCATTTGTTTGTTATATATGTGCACACAAAAATGAAACTGTTCCATGCGCACTTAGCACATTATAATTCTATATGTTTTCATTAATGACTGCTCTGCATTGCAGGTATATTGACTTGAGGCTTTGGGATGTCCCACTACTGCCTTTGATGCTGAATGTGATGAGCAACCTGCGTATGTATGGTATGATAAGATAATTTGTATGTTCAATGCTGTGTATAAGTACACTATAACCTTATAATGTGTAATTTTTAAGTGACTTAATTGTTCAAGAATTGTGTGCCGTTCTAAAAGTAATGACACTTATTAATGTATTTTACAAAAATGGTTGTCACAGGTTTGAAATATACCCATTTGCCACACTTATTGCATGCTAACAGTTTGCCTCGCGGCATAATATGTTGTCAGTCCTCTTTTAATAAATATGTATACATTGCATCAATGAATTGTGATTTCCAATGTCAGATCACTTTTATTTGGCCTGATGTTTTGTCAGGTGCTTCAAAATAATTATAATTGTTTCTGAGAGCAATTTAACCAATGCTTTAAGCAGCCACAGCATATATAATACTACACTTAATTTCAATAAAAAGCCTGGCTTGTAAACGAGACTCTGCATTTATTTTATACACGTACTTAAATACCTTTGGCTTGTAATTGAGGTAGGTGTTTATTCAGGGGAGGCTTATATAATAAGGAGATAGTTTATATAGTTTATTGCTATACAAGTCGTTTAAGGGTTCACATAATTATAGCTATAGCAGCTTAACATTGATATGGATGAATGTGGATAAACGAGGTCACCAGCAAAGTAGGGTACATAAGTTGACCTGGAAAATGTAGCCATAGTGGTTATTGGTAACATTTACTTAATATCCCCAGCATGTCTACAGTTTTCTCTTTACCTTCATTTTGGTAGTTATAATGATCATAACAATATAATTAATTTGACCCGTTCGGCAAAATCAGGCTGCAGTGTCAAAAATTGCTCAAAATGCCTACAAGATATGTACATATGTAACATGCATTATAGCTAACATGTTCATTTTGATGAACATCATATTTTATAGGGGTAAGCATGTATCAACAGAAGCAAGCACCACAGAATAATTAGGAGAAGGGCTCAAACGATTAATATTTCAGACCTCTCAACTTCTGCAGAAGGTTGGTTGTGAGACCACACCTTTTCTTCTCCCCATCACTTTCACTTCAAAAAAACTACCGTATAGCTGGAAATTTTCGAGGGACAAAAATTTTGAGGTTTTCGAGGATTTTGACTTATCCTCGAAAATAAAAACCTCGAAATTTGGATTTAAGATAATATTTATTGGTGAAAGACCTTGTACCTCGAAAATTTATTCGCGAAAAGTTGGAAAGAGGTAATCATCGAAAATTTTGTCTCTTGAAAATTTCCAGCTATACGGTATATGTATATTAGACTAAAATAAATCGGTAGTAAAAGACAAGCGCCTAAAAATAATTTATATGAGCGCCCAAAGAATAATCAATTTAAGGGTGGTCGCGGGTTTCTGAAGCCATGCAAGCGCCTCCTTACTAACCGCATGCGGCTGACACAGTAATTGTTTGCATACTTGAGTATCCGTAACAGGCGCATAATCCTATTGTTTATGCGGTGAAGAAATATGCTGCAAAGGAAGAAGTGTATTGTCACGTTGAGAGGTATTTTTAAGAAAAACAGACTGTAAACAAAGTTTCTACTGCTGTGCGAGTGTTTTTGTAATGCTACAATAATATGCATGCATGCGTAAACATGCTGTCACTCTTCCTTCAGGTGAGAAATAGTTTGTTAGTTGTTTAAATGCCTTTACGAGCTGTTTGTAATATTTGTCTGTTCATTAATAGCTACAGGGAAGAGCGGTTTAGCTGATATAAAGCAGAGCTGTAGGTATTTGTGAAGATGTGACAGAGGCATTGGCAAGAGTTGCAGCCGTGAAATAGACACTGCTTTGTGTGCTTGTGGTTTTAAAAATGTGTATGGTTTATTATAATAATGTTGCGGCGTGTGCATATACTACACACTGTGTTTAAAAATCTATCTAGTTTTTGTACGATTATCATGGAGCTATCAATTTTTGATACGATACTGACAGCTTAATTTTGCAGATCCTCTCGGACGGTTTTGTAAAATAGGTTGGAGGCGTAAGTTATGCTGCCTTGAAGTTCGAGTTTCTTTGTGCACGCTACCCTTTTGTCTTGTTTCTCCTGAATGGTAAGGTTTTCTCTAAAAATTGTCCAAGAGGATTTTAATATTCTATCAAGGATGTTTCAGCAGGATTCTCAAGGAGTTTCAAGGTAAACTAGGAGACTAGATAGAAAAAAACCATTTTTGAACTCAGCGAGCTATAACTTAGCCATTTATAGATGCTCGGGGTTCCAGTTTGGTTTGTCAAATAGTGTAAAGACTGGCCATTCATCCAATCAATGCTGCAAGGTCCAGGTATGCTGTACAGACACGAGGTAAGATTATAAAGTCGGTCATTTGTTTGGCTTCAGAAACCCGCGACCACCCTTAATACTCGTCATGAGTAATTGTGAGACTTTGCTTTGGTTGTGAGATTACCCCAGAAATCGGGTATCTCACGATCAAATTGTGAGAGTTGAGAGGTCTGTTATTTGAGTATATATATTGCAATTAAGATATTTGTCTATGAGGAAATATTAATTGTATTTATATGTATGTACATAAGAGGTATCACAATGAACAAGTTGCTGAGTTGCTGTAGTCACTTCTGTGAACATCTGAGCTGCAGTGGAAAATCAAGATTCATCTAAGGCACTTTTGATGATTGCCAAGATGTCTATTTATTACACAGCTACCACTAGCTATATGACTTGTTTGCTGTCAGTGCATTTTCAGTATAAAGACATGGTAGCTACTTTAATGTTAGAAAATCATTGCTGCCATTTGTGTGAATGATGTATACTGGTGTTTAACATTTTTGTATTCACAAAGTTAATATTGAGTATATAGTTTACTTTGGGTAGGCCACTCAACATTGGATAGGCTACTCAACATTAGGTAGGCTACTCAACATTGGGTAGATTACTCAAGGATGCTCAACATTGGGTAGATTACTCAAGGATACTCAACATTGGGTGGGCTACTCAACATTGGGTAGGTTACTCAACATTGGGTAGGCTACTCAACATTGGGTAGGTTACTCAACATTGGGTAGGCTACTCAACATTGCATAGGTTACTCAACATTGGGTAGGATACTCAACATTGGGTAGGCTACTCAACATTGGGTAGGCTACTCAACATTGGGTAGGCTACTCAACATTGGGTAGACTACTCAACATTGGGTAGGCTACTCAACATTGGGTAGGCTACTCAACATTGGGTAGGCTACTCAACAGTGGGTGGGCTACTCAACATTGGGTAGGCTACTCAACATTGGGTAGGCTACTCAACATTGGGTAGGCTACTCAACATTGGGTGGGCTACTCAACATTGGGTGGGCTACTCAACATTGGGTGGGCTACTCAACATTGGGTGGGCTACTTACTCAACATTGGGTAGGCTACTCAACATTGGGTAAGCTACTCAACATTGGGTAGGCTACTCAACATTGGGTAGGCTACTCAACATTGAGTAGGTTACTCAACATTGGGTAGGCTACTCAACATTGCGTAGGATACTCAACATTGGGTAGGTTACTCAACATTGGGTAGGATACTCAACATTGGGTAGGCTACTCAACATTGGGTAGGATACTCAACATTGGTTATGTTGAGTTATAGGTTAGGTTGAATTGGTTGCTAAGGGAAAAAATTGAAAAATACTCCTCAATGTTGAATCAGCATTAATTTTGTTATAAAATTTTACTGGAATCGTGGTTTCCCTTATCAGGTAATGTTGAAGTTTCTTGGGTCCATAAAATTTCAACTATCTGTTTTATTAAAATTTTTGAGTAGGCACCTACCATTTGTTCAGATTATTGGGTGCCTTAATTTTAGGTTTCTTTTTTGCTTCATTTCTTGAGTGGTTGTGTGGTAATTTAGTATGAAATCATGGGGGAATTGCCCAAAAAATTGATGAATTTCTTAAAAAAAATCGATTGGAATAGGTCAAAATACTTTGGAATGTGTTTAATATACTCAGCATTAATTATCCATATATTAATTATGCAGCCACCATGACTATAAAGGTCTAGGTGAACTGGATAAATAGCTACCATAAGCTTATATATAGCTAATTATGGAGACTCTATAGCTACCTCCTCTGCACACATCATCACTACCACTCCAGTTCCCATTACTCTGACAGGTCCTAGTATCACTACCAGTTAGCTCATAACCAGTGTTACACACAACGCTACAGGTGTCTTCATAGGAAGGAACTCCATCATCTCCCAGTGAACAATTGATTGTTCCATTATTAGGATCAGTAAGTGATAAACATGGAACTAAAGTATAAGTCATATTATATATATTTGCACAATAACAATAAGTATCATGCATTACCTCTTCTGCACACATTATCACTACCACTCCAGCTCCCATCACTCTGACAGGTCCTAGTATCACTACCAGTTAGCTCATAGCCAGTGTTACATGTGAAACTACAAGTGTCTTCATAGGAAGGAACTTCATCATCTCCCAGTGAACAATTAATAATTCCATTA